>VWZV01009832.1:259621-358072 GCA_013397155.1 Irena cyanogastra | reverse complement strand
CGCCTTTCCCCCCCCCACCCGATGCAGCTGCCACAGAGCAAAGTCCCGCGGCGGGGCCGGGGCTCGCTTCCGGGGGGGGGGGGGGCTGGCGGGGCACGGGCTGCAGCAAGCAGGCAGATGTTAACAAAGCTAGCCCCATTTGGCCCTCAGCACCCCCCGCCCCTGCCCAGCTGCCGAAGGAGTGGGGGGGGAGAAGTACCCAGGCCGTGGCAGGGCCGCCCGGCCCGGCCCTGGAGACAGGCCAGGCCAGACTGTTACCTCTTTGCCGGCTGGAAATGAAAGAGAAAGTTCCTGGGGCTTTTCATCTTTAACATNGGGGGGGGAGAAGTACCCAGGCCGTGGCAGGGCCGCCCGGCCCGGCCCTGGAGACAGGCCAGGCCAGACTGTTACCTCTTTGCCGGCTGGAAATGAAAGAGAAAGTTCCTGGGTCTTTTCATCTTTAACATGTGTCTTTCACAGAGGTGTGTCTAACTTTTCAGTGGCTCACTTCCTAAACTCCTCCCTTGTCAGACTACCACACTCCCACTACTGACCTTTCAGTCAGAAGTGGCAGTCTTCCCTCTCCTCCCCACTTCCCCAAATATATTCCTGTCAATCTTACCCTTACCTTTGTCTATCACCCCAGCCCTGCCCAGGTTCTTCAGGAACCTTCTCTATCAGTCACCTAAATCCTCACAGGTGATTTGCCCCTCAGACCTCCTTCCAACCCTGGGTTTCTCCCTTTGCCCCCTGTCACCCCTCATCTCTGCCCTGCAACCCCTTCATTGGTTAATCCCTCAGGTATAGCGTTCTTTATAACCCCTTCCTGAGCTTGGCTCGGGGCCATTCTGCCACTGCTCCCGTTTGGGGGAAAATAAAAGTCCTTCCTAACAGCAAGCATACTGGCCCCTCTCTTGCTCTTGCCCCGGATCCAACGCAAGTGAAGTGCTCCGCCAGCAAGCTCAAACACACACCTCGCCGCCACATGCCGGTGGCTCTCTGCCGGGTTCAGTGCCACCCTGCCACTGATCGGGAAACCCCCGTGCACAAGCGAGAAACCACACTGCTGGATCCTACTAGTGACTGGTGCCAGTCTGATGTGACCCCAGCCACTGTTTCTCTTTGGGCCTGACATGTGAGACCATTGCTCACCCACCACATGATGTGGTTAAGAGCTCAGCACCAGCACGCCCCACTCCAGGTGACAATTTTTCACTTGGCATCACCTTCACTGGTGCTTTAAAGCATTTTCCTGCCACTGTGCAGTAGTTTCACAGTGCAGCACAGCAAAACACTGGAAATCTTCCTCAGTTTTGTTTGTTTTATTTCAACCAGTGCAGCTAGTGAGCACCTGTCAGCCCTATTGCAAGGGGTGACAGGGAGCAGCTTAATTGTACACAGGGTATTTTTAGCTTGTAAGACACCCAAACAATGGCAAAACTGGCAGCTGAGATTCTTCCAGTGGTTTGGAGAGGCAAACTCCCTCAGGGATATTTTCTCCCTGGAGAACAGTGGCAGAAGAAAAATCCCTTCCTTGAGGATTTGTTTGCTAAAAATAAGTTTAAATAACATTCAGCTTGGAGTTTACACTGAAAATCATATCCACAAGCTGCAGTTGCTGGTGGTGGAGCTCTCCGATGAGCTCCAACAGCCAGCTGGTCTCCAATGCCAGGAGTCAGTGAGGAATAAACCACTTCTAATATCCTGGTTCTTATGTCTGTTGTTGGTGGGATGAGGCAGAGGAGCAACTCCACCCCCTTCATAAGGGCTGGTCCAAGTCACTGTCCTGGTTTAGCCCAACAGAGCAGTTGTTCCTTGCCAAGGATCCTCAGGCTAACACTTCCTGCATCTCTGGCTGTGGTTGAGAAGCTTCTCGAAGGATGAAGAGATGCTGTGTGGCTCTGTGGGGCATCATTACTCAGCTTTGTCAGCCCCACACTCACACCCATCAGCCCCCTTTGCTTCTCAGGCTGTGGCTCACATCCAGCCAGGAGCTGAAGGTTTTAGAAGCTTGAGGGAAAAAACAGCTGAAAACTTTCAGGGAAGCTTGTGCTTATTTTTTTTCCTGCAGAACCAATAAAGGCAGAGAAAGAGAGCCCTGTTATTGAAGAAAGCCTCACCTAATCTGAGGTAATTTTCAGTATATTTTTGTAACCTTTTCCAGTAAAAAATTGAATCCTCTTCAATTTGGGAGGTAGGAAAAGGTTATCCTCAAGGAATCTGCTTGTGCTGCTGAATATCTGGACACATCCAGGTGACACCGACAGTGGTGGGGAGGGGAGAGGTACATTCGCACCACCTTGTTGCAAAAAGCACTGAATGCGGAACAAAAATTTTGTAACACTACAGCAGGAGCAGAGTCTGCCTTAAAATCCCTTTTAGGGGTGGGTGAAAGATGAGGACATGGACAATGACAAAAGATGGATGTCTGGAATCAGCACCAGCTCATTTCCAGCCTCTGAGACACCTCCAATAGGGACATGTGTTCTTTGACTGCCTCACTGTGTACATTTTCTGTCTTTAAGTCCAAGCTGAGCCATGAGGAACAGGGCGTGAGTACAAATTCAGCCCCATCTAGGTCAACAGTGACAGGAAGCTATTGCCACCTGACCTGCACAAATGGGTTTGTTGGAGCTCAGTGCCCTTTTAAATGAGTTCCTGGACAGCACACAAATAGCCGCTGTAGCATTTGGCCTTGGACAGCACTGGGTGACAGCTAGTGGGGGCGATCTGGGGGTACCAGGGTGTGTCCCACGTGTTGGGTGCTCTCTGCTCAGACTTGCTCCACAACAGCTGGAAATCCATAGGCAATATCCCAGTCCCATTCCTGGCTCCAGAGCTGAGCAGGGACCAGGTTTCAGGCTGCTGCTCTCAGCCTCCCAGCCAGCTGCCCCTCTCACACTTGGTCTGTGATTCATGAGCCCCTCCTGCTGTCCTCCTCCCTGCTGCTTTGTTACCACTACCAATTTCTGTGCATATTTGATTGATGTCAAAGGCAGGCTCAGGATCTTTCTGTTCCTGCTTTTCACCATTTCCAGCAAGAGAAGAAAGATTAATCCTGTCTGTCTGAGTTATTATCCTGATGCCTGAAGATCTATTTACACAGGGAGGAGGATGCTGCCCCCTGAGTGTCTACGTTGCTGTCAGAGGTGCTCCTGCATCACTTCGCTGCAGCAAACACAGGCTGTGGACTCCTGCAGCAACACAGCTCCAGCTTGGCCCTGGGATGGAGCTGAGCTACAAGCTCAGGTCCCCATATTGCAGTCGCAGTCCTGCCCAGCATAGGAGCGTCCTTATGGGTCACACTGGAAGTTCTTCTCACACTGCACATCATCAGTGGCCAAAACCAAGTGCTGAGGTAAGAGCAGAAGCACCTTGAGGTGTATTCCTCACCTCCAGCTATTTGTGGCTTTGGGAACTGGTGAGGCTGAGGTGGTTTCTCTGTGCACTGACTCTCTGAATTTCCCTCCTACGTGGTTATCTAGTCTCACTCATACTCCCACAGATGCAACTGGATCTCCTTGAACAACCTCCGGGGACACCAAGTGTTGCAGTGTGTTTTTACCCCTAATGGTATGTTCTGTTATTGCCCAAGTTAATGGTTTGGTCCAAATTATATGCTCCCACCTAATTGTCAATCTACCCTGAGTTGCCTGTCAATCCTATCTGGTGCCAGCCCCCCTGCTTGGAATTTCCCTTCGGAAATCCCTTAAAGTACAACCCAACTCCTGCCCCCTTCCCTCATTGGAAGATGCTTTTGTGAACCCTGCTTTTTACCCCTCCCCAGGATACCTCCCATTAGCTGCTGGTTCATACCCTCCCCTTGAACCACCCCTGTTTAAAAAACCCCTGCACACCTTTGTTCTGCGTCTTTAGTCCCTGATACTTCCATAGAATAAATCCTTTTAGAAACCATACTAAAGACCTCTCCCTTGTCCTTACTCCTGTTCTCGACAATTAACAACTTGTGTCATAGAGATTAAGCCCTACAGCTGTATCCCGAACTGCGCTGCTTTCTGGGAACAGCCCACTCTTGGCCTAGTGCTGGGAGCTGGCTGGGGAGAACCTGGCACTGCGTCAACCAAGCACTATCCTGACCTCCCCCACACCAACAGACTGCACGACACAGATTTTATTAGATAAGGCTGAGCTCAACCGCTGTGTGAGCCTTGGCTTTGGTCCCCGGGGCATCAGTTTCCTATTTGGGAATACTCGGATTTTCCAATGAGCAAAACCCAGATCCCTTGTGGCTTCTCTGCTCCCACCCCTTGGCAGCAGCTGAGCTGAATCCCTTTGCTGAAGAGACAGCAGCAGGCTCTGGTCTTAGCAATTAGCCTGTAAGGCAATAACAGCAGGCAGGATCTGGGTTAAGCAAGGATTTAGCCAAGATTAGCTGTGTTAACAAAATCTTTAATTCAGCCCTGCAGCAGATTCACTCCAGCTGTGATGGCTGGAGGCAGCCAGACCGGCATGGAGCTGGAAAGCACCCAGCACTTTGAGAGGCTTTTTATGACTTTGAATTGTATCCCCATACAACTGTTTGGCTCAGAAATAAGTTTTGTGCCTTTAAAACTAGATCTGAGAGTGAAGGGAGGGAGAAGGAAAAACAGTGGAATATTCAAAAACATAGAGATAAGAGCTTCAGGTCTCTCTTGGTGTGTGTTGTCTGCAGCACGGACAGGGGGCAGGAGAGAACTCGCCTTTGCTTTTAGTTAGTTTTTTTAGCTAGCTGAGGCAGAGAAGTTCCCTGAACTGTGGCTTTTTCTTTTCCTGGAACTGTTCAAACCGGCTCTGGACCAAAAACCTAGAAAAACCACTGGGAGCTCATGCCTGTGGCCCACCAGGACCCAGGACACTGCATTTCCAGCGCCAGAGGGACTGATAACAGACTGAGTGAACCGAGAAACACCCACAGAGGACCCTCGCTGAACTACAGAAGGACTTTCTGAACTTGCCATTTCTTCAGAACAGCAAGAGGGTTTATGGTTTATTATTATTAATTTTTTTATTCTTGTGAATACTTTTCTTGTTAAATAGTTTTTTCCATTTTTCTTGAAGGAGGTTTCTTCTCCTGAACAGGTGGGGGGAAGGGTTGCTGAATTTTACCCTTTAGGGAATCATCCCTTTGGAAGTTCCCTTCCAAATTTGTCCCCAACCAGGACATGAGCAAAGTCACCTCTCCCTTCAGTGCTGTTTTCCACTGCTAATGTTGTTTTGGGAAGAGGAGAGCTGAACCGCAGATTAAGCTTTAAGCAGGGTGGACTAAGTGTTCCCATGAAGGGGAACAGGGGACTGGAAAGCCCTGGGGGTGCAGATAAGAGTGTAACTGCCAGGGCTGGGAGGTGATCCAACCTCCAAACAGCATGTCCTTAGTGCAGAGGGAAAGACAGGTTTTTGGAAGCATTTGGTTGATTTTGGAGCTGAGCTCTGTGAACTGGAACCCTTCTCAGAGGCAAGTCCCAGAGCTTTGAAATCAATTCCCAGTGAAATTCACAGAATATTGGGAAATGACCCAAGGCTGCTGTTTGGAGTTGAACACCTGCACATGTGACTCTTGTCAGTGGTGAGTTATTTTGATGCAATTATTTGAAAACAGCCCCTGCAAGCTCAACCCTCTGTCCAGGTGTTGGGGGCTAATGCCTCATCCCATGGACCAGGGGAAGGCTCTATGCCAGTGCCAAAGGGTACAACGTCCCAAACACTGCCCTGTGGCAAAGGCATCCCTGTGTCCTTCCCACCACAGCTTCTGTATGGACTTTAAATTAATTTTTTCTGAAGTTACACCAGTCCCACTTAAGGGCAAAGGTAGCATGACTGGAGCTCTGTCTTCAAGCAGCAGCTTCCTCTGGAAAATCACCATGGGAAAATGGTGATCAAATTGGGACAGTCCTGGACAACTTAATCTTGGAAGCATCACACCTCTTACAGAGTGTCAGCATGGATATGTACCCACGTGTTATGAACTACTGGGCATTTACTGTTGCAGGATTCCATGACAGAGGAATTCCTCAATGAAAAGGGAAAAGGGGAGTAAAAAAAGGAACAGGTAGAAAAGAGGAGGAAGACAGGGAGAAGTTGTTGGATTTGATGATCTTATAGTTTTTTTCCAACCTAAATAATTCTGTGATTATATGATTACACTTGTGGAATCAATTCCAGCTTAATCTGATTCATGAGCAGCTGGTGGATTCTTAGTGAAAAATAGGTAATAGGACAAAAATTAGGTAGGAAAAGTTATTGTAACTAAACACATATAGTATAGCCAGGGAAGAACTCTCCTGATAGAGAAGAAGATAAAGGTAAATTAAATCTCTGCAACCTGCTGCTACTGCTCACCTGTTGAAAAAGGCACTGCATTAAACACATTTGGCATTTGTAGCAGATTAAGATTTTTTTGGGGGGGGTTTGTAACTGTGAACAAAGAATCAAAGGATGAAAAAATTCTCATGGGAGTGTGTGAGTCAACAAATTTTCATGCTTGGGTCTAAATCTCATCCCTGGAAGTGTCCAAGGCCAGGTTGGACAGGGCTTGGAGCAACCTGGGATAGTGGAAGGTGTCCCTGCCCATGGCAGCGGGCTGGAACTGCATGGGCTTTAAGGTCCCTTCCAACCTAAAGCATTCTGTGAATTGCTAATTTTAAATAATTTCCATCCCAGGCAGGAGAGGGGCAGCAGCCTTGGGAAGACCATTCCTCTGGTCACAATGGGATAGCCCAGTGTCCTGTTTTGTCTCCTTCCTGCATTACCATCTGCCTGAACAGGCTGGTTCAGCCTGTTTTAGAGATAAACTTCATCTGTAAGGAATGGAGAATGGGACATTGGAAATGAGCAGGGGTAGTAAGTTAATAAATTCAGTAAATTCTAGAGGAAGCTAAAGGTAGCAGAAAAATGCCCTCAGGATCATGCTACGCATGCTGAGTCTGGCTTTCTGCTCCAGCTCTTATTTATCACCCAACTAAGAGGTGTTTAAATGCTCTGTCACACTCACCCATATCTCTCTGCAGGCCAAGAAATTCTCCACCCATAAAACATAAATTCCCAAAAGGCTTTAACAGGTTCTGCTTTTGAGCAATGGCATAGCTTGATTTCAGATTCCTGCAATTTGTTGTATTTAACCTGCTGTTAAAGACCCTGCAGCATCACTGGCCTTCTCCTGCCTCAAGGAAGGGAAAACCCAACAAACCAGCCTGACAATAAACACTGTGCTGTCCCTGTGCAGACAGTCTCTGGCTGCAGCAGCAATTTCTCTCAGCTGTCAGCAAAGTTATCTCAGTTGAGAGAGGGGATTGTCCTGCTCTGCCCTGGGCTGAGGCAGCCTCACCTCAAGTCTGGAGACAGTTTTGGGCACCATGATATAAAAAAGATAAAAAGTTATTAGAGAGTATCCAAAAGAGGGACATGAAGATGGTAAAGGGTCTGGAGGAGGCACACAAGGAGTGGCCAAGGTTACTAGGTCTGTTCAGCTGGAGCAGAGGGGGCTGAGGGCAGAGCTCACCAGGGGCTGCAGATCCTCCCCAGGAGCAGCTCTGATCTCTGCTCTGGGACAGGGACAGGACCCAGGGAATGGCTGGAACTGGGCCAGGGGAGGGTTTGGTTTGATCTCAGAGGAAAGTTCTTCCCCCAGAGGGTGCTGGGCACTGCCCAGGCTCTCCAGGGAATGGTCCTGGCCCTGAGGCTGCCAGAGCTCCAGGAGCGTTTGGACAGAGCTGCCAGGGATGCCCAGGATGGGATTGTTATCTCTGCAGGGCCAGGGATGGGACTCACTGATTCTTGGGGGACCCTTCCAGCTCAGGTTATTCTGTGATTCTGTTCTGTGGTTGCCTTGTTGAAGCTCTTACTGGCAGAGCAACAAGGTAATGTCTCTCTCCCTCTCCTTGCTCACAGCCTGCATCCCAAGGCATGCCCAGCATTCTGGGAATGCAGGGCGATAAGGAAGGGTCAGTGTTTGGCACAGCCGTGTTCACCAGCTGCCTGGTTTGAACAGAGGGTTGAACACAGCACCTGTGGCTGCTCTGAGATGGGGACATCACAGGGATCTTCCCACAGTTTGCAGGGTTGTTGAGGCAGCTTCAGCCTGCAAATACCAAACCACCTGTCCAAGCCCTGCTTTTTTTTTGCTGGTGGAGATGCTCTCAAACAATCTTGACTTTTCCAGTGACACCATGCCATGTGGCTGGGGTGGTAATGCTCCGGCTGCACTGCCCAGCCCAACTCAAGGGAGCAGGCTGGGCTTCCTCGGAGCCATCCTTGGGGAGCCACCATTGAGAGCAAACAAAGTGGCCAGAAGTGATGCTGCTGATGTGGAGGCTCTTGCACTGCACAGGGCTGGATGTGGGTGTGAGCATCTGATGCCCTCATCAGCAGTCAGAATGCTGAATTAATGTGATGCCTTAAATTTTACAGGTGTGCAGGCAGGGCTCTCCCAGGAACTTCCTGCCAGGCAGGAGTGACTTCATGCAGATCGTCTTTGCATCTTAATGAAGATAGAAAACCTGATGATTCCACACAGAGTTAATGGACTACCCGGGATGCAGCAGGAGCTGCATGAAACTTAAGCTGGTTGCAATCCTATGGAGAAATCCCATCTGATCCCACTCCAGCTCTCCAAAAGTCTCTTTGCTGACTCCTTTTCAGCCCCTCTGAAATTTCTGTCATCTCTAGGTTCCCCCTGGCTTTGCTGCTACCCCTCCTAAGTTTCCATCCCATCCCAGGCCTCTCTCCTTCGCTCCATGAGTCACCCACACATTCCCAAACGTAGCATTGTGAGGAAGGATGCTCCACACAGAGCTCAGCTAGCTCAGACAGCAAAAAATACTCCAGACATTCACTTCAATCAATGAGTGCTCATCCTGCCTGTGTGATGGAATTACAGTGCAGTGAAAGCCTCCAGGACTGGGATTCTCCTTTATCTGTGCCCTTCTCATCCCAAAAGAGTGAGAGGAGCTGTCTGAGCTGCCTAAACTCACCGAGATATGTCAATGTATCCAGTGCTTTGAAAAAGGAGCAGGTGCCTGGCTCCTCTGGCAGGAGTCCAGCTGTTGGTGTTCGGCTGTTGCAGGTCAGCAGCCAGCCCGGCCTCTTGTTTCTCATTTTGAGCCCCACACCAGTTTTGTGTGTCACAGAGGCAGCCCTGGAGATAAAAGTGTCACAGTGCTGTGGTTTTCCTGTGTATCCATCTCCCTGGAGCTGTCACAGCCAGGAGAGCCTGGCAACACAGGCACTTCCACCCAGGATGAGCAGCTTTGCACTGGGAAGGTGTTGTCACTTATTTATTCCTTTATCCTCAAGCAGTTGCCTGTACTGGTGCACATCATCCCTGTGTTATCCTGGTTGCTGCTCTTTCAGTGGGAACTTGGTCTTGGAGCTGCGTCAGGGGAAGTTTAGGCTGGATATCAGGAAAAGGTTTTTTCCCCCAGAGGGTGCTGGGGCACTGAACAGGCTCCCCAGGGAATGGTCACAGCCCCAAGGCTGCCCGAGCTCCAGGAACATTTGGACCCAGGGATGCACAGGGTGCCATTGTTAGGATGTTTGTGCAGGGCCAGGAGTTGGACCTAATGATCCTTGTGGGCTCCTTCCAACTCAGGATATTTCATGATTCTGTGATTTCTAGTGATGCTTCAGGATCATCCAGAAGCTTCATTCTGAAAACCCTCCGATCAATGCAGAAGTGCATTGGTGTGGCATGAATATGCCCCAGAGAAGAGCATGGCATGCCTTGGGTCTCCCTCCAGCTTTTCCTCCATGAGGCTTCACCAGCAATTTTCCTTCAAGTGAAAGGACCAGAAGAGAGTTTTCCAGATTAGTTAAACCCCCTAATTTTGCAAGAATTTTAGTGGAGATGAAAGCAATTTAGTAGAGAAAAAGAGAATGGAGTCACATCTCTATGACTTTCCCAGCATTCAATATTTGTTGAGAAAACTTTCATGGAAGTCGACACAGTGAGAAGCCCCTTGCACATCAACTTTCTCAAGGATCCATGTGAGCAAAGCTTATCTTGCCTCTCCTTTTTAGTTTTGAGTAAATGAGAAAATCTCTCCAGCTCTGAGACACTGAGGTTTAGTCATTAATTTTCTGTTTGAAGGCAATTGAGGTTCTGATAGCTGCTGTGGCCCATTTCTCCATGCCACGCTGTCCATGCTATGCATGCCAAGCTTGGTGCCAACAGTGGTTTCCATCCTTTGCTTTCTTTTTGCAGGGGAAGGATTGGAAAGATGGGAAGGATCAAGGGATGAGGGTGTTTAAATGAAGTAATTCTTCACAGGGAAATCAGCAACTCCACATGTTAAGTCCACCTCTGGGCAGTGAACGAGTGAAGAAAGAGAGAAAGAGGATCCAGATGGGGCCAGGAACATCCAGGACTTCAAAACATCCTCAAGAGCCATGGGGGAAAGGCAGGTCCAGCTGAGCTGCAGGCAGAAGACACTCCAGTGTCTGCATTTCTCTCTTCCCATTCAATTTTTAATTTTTTTTATTGTCCTTCACTGCTGCTGTGGAGAGATGCCATGTTAGGAAGCTGCCTCCACTCGTGCATTGTTGCTACCCAAAACAGATGCCTTGGCAATATGTCCCATCTTGAGATCCCTGCTTGGGCTTTGGGAATGTGAAATCAGCTCAGAGCTTCAAATTAACCCATAAATCACTGTGCAGGAGGACCTGGGATGTGGAAGAACATGCCAGGGATCCTCAGCACTCACCCTGCCACAGCCATGAGAACATACGACCTGTAGACAGAGGTGATGAATGCACAGCCCCCTCCCAGACTACATCTGCTGCAAGACTTTTTAAAAATAAATCTTAACTGAAAACATTAAATACTAAGAAGAGTTTTGAGGTTTTAAAATGCTCCTTGGAAATACTTTCATGATTTTGGTTCCAGGCCAAAACATCACAGGTTTTCAACAACTGAAAGCTGAACACTTTGCCAATAAAATATCGCTTGGGCTTTCTTTTTGGTCTTCCAGTGGGAAAGAAAAACAAGAAAGAAATACTTTATTATAGAAGAAAACAATCAATCCCAAAATGCAAAAAAATATATATTTGACTGAGTGTTTTTTATGAGCCATGATGAATTTTTTTCCTTTTATTGTAGGAAAAAGATGATGGTGAAAAGATAAACACCATCAAGCTGGCCATGGCATTAAAGGATATGACTGTATAATGTTATATTGTACATGAATATTATTGAACTGCTGAAAAAACTCCACTCCCTTGGATAAAGGAAGTGGTGCAGATGCTTTTTAAAGTGCATCTCTTTGGAAATAGGATTGGCTATTGAGTGGAGAAAGGAGAGCCTGCAGAGCAGGGGGTATTAGGGACAGACACAGAGAACATCAGCTCAGCTCCAAAGTCCACATTAATAAAAGCTCATACATAAATATAGATGACAGGTATTGATTTTCCTTTGCAAGCTGAGTGCTTTCCCCTGGCTAATGAAATGCAGCCCTTTCCTTAAAAAGAGGTCACAGTGTGGTATACCCACGAAGATTTAATGGGGTGGGAAAATAAATAATGCTCCTCTGAGGCAAAATGCAGCTGATCTGCCCAGGTTGTACCCACTAGAAAATGTCTGTCCCAGGAATTTAGACAAAGGCATTTTGTGTTGTGAGCAGTGCTGGCACACACTGATGTGTGTACAGCTTCTGGTGGAATTTGTCAGTCTTTGCTAAAATCCAGAATGACTTTTATTTTGTCCTTCAAGCTTGAAATATTTTGCTGTGATATTTCAAAATTGCATTATGTGGCTTCCTCCCAGAAGACTGATTTGGATGGAAATTTACTTTTGAAAGGAAGGAGAGGGAGGTGTCTTTACAAACAAAATATGGGCCTGCTGGTAAATAGACCCAGATACTGACAAGTGAAAGAAGCAATGGGTGGAACCATAAATTCCATAGGAATTCCACTAATTGGCACAGACTGTTGCTCACACAAGGCTGTGCTAAATTCCTGGAGTTGGAGAAAAATAACAGAGATACAAAGAAAAAGATGGATGGGTCCACATTAGAAAATGGCCTGTATTAGGCCGTTTGGGAATTCTGTACCTCTCAAGTACCTCAGGCAATGGGGAAAGAGAGAGGGAAATGTGACCGGCAGGTTAGGATAAAAAGGAGGCTGCATCTCTAGCAATTTGAGAGACCCCATGGGAAATGCCCCATAGCCTCTCCCTTTATTCAAATAAAGTTACAGAACTCCTCTGTCTCTTTTTTGAACATAAACATCTGGTGTTTGTGGATTAATTTTCTTGACACTTTCAAAGCCTTTTTTTAGGTTGGGTTTGTTTTGCATTTTCTTGGACTCTCATCTGCTCTCATCCACTGAGAAATTCCTAATCCAAGAACAGAGTAAGTGGTGGGGAAGGGGGTAATGAAACACTTTTACTTGACTGAGAAATTCAGTCTAATGCAAGGTGTCTTGGTTTGAAAGAGAGGTGTTTTCCAAGGAAGGTGGGAACTTCCCTTGGAATGGAGAATATGACCCCTCTCTTTTTGAATTATTATAACTTTGAAATTAAGAGGCTTTCAGGCAAAGATATGGGAAAAGAATAACAATTCTTTAGCAGTATGTATATGTATAACAAGGCAAACAAACAACAACAAGCAAAAGAAAAAAAACCCCAAAACCAGAAAACCCTCTTAAGTACTGATTGTTATTGTTTCTTAGCAACAAAAATGGGAGAAAATTCCCTAAGAAAACAAGAGGAAGAAATTCTAAACCCCAACACATGGTGTCCCTTCCGATGGCAGGGATATGGAACTGGGTGCTCCCTTCCAACCCAGTACCATTCTGGTATTCTAGGATTCTGTGACTTCTTCCTCCACCATTTGAATCCCAGGTATGTTTTTGACTAGTGCAGCTGGGCAACTCCAGGCTGTGGCTTCTGTGGCCAAATTTGCCAAATCAGTGTGACACTGCACCATCTTCTTGCAGCAAAAACTGGGGAAGTGGTGTCGTCTCTCTCGTTTTCAGGAGCCCGTGACACTGTTCATGCCCTGAGCATTGCAATGAGGAGAACCACTGACACTGCACCCTCTGCGCCCTGAGAGCACTGTCCGCACCGCACGCCTTCCTGCAGTTCCAGCCCTTTGCTGCCTGTGAGAGACTGCTGAGGTGATAAACGCTGCCGCAGCTGCCTCCTGTGCCATTAAGATTCCTTTCACGCTGAGCAATCGGCCTCTCAGAGTGCGGGGAGAGCCCATCTGGGCTTTTCTTTCGCAGTTACTTTACAACTCTGCCCGCAGTGGTGCAGAGCTGCTGGCTCAGGCTCTGACGGGGGAAGGTTGCAAAGAACAATGTGTGTTTCATTTCCAGTGGCACAGATGATTATCCGCCTCTTGCTCATGGTTTGTTATGATACGTCCCAACCTTTATTGTGCCACATGCCCTGGTAAGAGTTTTGTCCAGTCCCTCCCTCAATGCACCTTTGCCTCCAGAAGATTTTAGCCTACCTGCTAAACAGGCTCTCCAATTATCTAAAAAATGTTACCTCTAAATCCAGTTTTTGTCTCCTTCCCAGACACATTTTACTTTCTCAAAGACTACGGTCCTGAACAGCGTCAGGGTCAGAGTTAAGGGTCTTTCGAGGACTGCTCAGCTTTGATGGGCTGTAACAAGACACAGCCCCTGAGTGACCTGCCCCTTGTTAGTGCAGTGCCATGGTTAGGAAAACGGGTTCAAACTAATTCCAAACCCTGCGACAGTGACTGAGCTGCTTGAAGCTGGATTTTGAAGCCGGGACACCCAGCTGCATCCTGCTCCTGCTCTGCTGCCCTCGCTGTGCCACTGCCGCTGTAATTTCTCACACGAGCAAGTCAAGAGGCATTAATTACCCTCCATCAAGGAGCAGAAGGCCACAGAGCCTGCGGGGAAGGCACCTGCTTGTCCTTCCTGCTTAGCACCGGGCTGTGATACCCCTTGGGAAGAGGAGCTGTGGCTGAGGCCATGAGAAATTCCAGCTCAGTTTCCACGTGCCAGAGGCAGGGAGCTGGGGGAGCCTGAGGGATGGGTGTTAGCAAGTGGCTGTTGAGAGGAATGACGGATTTTTCTTTACTAACGAGCTGTGGGTCTGCTGGTAGATAAAACTAGCACTGAGAGATGAAAGAAACAATAGGAAGGATTCCACTGATTGATGAATGCAAAAAGATATTTGCTTTTACAAATAAGCTTTAAGTGTGCTGATAAATGAAATTGGACATTGAAAGATGAGAGAAACAATGGAGAAAAACCCTGAATTCCATAAGAATTAAAAATTAAAAGAAAGGGTTATACATTAGAGGGAAATATCTGGTATCAGGCATTTCAGGAAGTCTGTACCTCTCAAGTACCTCAGCCATGGGGAAAGAGAGAAGGGAAATGTGGCCGGGAAATGAGGATAAAAAGGAGGCTGTGTCCTCCAAAAATTGGAGAGACCCCAGGGGAATGCCCCATGGCCTCTCCCTTTATTCGAATAAAGTAAATGGACTCCTCTGTCTCCTTTTTGGACATAAATCTCTGGTGTTTGTGGATTAATTTTCCTAACACTGTGAAGCGCAGGGAGTGTGGGGCCAGCCATGAGAAATAGGCAGGGTCAGTGCCTTCCCCAGCTCCTGCTTGCTCCTTTCAGGCAGGAATAACCCATTTCCTACCCTCTTGCCAGGCATACTGTATGTCCCTAGGGTGGGCCTACAGCCTTTAGTCATACCCAGGGTGGCCCAAGAGAAGGGCAAGACCCCTCGGATGGATGCTGGCAGACCCCTTCACCATGGGTGATCTGGATATACAGTCAGACGCTTCTGCCACCTGAACACACCTCCCCACCATACAAGATGTTAAAAATAGGTTAGACACTGTTGTAAAATAGTTAAGAATTGTTTAGCATATACTGTTAAAAGGTTTGGTTATTGGACTGTAAAAGGGGTTTAAAAGTGCAGTTACAAGAAATACGGTACTGAGGTTACCGTAATTCACCTAAGGGAAGGGCATTCCTGCCCCCCAAAACAAACCCGGTTAACCCGGACGGAATGTGGAGCAATCAACACCTGAAACTCCATGCAAACGGAGGATCCAAATGGGAACCAATCCGAAAAGACAAAAACCTGTACAAAAAGTGGACATTCAGGCCAGCAAATCGTGCCTTTGACATCGGCCATCGGGAACATCCCTGCCACGATGAGAAGACGCAGCGCCGGCCCTGCAGCCTCCTCCTGCTCGTACTGCCCGGGGCAATGTGCCGATGGGACCCGGGACCCCCATGCTTTAGGCCCTTTTCAATAAGGCTGAAATCACTTTAGTACCGGGAGTCTGCATCTCGTTTCTATCACAAGAGGTTTAAGTTGCCTCGGAAAGAATCAGATGACTCTTGAAGGGGCTATTTCTGCTGAGGTTTAGAAGCAGATGTGTCCGAGTGCCACTCTGTGTCCACCACCGCTCACCCAGTGCAGCAGCTCGGGCACCGGGAGAGCCCTGTGGCTGCCAACTGAACGCTCCTGGGAGCAGCAGGATGCTTGCAGGAACAGCTGCTCTTCGCAGGGATGGACAGCTCTGCATGGAGCACGGTGTCACTGTAGAGCAATTAGCTCCCCTTTATATCCGTTAGGTGTGTGATTAGTGTCCCATTAATGCAATTAGCACGGTGGCATTAGCAAAAGTGTGTAATTGGCACTGAGGCAGCTGCAGCTCAGCTGCTGAGCGCCACACAGCGCCTGTTTTGGGGTTTATCTGAGCTCGGTGAACGGAGACAGCTGGCAGTCCCCTACCCAAGCACTGGACGGGCTGGTTTCTACGTGCAGCCCTGGCTGTGCACCCCCACCTGCTCCTTGCTTACTTCAGTTGCAATGGAAAGGAATTTCCCACCTTCCGTTCTTGCTTCAAACTCCCAGAGGAGCTGATGAGGGGTGTCCCAGCTGCTTCCCAGAGCTGCAGGATGTGGAGTGGGGGTTTATCCTTTTAGGAGGTCAGAGGACCAAATCTGACCTTGGCTGGATGCAGGTCCTTTTCTAAGCCTTTTATTCTCCTTGTGACTGTCCATGTGGTCACTGCCAGGGGGATGAGGGCGGACAAGGAAAGGAATCACATCTGCCCACTCTCAGCCATACCCTGGCCCCATCCCACCTTGGCAAGATATCAGCCCATGTCCCAGCTTGGCTTTTGGAGTCTTGACAAACTCCTTCCCACAGCACCAATACCACTGGCCTTTCAGGATGACAGGGAAGGAGAAGGGCTGTGTGGGATGGGGACAGGCTATGGAGGGTCCGTTTCCATCCAGCTCCACCAGAGATGTCACCTTCCCAAACACCAGTGTGAAATCCCCAGCCCTTTTCTGGAAAGACCAAGAAGCCACTGGCCTCTTCTGACCAGCACATTCATGGGTGAGGGCTGAGCAGATGAAGCTCCCTGCCAAAGTTCCCTGCCAGCCCTCCCTCCAGTGAGGATGTTTGGTTTTGGGAGAGCTTCTGACAATCCCAACTAACAACCTTTTCATCTATTCATGCTGGTGATAAGCCATGGGAGCTCTGGGCCATTGCAGCCCTATAATCAAGATGGTTGGAAAAAAGCAATTTTCTCCTCCTGCAGCCCAGTTAATTCTCTTTTAACTGTTTCCCATTTTGCATAGATTTCCCTTTGTTTGCCATGGCACTGGCTCCACACTTCCTCCTCTCCAGCAGTGCTTGACTTGTGCCTTGTTTTGCCAGGTTAGGATTTGTGATGATTTGGGCTATTCCAGGGCCTTCAAAGCTCCCCACACAACTTAGGAGTACCATGCCTGAGTTGCAACTTCTGTAGGAAAAAATCTCCGGGGACTGGGCTAGGTTTTGTTCCTTGCTATCACATTATGTGTAGGGGCACTGCTTTTGGAAAAAGAAATGTAAAAACATGGGAATTACACACGGGTGGGAAATTTAACGGCAGAAAATATATCTCCTTTGGAAAAAAATAAACCCAACCAAGCAGAATTAATTATTTAAGACTAAAGTTTTACTGTGGGGGTCAAAAGAGATGAATGAAGCCTTTGTAAGCTGATCTGAATTAAAATATGTGGCGTGTATCCCTTTTAAGGTTGGGTTTGTGTGCAAGGGCTAACAACAAGGAGAAAAGGAGTTAGAACTCTCCTGAGCAAAGAAACAAGGAAGCTGATGAAAGTTTTGATAAGGAGTTAGGGACCAGCACCCAGGTGGACTCAGTTGTGTTGGAAGCACCTGATCCTGGGTGGAAGCAGTGGGACTGCTCCAGAAGTGGGTGAGATGCACTTTGATCCAGTTTGTGATTTGTGCATCAGACCTCAGTTCTGGCAGTGGAAAGCCATCCCCCCTTTTCCTAATACTCCAGGCCCTTGTCCAAAGGCCTTCTCCAGCTCTCTTGGAGCCCCTTTGGGCACCTGAAGGGGCTCTAAGTTCTCCCTGGAGCCTTCTCCAGTTGAACAACCCCAGCTCTTCTTGTGTATCTCTGGAGTAGAGGAGCACCTCCATGGCCACCTCTGGAATCACTGCAGAAGGTTCCATGTCCTTTCTTTTTTGGGGTCTCCAGAGCTGGACACAGCACTCCCCGCATGGAAAGCACTCCCTGCATGCAAATGGGGCGGGACATTCCCCAGAGGGAAAAAAAGTCTACTTTATGTGCTTATTTATTATTATTCGATGTGCAGCCTCTAAACACACCTTAACCATATTAATACATTAAAATACAGCTCCCTTTAGCCACCAAAATGATTTTAATCAGAAACATGAGCATTTCTATTACTCTGGCTTGGGTTACTGATGTAGTGTCACTCAAACTCCAATCAGGATGCAATTATTCTTGCCTATAATCCAAGGCTTTTCCTGAATACCTGATCCTATTTTCCTTTTGAACTAGCTGGCACAGTCACACTGCTTTTTCCTGACTTGTACTAAGATCCTTGTACTAAGCTTCTGTGCTTGTGTGTTTCATTCTCAGGCTGCAGTTTCCCCTGTTTGTGTTTCCCCAGGTCTCTGGCTTCTCTGTGCCAATAATTGTTTCTCTGCTATTTGGATTGCTAAAAGTGCTTAACTCAGGGCTTCCCTTTATGCCCTGTATTTCACATCTCCACAGGATTCTTTGGAGCCACAAGCTCCTTGGGACCCTCCAGCCATCCCACTGGAGGAAGAGCCTCATCCACCCTCTAAGACCTCACCTGGCATGCCCAGAGCTGCACGCACAGGTCAGGAGACCCTCCAGGTTGCAACATCACTGGATGATGTGTTCTTCCAATGGCTGGTTTCATCCCAAACAAAGCTGACATCCTTCTGGAAGGAGAGAGATGTTAATAGTCCCTGGCAGTCAGAGAAGATCCTTTGGGACTGAGCCAGGGGCTCTGATACCTCATGTTTGGAGGTCAGCCACACTCAGCACGCAAACCCTAAAGACTTTTTGCTGGCTGAGCTTTGACAGCTGTGTCACCAACACCATGTGCTAAAAAGGGCAGGCAGGGACAGGTCCTTGGTGACTTGCTCTATGAAAAATGGGGAGGCAGAAAATGAAGCCGCCAAGGACCAGCAGAGGACATGGAAATCTGGATCTCAAGCATCTGCATTGGGCCCACTGGGTACTGGCCCTGTGAGCACAGTGCTGTGTGAGGGAAGTTGTGACCCTTCTCCTACTACACCCAAAATTTGGGTCTGGCAGGGCACCTGGATACATCAGCCAGCTGGCTGGAAGTGGAAATGCAGAACAGACAGTAATTGTGTTTGGTGGGGTTGGCTGGGTCAGGGTGGGGTGCTGGGGACATTTCCTTGAGGCAGAAGGAGGCTCTGGGCTGCTGAGGAGGGTCTCAAGCCCCCTTCACAGTGATGTCTCCTGAAACAGTTCTCAGACCTGGGTGGAGGATGCTCTGGGGGTGGAGGATGCTCTGAAGCAGAGGTGTCTGTCAGGATGGTGCTCAGACAGCAGAGTCCAATATTTCCCAAAATCCATAACAAATCTGTGCCTGAGTTTCCACACTACCAGGAGGCTCAGCAACAGATTTCAGCAGCCTAAAGGTAACTTTCCCATGGAAAATTTTGCCTGAGAGGGAGGAGGGCAGGGCCAGGGATTTCAGCCATGGTGTATGCAGAGGCTCTCCTGGGAGCAGGTGGTTGGGGACTGCAACTACTTCCAAGCAAACCTAGAAAACCTGGACAGTCCTTGATGCACATCCCTCTGGATGAAGGCGCCAGCTGGGAGGATGGACTCAGTTGTGGGTGAGCACACAAATTCCTGGTTGTGGGATTAACCTATCTCTGCTCTGTGCAGGTGCCAATTTAGCAGGCTGTGTGATCACACACCTCTGCTGCCTTCAGTATGGCCCGGAGGCTCCTCAAGGTTCCTTTTCTCAATGGCTGAGCAGATGAGCTCTCCCACGGAATCACTTGTGTCTCTGACCTTTAGTTTTCCTCCAAATTGGAAAAATATGTCCCTTTGAAATTTTCATGAGGGTAACAGAGTTGCCTTGTCTCCCACCACCACCACGTGTGTCTGAGAGCCATTTAACTGTAACTGTGGTGACAAATGTCAGCGTGAGGCTCGTGCTGGAGAGAGCAGTGAAGGAGGGGGCATTGGAAATAAAGGATGAAATATTTATTTGGGAGATTAGCAGTGCTAAAAAAGACAACACATCACAGATGAGAGGCATCTTGGGGCAGACAGTGATGAAAGCCACAACTGAACACACTGAGTTCTAAAACTGCCACGAGATTTCCTCTCCCTCCTGACCTCCCACCCTTTCCTTAGTCCTTACTTACCTGGAAAGGTACAGCAGGGTTCAACATCCAGGAATGGCCCAAAGCTGTGGGCCACCAGACAGATATGTGTTGTTTGAGGAAGGGGAATGACAGACCCGCTTTGCTTTAAATACCAGCCATAAACCCTGCAATTTACGTGCCATGGAACTGGGAGGTCCTGGCTCTGACAGGACCAGATATTTGCACAGGGCAGCCTGGTTGGAAGGTGGAATGAAGGTACAGATCCTCCACAGGGAATCAGGATCATGAGCTTCCCTCTGCCTCCATTCAGGCTCTGGAGGGCAGGTTTTCTCCATTGCTTTGGTTTGCTGGGGATGTATCTCAGGGCACCCAAAATTTGATCCCAGGTGGTGGGGCTGAGGGTGGAAAGTGACTCCAGGACTGGTGACAACCTCCATGGTGGGTTTAATGTGTCAACCAAACAAACAAGCTAAATAAAAATCCATCTCAGTGTGCCAGAGAAGCTCCTGTGCATCATCCCACTGGGATATCCCATAGCACCACGAGATCCCATCCTTGGAGTCCCGTTTTGCTTTTTCCAGCCCTGAAAGGCATTGGGATAACGTAAAGGGTTAAGATAGGATGATCCAAGAGGCTTCAGCCTTGTCAAGAGCACTGGATTGGCAGGTCATTAATCTCAGAGTTACTTGATAACTTTAAATACAATCATGTAATCAGCAGAACCCGTAATTATTATTTATGTGCATGGTGCTTACTAAATTACAGTGCTCTCCAAGGCTCTGTGTGATGAACAAATTAATTCTGCATCAGAAGAGCTTGACCAGAAATCTGTTTGTGTCTGAATTTCACTTGTAAATATTGATGAAATGAAAGTTGAGTTTAATTGTCCCTCCCTCCTGCTGTGAAACACATTACATTTTTATTCTGTATTAGCTCACCTGGCAAGGGGGAAAACCTGGAGGACTTTCTGCAGCCCTGATGGCACTTGTCTGGAAAACCCATGTGGGATTCTCTTGGATGAGATGGTGTGGATACCTTTGTGGACAGCCACCTCCATGCTCTTGGCACATGGAGTTGAGGTAGAAAGGAGACAAAGAAGCCTCTGGACAAGTGGCATGCTGAGCCCACTGCAGTGTGAAGATGATCCCATGGAAACTGGGGAGGGGCCATGCCAGGGTTGTCTTTTCCAAATTATAAACATGCTCCAAAAGTCCTTGTAAGAGGAATTGAAGTATTTTTAATCAAACAAGACTGAGAATACACACTCCAGCTATGGAAAGCAAAGTCACATCAGTTGGAGCAGACCACTAAGAGGAGAAGGGAAAAGCAGTGATGTGAACACAGATGCTTCTGTTTGGGTTTCTTTCTTTGGTTTTTCAATTTCCAGCTTCTTTCTGCCAAAATGCTCCACTTTAGAAAAATCAAAATTGAACATGTTAGCATATCATTTTTTGGCAACATCACTTTCAGGGATGATGGAAAAAGCTCTCTGAGACATTCCTCCTTCTCCATTGCCAGCAGATCATTATTAGCTCCTGCCAAAGTACCCAAGAGAAAAACCAAGACACAGAAGACACAAGTCTACTCTACTCTTTGTAGGGCACCAGCAGAGAGTGTCCATAGAGCTGGAAGCTGCCACTTTTCCCATTGCTTCACTCCAGGGGTCTTTTTCACACTCATATTTTGAAGAAGGGGCAGTTTTTGGGACTGTTGGCAGTGGCTGAACTTGAACAAAGACTGAAACATGCCCTGTGTGCAGGGTATAGTCCTTGCTGTGGCCACTGTGTCATACTGGCAATTGTTGCTATTCCCAGTAGGTTATTGGAGTCAATGGGATATTTCCAGTTTGGCTGCATTGTAGACATGCAGGTAGAAAATCAAAATGGGAGAGAATTGGGAGAAATTTGCTCCAAACTACTGAATTTCACAAATGTTTGAAGAAAGAACCCAGAGGTTTTTCCCTATGCTTTCCTATAAATAAAAAGATGCAAGATTTTACTCCTTTCTGGTGGTATATCCTGAGGAAATCACAAAATACTGCAATTTCAAAGATGCTTAAATCTCCCCAGGGCAGGAGACATTTATGCCTGTTCTTTATAGTGGGAAAACTGAGGCACAGAAGCGTGAAGGGGCTCACACCAGACCCTGTATAGCCCCAGTGGCAAAATCCCTGGGATGCAGAGGGCAGACAGCCTATAAAACTGCTGTAATCTGTCCCTTGCCTGGGCATCCCCAGGCCTTGTATGGGAAAAGGAAAAGGTGGCTTCAAAGAGGTCAAGGCAAATCCACTCCTTTGCTCAGCTGCTTTTGGTGACCACATGGAAGAGAGCAATGAGAGAGGGGGAACTGGGGATGATCTGGAGTCCCCAGAATGGGAAGGGAGATAGGAAGAGAGGGAAGAGAGGAAAGGAAGCTGCTGCTCCTCCAAGGCACTTAACCCCAACGTGGGGATGGTTTGGTCCCATCCCCTGCACAAGAACAAGGAGCAGCTTTGGCACTGGGCCCACTTGTCCAGATAAAAGCAGGGCAAGGAGAAGGGGGCAGAGCCAGGGCCTGTCCCTGCCTTTGGGGATCTCAGCCACTGCTCCACTGCAGGGCTCCCTCGCCTTTCCACCCTCTGAGCAGGGACACAGAGTCAGCCTGAGGTCCAGGGCTTTGCAGAGACCTGTGGATCCATCTGGGCTGAACCAGAGGATTTAACTAATTCCTGTGCTTCCCTCCAGATCAAGCCCACCCTACGTGGCTGTTCAGAGCTCCTAGAACACGCCCCATGGGAGGGGGAGTTGCCTCCCCTCTCCCACCCTATTGCTTTACCCCACCTTTGGTGTCAAGATGAGAAATTACCTAGTCAGTCCAAGCAGCAGTTACAGGACATCTGGAGACCCAGCAAGAGACAGGGGAAGGACTCAATCCCAGTGCTACAAAAACACAGCCACATGAAGCAATGTCTACAATCACTCCAGGGCTCTCCATCCGTCCCCTTCCAACACCTAGGACTTTGGCTCCTCTATAGGGTTCCCCCCGCCACCCCAGCAGCATTCCAGCATGTGCTCACCAGAAGACTGACCCAGCTTCCCAGGGAATTAGCCCCATAAGCTAAGTCCTGGTTTCCTGTCATCTCAAAGCAGACAAACCCAATAAAGGCAGTGACTTGAGACATCATGCCCAGGATGGAGCTGGCAGAAAGCTGCTGCAACCTCTCCAGGTCCTTCTGGCTCTTTCTACCATGCCAGCAGGTCACAGAGCTACCAGGGAGATGACAAAGCAGCATCTCAGCTGTCCTGTCCTCCAGGCCTGCCCAGCACAATGGGGCAGGAGCTGTGCAGGTGTCCCATGACCGAGTGAGTTCATGCTCTCCTTGCGGGGCTGGGGCCACCAGCAGGACCTGGTCCTGTGCCGTGCCCTGCTCCCAGCGGTTCCCCACAGCGGGGACATCAGCTCCCGGCGCAGCCTCTTGCTCCCGGCTCAGACAGCCGTGGATTGCTTGATGCTGTGGAAGCTGACGCGGGTCGGGGAGGTGGGGATGGACATGGCCCTTGCCACGCGGGCACGGATGGAGTGCTTGTCCTGCCACCGGTGCCACCGCTTCCGTACAGCCGACCGCACCTAGGCGAGATGAGTGAGGGTCATTTGAGCATCACACAGAGGCTGTTCAGAGGCACCAGCCATCCTTCTTCTCCAGTCCTCCAGTCAAAAATGGATTAATATGTGATTTGGTAACAAAACAGGTTCATGCAGGGTAAACTTTCCTGAGCCAGCGAAGGTGTGGGAGCATTTGGAGAAGGCAGAGGAAAGAGCTGCCCAAATATCTGGCCCCAGGATTCACTTCTACTCTCAGCTCCATTGCTTTCTGCTGTTTGTGTTTTGGGTCAGAGCCTGGGAGGTATCCTCATCCACACGCAATCCACATGTGTATGGGGCTCACCCTGGGGAAGGATTTCCCTGGGATGGGGAGGACCCTTGGCTCTGCTGCACCAAATCACACAGGTGCACCATGAGAGCATCTGTTCTTGGGGGTGGATTTTCCTCTTCCAGAGGAGGAGACAGACAGTAGCCATTCCTGTCTGGGCAAAATCTGGGGCTGCAGATGTACCTAGGGCTGGAGGTGAAGCACCAACTCCGATCACCAAAGACCTTCAGATGAGGAATTAGGCACCAGCACCCTCCAAGCCCTCTGCATCAGTAGAGCCTCGTGCTGAACTTGTCTGCTTGCAAGGAAGGGTGTAGACCCCCACAAAAAAACCCAGCCCCTTGTGCTCACCTCACTATTCAGGAAGCAGTAGAAGACAGAAACGAAGAAACCCTGGAAGGACACAAGCAGCAGAGTCACAGCCAACAGGTACCCCCAAGCCAGGAGCTTTGGAACAGCTCTGCAGTTTGGGGATGTCTGCTTTCAGGAGGGGGCAGAAGTGGGATGAGGCATCAGCCAGGATGGGCTCCTCCACATCCCTTGTTGAGAGAACTGGGATGGAAGAGAGTGTGGAGGACCATTACCTGGAAAGACTCCAGAAAGGAGTTGAAGTAGATGAAGACTATCCTGGAGATATCATCCTCCCCGGGGTTGACAAAGAACAGCATGTAGGTGATCCCCAGCAAGGGCAGCAGCACCAGTGTGGCCTTGACTGCTTTCCTAGGGAAAAAACAGGGACCTGAGCTGCTGCAGTGTAGCCCTGGGCACAAGCATCCTGCCCATTCCACTTCCAGTACCAGCATAGCTTGGACTGGTCTGCTGGGACTTGAAAACCAGTGACTAGAGAGGATGGAGCCAAGTTGGGCTGTTTTCCAGTGCAGTTCCCAAGGGACTGGGTGGGTTTGAGCATTGGGCCCCTGTTCTGCTTCTTCACCCAGAAAAGGGCAGTGGAGAGCAGAGGCCTGACCTTGAGCTGGCATGGAATGATTGCTTGGCTGACCTACAGCTCAATTAAAAAGGAATTAAGGAGGGTATAATAATTCACACTCTTCAACATGAGTTTGTGAAAACCTTATCTCAGGTAATTAATTTGATACCTTGATGAGATTACAAAGTACAGTTTGTGAAAAGTTATAGTGCTGATACAGAGAGTGTGGGAAGGATTGGGGCTTGGCACCTCATTCCTTTGGATCAGGGGACAAGAGCAATGCCAAGTTATCACTTTTTGCTTTAAAATCCTGTTAATAGACAGATTCTAACAGTAGATAGTCATCCCTGGAGGGTCTGAGCTGGGCAGGGAGGGGTTCTGAGACCTGTTTTGCAACTCTGTCTTAAAGGAGTGAACAGTCTCTGATACAAATGGGCTGATGACATGGAGGAGCTGGAGGGAACTAAGGACAGGACCTGGAAAACTACAGTACAGCACATTCACTGCTGTAGCTTCTCCAGTGGAGCAGCCACAGCAGCAGGAGACACATCAGCTTTTTACCATCTAAGGTGAGCAGGAGCCTTCCAGGGCTGTCCCTTGCCTGGTTTAAGCAGAAGTGCACAGTTTATAACATACCAAGTTCTCCAAGTTTTCCTGTCCCACAGAATATTTCTGGGAAATGAAAATGTTCTCCTGCCCAAAGGTGATAAACCCTCCCAAAATGAGTCAAATACTAGAAAACCAAAAGTCTCTCAAAATTGCTGACTGGGGTCAACCAGCCTATTCCCAGAACCTTTATCTTTGCTTACCCCAAGCTGAATCCCTCATCCCAGTTCAATACTTTGTGATGAGGAAAGCTGGCATTCCCCAATAATAGAACCAGAATTTTTCCTTTCTCAGCTGAAAAAGCCACCCTCCACCTCAAAACAGCTTCTCTTGACCCAGCACACAGCAAGATTCCCCAATTCCTGCCCACAAAATGATCCAGACAGAGGCAATGATGAAGCCCAAAGCGTCTTCTATTCCAGGTACTTTGGGGAGCTGCTCTGACCATGCACCTCTTATGTTGTCTGCAAAATATTCCCCAACAGGCAAGGAGGGCTTAGATCTTCCTGCCTTGTGTTGTGGGAGTACCGTCTTGTTCTTTACGAGGAGGTGTTGGGGTGGCATCAATTCATCAGCTTCCTCAGCTTTTGCTTTTCTGTCAAGCAGTGATTTAATTCTCACCTCCATGCCAGGATTTGCAGCTCCCAGCCTGGAAAGCTCATCAGAGCCCACCAGAACAGGCTTTTGCAAAGAGACTCAAATCCCAAGGGTTCACTTCAAAGGCAGAAACAGCCATCCACACTCTATATCACAAGGCTCTCCCTGGCCAGATTTAATGACCATGTCCCTCCAAAGAGCATTTGAAGTGCTCTTAGGTGTCTCTCCATGCTCCCATCCCCTTGCTACCTGGCTAATGGGGCTGTTCCCACCCCCACTAATCATGAGAGAACCCAGTTCCTAGGTTGGCTTCCTGCAAGGTCACTCATGCACTTACCTGTACTGGATTGTCTCTGACGTGGTTGAAGCTCGGAGCTTTGTCATGAGGATTCGGACAATGTTGAATAGAAAGATGAAGTTGATCTGGGAGGAACAGGGTCACTGGTTAGTGTCTGCTCCCTCAGTATTTCCTCCCATTTCCTCTGAAACGGTGGCGGTGGTGGGGGGGAAGTTGGAGCCAAGGGAAATGGGAATGTTTCCTCTTGAACATGATCTACTGTCTTCCATGCACCATGAGAGGATGTCTGCCTTTTTTAAAAACACTTGAAAAATAAGATTTAGGAGTTTGGTCAAGGGATCAGGGCAGCAAGGCATGCCAGGAGATTGCCAAGGAAGGACAAGTGCTAGAGGAACAATTGAAGGTGAAAAAGCAGAGGGAGAGGAAGAATCTAAGGCAGAGAGTGGCTGCTGTCACATCCAGGGTCTGCCTGGTCATTCTCCTGGCTGCTGAATCGTTAATGAGGGAATGGGAAGAAGTCTTTGGAGCTGAGCACAATTGACAGGAATTAGTAGTCGCTTGGCTGCCTGACAGGCTGGGAAATGGGAAGCAGGATCAATTATTCCATAATGCTGGTGATTTTTACTCCCTTGAGTTTTCTCAGCATTGGGCAAGGAGGAAGGAACAGTTTTGGGACTTTGTGCATGGCTTTCCCCCTGCAAACACAGGTTGGACCCCCAGCTTGTGACCTGCCACCTCTGCTCTTCTTTGTCCCTCCCCAAAAGACAAAGCCCTATCCATGTGACCCTTGGATCAAGCATTGCTACTCAGCTGGGGACCAGGAACAGAGAGGTGGAATCAGGATCAGGGAATAGAGTCAAGGATCCCAGGCTTCTGCAAATGCTTGGCAAAGCATCCACCCACACCCAAACATGACAGGGCAGGGATGGAGGGACCCACTGATGCATGTTGGAGTCTTCTGATGGGACGTCCCTGTCAGAATGAGGTTTTCAGGCTCCTTCTGCAGTGCACCCCAAGCCCAGAATTGCTCAAGGGGCAAGTTTGGGTGAGGGGCAGTGCTGCTGTGGGGCAGCAGAAGCAGCCCCAGCAGAGTGAAGCTAAAGGAGGGGGCAATACCCTGTACAGAAGCAGCTGTGCCCCACCTGCACACAGAAGGACTCTTTATTTAGCACACAAAAGGTCACTTTGCTCTTACCAGAAGCACCAGGATCATGGGGCCTTGGTAAATGTAGTCAGTATAAACACCCGCTCGCTTCCCAAACCAGCACCTGCAAGGCAAGGACAAGCATTGTCAGGGACAAGCCTGACGTGGGAGTGACCTGGATAGAGTCCTCTCCTTGTCTCTGTAAGTCACTGTCTGTGAGGTGAAAGCACTAAAACTCAAACTGCTGCAGCCATTGTGAAATAGCTTCTCTAGGAACTCAGTAAAAAGAGGAGTATGTGGGCTTGTGGGAGTGTTTATGGGCCCCATATGGATGTGGGAGCTGGTTATTGCAGGACAAGCAGAGACACCCTTCTCGCAAAGGAGGTGACTGTCCCCTCTCTGTTCTGCATGGGGGCAGGCTCACCTCACATCCTGGGGGCAGTTTTGGGCAAAACAACATAAGAAAGATCTGAAGATTAGAGAGCATTCAAAGGAGGGACAGGAAGATGGGGAGCAGTCTGGAGGGGCTACATGAGAAGCAACTGAGGACACTTGGAATGTTCAGCTGGGGCAGAGGTGACTGAGTTTAGACTTTGACAGGGGCTGCAGCCCCTCCCCAGGGGCAGCCCCCATCTCTACTCCCTGTGACGGGGCAGAACCCAAGGAAGTGCCCTGAGGTTGTGTCACAGGGGAATTTGGGATGGATATCAGGAAAAGTTCTTCCCCTAGAGGGTGCTTGGGCACTGAACAGGCTCCCCAGGAAATGGTTACAGCCCCAAGGCTGCCAGAGCTCCAGGAGCTTCTGGGCAATGCTCTCAGGGGTGCACAGGGTGGGATTGTTGGAGTGTCTGTGCAGAGCGAGGACTCAGACTCAATGTTCCTTGTGGGTTCCTTCCAGCTCAGGATATGCCACGATTCTCCATAATCTCACGTACAGGTCCGGGTCAGCTCTGTTCTCAACAAACCCTGCAGGAGCTCACTCAGGTCTATCCCTGTCCTGGGAGCACCTTGTCAGGGTTATTCAATCAGTGCCTGCGTGAGTAGCCTGGGGCTTCTGCAGTCAGCAGGGAAAAAAACTGCCTCTGGAAAACGGAACAAGCTGCCATTCATCTCAACAGGCTCCTTTCAACTTCCACTCTGGGATGAACTCTCAGGTACCTGTTAAGACCTTCATTAGCAGGTGTCTGTGAAAATGGCTCAGGTGGGGGTAATTTAGATCTCTGCTGGTTAAATCCCAGCTCCCTTTAGAAAACCTATTATAGGAAATCTGGTTTAATCTATTTTTCCCCTTAAAAATCACATTTGCCTTTTGAGGAGAAACAAGCAGGGGCAGGGCTTGTGCTGCAGAGAGCTGAAAGGTGGGATAAAAGAAAGAATGGAAGAATATTATCCTTTTTTTCCTCCCCAACAGAATTCCTGACACAACTGATCCCTGAGGATTTGGGATAGAAAGAAGAATGGAGAATAAGAGCAATCAGGCTCACTTCTCATTGTCGTAGTACAGCTTCCCAATGGCCCAGGCAACGATGATGGGAAAGGGGATACCTGCAGGGGAACACACAGGTGAGTCTCAGAGGTGCAAGGTCACCACAAAACCACACTGTAACAGGAGTTTTCTCACATGCAAACCACCACTCGCAAACCACCCAGTGAGATGACGTGTCCATGCAAATCCCCGTCCTCCTGCTCATGGCACCCTTTTTGCAGGTCTTTGTGTGCAAGAACTGGAGCAGAGGATGGAGAGGGCATCACCCATCACTAAACCCTGGGTACCGCTGGGTGAGGGGAAGCCTGGCACTCACACCAGCCGATGCAGATGAACATCCACTTGCGGAGCTTGTCCGTGGAGTATGTGAGCACAATGGCCGTGTGCAGGTAGCAACCCTCGCCGAACATCCAGAAAAAGTTGGTGACATGGAAGTAATTGTAGGCAGCAGTGACCAAGCGGCACCAAACCTGCCAGGAGATGTGGAGCCTGTCGAGCTCTGTGTCACAGTGGTGCAAACAATGCACAGAGCAGCAAGATCCCAGCAGAGCAATCAAAACCATGTTTCTCATACACATGGTGTGCCTGCCAGCCACCAGCCAGCCCTATTTGTTCTCTGAAGTTGCTTTTGTAGCCACATCTTAGTGACTTCGAACTGGAAGAGAACAGGTTTAAGGAAGAAATTCTTCCCTGGGAAGGCGGTGAGGCCCTGGCACACGTTGCCCAGAGAAGCTGTGGCTTCTCCATCCCTAGAAGTGTCCAAGGCCAGGTTGGATGGGGCTTGGAGCAACCTGGGATGGTGAAGGCGTCCCATGGCAGGGGGATTGGAACTAAATGATCCTTAAGGTCCCTTCAGACCCAAACCACTTTGTGGTTCTGTGATCTCCAGGGTCCTCACACCTCCCAGCTGCTCAGGACTGGGCTCAGGACTGCTCAGCCTGGCAGAGATGCACCTACCACGTTGCTCTCATGCACCTCTGGGTTCATGGTGAGCTGCACCACAAACCACGTGGCATTGCGTAGGATGAAGGCTGTGATCAGGTTCCAGTGGATGATGTTTCTCAGGCACCGAATGCTCCTGGAGAGAGGTGGAACAAGGCACCATCAGAGCAGGGGGACTGGGGACAGTGGTGTTTGTGGAGCTGAGTGTCTCTGTTGAGACCCCAACGGTGACCTGCTGGGACCATGCCCTGGGTGAGGTGGGTAGGAAGAAGACCAGAAGCTGGAAGGCACCAAGGAGGACCATCTGCCTCCATAACTAGGTGCTTTAAAAAAGCAGCAGAAGAAAAACAATCGTGAGATAGGCAGGAAGGCAGTGGCTGTGGGGGAGTAGATGGCAAAGCACAGCAGCTGGGTCCATGCCTGCCTGAGATGATGCCATAGGAACATGGCAGCAGATTCATCACTCACCGCAGGCGCATGAAGAGGACAAAGGCCACGAGGAGGGCCCCCAGTGAAACACAGTGGCCCAGGTAGTTGATGATGACAGCGATGTGGTAGTGCAGCTTGCTCTTCTTCTGGGAATGGGGGAGATGGGCAGAGGGTCAACAGCAGCCCTGGTACTAGTACAAACCCACCTCCTCCACCACATCACCTTTGGCAGCTGCATCTCAAATTCTGGGCCCTTTTTCAGGAAGCAATTGGATCTCACCCTGGGACAGGACAGTGGGAATGGAAGGAGATGGAGCTCATGTGGGAAGGAGAGGCACCAGCCTCGTTTCACATCCCACTTGTACCCACTTGTACCAGCTCACAGGACAGCTCAATGCTGGGACATCCTAACCCATCCTCTGGGGAAACCCTGCTGGAACTCCATTGAGCTGCTCACTGGAATCTCATCTCAGTTCATTCCCCATTGCCCTGGGGGCAACTGAGAGGCTGGGATGAATTTGGGCAGAGGAAAGTGTGAGTGATAATTGAATAAATTGATCACTCGTGCTCTTAGGCACCCACCCAATCGGTAAATAAGCAATTAAGTGAGTGAAAAAAACATTCCTGGCAAGAGATACCAGAGTTGACATCAACTGCAAATGAAAAACTCATATCTCTTCTCCTCTGCTTCAAGGGGTGGATTGACCTACTCAGGTAGGTCCCCATTTGATCCCCATTTTTTAATCTGTTTCATCTTCCTAAATATCTCCTTTATTTCATTGCCAGCAGGGAAGGATGGGGTTTTCACTGAATGCTGTGTCAGGAGGGAGCTGCAGGAAAGTGACAGGCTGATCTATACCCAGAGGCCCTGGGGACCTCACCCTGCCAATCCTCTTGGATTTTTAATGGGGATGGAAACAGGCATGGATTTAATTCTGATGGGAAATAAAAATGCAAATCAAGAAGGGGTCATAATTGCCACATGCAACTTTATCACTGGAATGCTGCTGCATGCTCAGCCCTCAGCTTTCATGGGCTATTCCTGGCCTGGATGCTGTTGCCTTTCAAAACTCCACTGTCTGTCTCTTGCCCTCCTGCCAAGAGCCCAGGGACTCCCAAGCTCCTACCTCTTCACTGAGGATCTCCTGGCACTGGGAGTAGTTGACACGTGCTGCCCAGCTCCCATTAGCAAGGCATTCTCTGTATCCATTATCTGAAAGAGAGGATGCCCATCCAAGGGTTAACAGAGCATGGGGATAGGCACAGGCATGTAACCTGACTGTCACTAATGCAAGGAACTGGCATCAGGCCAGGCCTGGCATCTTCTGCTTTGAAGGCAGCTCAGCTACTCCCTTGGTCACAATTGCAGAACCAAAATCCTGGGAATATTTCAGACCCGCTCAAGAGCTTTGGGTCTGCACCAGCTCTGCCCTTGGCACTGGGGGACCCCAGTACCTCCTCACCACACACAGGGATGCAGTGGAAGCAGCACCAGTTAGACTCTTCTTCTCTTTCACTCTGCTGTTTGTTTGGCTGATCATGTGCCAGCCCAGAATCTCTGCTGAGATAGCAGCATGAAGTTTCACTTCTCTCCCTGAATTAGGAGCTTTTTTGCTTCCCAGCAAGGACAGTAGGTGTCAAGACTAATTGGGAAGGAATGGCCCAGGCGCCCCAGAGAGTCTGTGATTGGCATTGTCCCACTGCTGACGCCAGCACTGAGGTGAGACCGGGCTTCCATTAATGGGAGACTGTGAGCCTCATCAGGGTGATGGGGTGGGAAGGGCTCAAGTCACAATTAATGCAGAGAGGCTCCTATAGTGGCACAGGAGGCATCACAATGCAGGAGCTCTGTGTCTGTGCCATCCTCCATGGCTGCAAGAATGTGCAGGATAGAAAAATCTATAGAGTTTTTTGTGAGAAGCAAGGTGTTTCTTTCATCAAAACCAGCACTTGGGTAGTCAGAAACTCAACCTTATGCTAGGAATGACTTTGGTCACTTTTCATATCGCTACATCCTCTACTTCCAGCATGTCACTGGCAGCGATAGTGCAGCCACCTGTGCTAGGAGGGGACGAGGTTCAAAGTCCCCCAGTCTTTGCTCAGCTGGGGGCTTCAAATCCCTGTACCACCTCCAAGGGCAGGGCACGATTACTCCTCTGTCATTGTCCCCAAGATGGGGGGCATCAGCCCTCTCCTCCTCCCAGGAGGACCTGCTTATAAAGCTGCTTCTCTGAAACGACCCTCCCTGCAATCTAGGGTCTGAGGCGCTGTTTTCTTCATAGTTGATGAGCTTTGTTCCCGGAGGTGTATTGTCACTTGTGTCCCAGAACCCTCGCTCGCTGTGTCCCCAGCAGTGCTGCCCCTCTTACTGGTGGTGTTGTACCGCACGCCATAGAAGTACTCGGGGCAGGGCCGAGCCACCAGCTGTCCCACCGCGCTCCGGGGCCAGCATGTGCCGATCAGGTCCACCGAGGCGTTGCACTGGGGACCTGCAAGGACAAAGTGCACAAGGTTAGCAGAGGTCTGTGGGCCACCACAGGCCACTTCCAGGCTGTTGAAAGGTCAGGATTTGCCTGGAGAGCTGGGGTTGCTGCGTCAGCTGATGGGCACCCACAAGCTCAGCCCCCAGAAAACCCTCATGGCAGACACCAAATGGGGGCTGCGCAAGACCTGCAAGGGCTGGCTGAATCATCATGGCCATGACTTGTAGCAGTGGGAACAAAGCAACATGGACCCCCTTGTGCATCTGAAGGAGATTGCCTTATTGTAAAAAAATCAGCCCCTTTTTATACCTTTAATTTCAACCCGACATAACTGAAACCAAACTGAGACTTAAGAGAATTTAACAGAAAGAGGGCACCCATTGGCCAGCTCAGCTGCCATGCTGCTGTCCTCTCGTCCTATCACCCAATCAGCTTCCAGCTCATACACTGTCCACGCGTTCCTTCAGCCAATCACAATCTCGCTTCCAACTGTCACTCAACTGACTCTCTCCTCATGCTTAGCTGCCTCTCACCCCTCGGCTGACTTCCCGCCGTCCGGCCTGCAGCTGTGCCTTTCCCACAGGGCCTTCTGGTCAGCATAACCTTAGCAACTTTAATAATTATAACACCATAACCTGCAATGACTATTACTCTGGTCCTGTCTAAACTACTGGCTAAGCCCAGTTCTGCCACAAATTTAGTTTTAGACCTGGCTTCTAAGTCCGCTTGGGGTTCCTGGTTCTGGTGTCGCAGCCCTGCTCCTTCCTTCAGCCATGATGTTGGCATCCAGCCCCACAACAGGCAGTAAGCCAGACTTGTTCTTCCTCAGTGGTGCATGCAGTCTGGTTTTAAGCCTCTCCAAACATCTCACACCTCCTGGCTGCAATATCTTCTTCCCAGCCATTCCCGTTGGTCTCTTCCAGTCTTTCCTGGGTAGAAAACTCCAAAGCTGCTGCTATTTCAGATTTCAGAGATTTGTGTGCTTTTCCCAGATACACAAGTTGTGCTAATGTAGGCATTCGGTAGGCCAGATTGCAGGCTTTTTTATGTATAATTTGTGTATATTTAGAACAACATGTACCGTAGCTAAATATGTCCCTGCTTCATCTCACAGTGAACTCGGAAGCACAATGGGTACAATATCCATATACTACAATCTAAGATAAGCAGGAAATGGGTGAGCAGGAGATGCTGGAAGAGGCAGAGTTCAGTCCAAACCACTCCTGGGTACCACAGATGTTTGTGCTGCTGGCACAGAGACAGAAATTGCCATTTCCTAATACAAAACATCCCATGTCACAGCTCCTTGTGTGCGAGAACACAGCATTTCCCCTCCCCCTGGATTTGTAGTTGTAACGTGAATGGTTTTCCCAAAAATTCCTATGGATGGAGCTGGCTAAAGAGTGACCAAAGGCAAAAAAGCAAAATACTGTTGATGATGATGATGATGAAGGTTTTTATTGAGAAATATTTTTTTTCATTGATTATCTGAAAAATTGGCTCCTTGTTATTTTGTGATGTTCTCAAAGAAAATTTTCAGGGCTTTCAGTGTCTTCAAATATCTTAGCAAGGGAAAACAGCTTCCAAGCATGTGAACTGGAGAGGCGTCAGAGCATGGTGAGTGTTACCTTCTGCTTTCCTTACCTTGTAGGGAGAAATTAATTTTAACAGTGACCTTTGTTTTTAGCTTTGCTAATGTGTAGGGTTGCTGTGGCAACCTTCCCTTTAAGTTAAGTGTTTAAAGCCTGTATTTTGTAGGAAACAAGGTGCCTTTTATCACTTGTGTCTGTGCCTTTCTGCATCCATTTGAATTTATTGAGCTCCTTTGTTGTTTTGGCCCAAATTTGACAGAAAAATAGAGGGTCACAGTTAAAAAATTTATGATAACATTCATCCTTGTAAGGAAAAAACAACCAGTAATTACTTGAACTAAGAACAAAGTTAAGTTGCAAGTGCTCTCCCTGTTAGCCACTGAGGTGAGAAGCTGCGTGAATGTCTGGAACAGGAAAAGCTTTGCTTGGAACAATGCAGAACAGGAAAATGAGGCTTGCACATTACTAATGGCCACGGCAGCTCATGCAGATATCACAAACCCCTCCTGGGGACTGGTAGGGCTGGGCACAAACTCAATTTTTTTTGCATACTCTTTCCTTCCTGCATTCCAGGTCTTTTCTAGGGGATGGACAGAGGTTGCTCAGGGAAGACAAACAGAAAGAGTGAGTAATTAAAAGTCAGCAGGGCCCGAGAGCAACAATGATGATACTTTCCACCAGTAAAACAAACCCACAGCAATGCCGTTAATAACCAAATCCAAGAGAGACTCGTGGAAATGATGTAGCCAAACAGAGGTACATCATTCTGTGATACGTCTTCTAAAGGCTGGATTTAATATCTCCACCTTTCTCCAAGGCACTTGGTGGGATGCTGCTTGGCACTCCCGTTAGAGCATGACAGGATCCCACCAGACACCAAACCCAGTGGGTCCCACCAGTCCCACCAAAGGGAAGGTGCACCATCATCACCAGGAGCTCAGCCCTCCTTGTCCCATGGGTTGGGGTGATGCTGTGGGGTGTCATTGGGATCTGGGGCTGCAGTCAGATAAGGAGATGCTCAGCCAGGCTGTTGGATGCTCCTGGTGCTCCTGTGCTTCACCCCCGTGCTGCCACTGGCAGCATTTGGAGCTCTGTCCCACCAGGTTTTTATTTAGTGGGTGGCTATAATATTTTTCCCAGGCTCACGCTGAGAAAGGCTTAATGAAGAAAAGTTGCAGAAAGCAGATGTTGGTCTCTTTGCTCTCCAGCATATAGAAGAAAGAAAAGAACCCCCTCCGATGGGGAAGTGATAAGTAAAACAGTGAAGAGAAAGAGTACCATGAGGGCTGCAACATCCCTTTTGCCCAGCACAACTCCCTGCTCCAGCTCCTCCTGAGTGGCACCTGGGTCCCAGCATTTAGAGCACTGTTTAGCATGGAAATGATATGTATCAGTGCTAAATGCTTCCCTGCCTGCTTGGTGGCCCATCCATGTTTGCAGGGGACTATTCTCCAGGTTCTGCACACGAATGCTCTGGCTCCTCAGCTCCATTGGCATAACAGGTTTGGTCTTTGCAGATTTACAGCACAAAAAGTCAGTGAATTTCCTACCTGCACTTGATCTCTCTAATTTGCCTTATTCCCATGCAGAAACATGGTGTTTGGAGGAGGAAGGAGCAGGCCCTTCTTTGAGACAGGAAATCTGGCAAGGGGAAGTTGCTGTAATCTCTTCTCACCCTATTGCCTTTGGGTTGTGCTGCTTTGAAGCAATATAAAGCTTCTTCTGACGAAAAAAGTGTCTGTCCAAGGACTTACACTGTGACAACTATATCAGAATAACTGTCTCAGGATAACTGTTGCAATATCCCATCTGTTTCTAGAAAACATCATTCTCCAGCCTGCTCCCACTACTCACAGAGGCCTTCAAGATGGTTCTGAGCTAAAGCCATGGAACTATGTGACACCTGGCAGGGTAAAGCTCTCCACTCCCAGCTAATGTCCCAAAAGATTTTGAGCAAATTGAGGATGGAGCATATTTATCCTGGTCCAGCAATACTAGACGTGTGGCTACAGTGCTTTTGAGCTGGTGCCAGGAGGTCTGAAGTATTATCATACCATCAAGCCATTGCTGAGATGCTCTGAAGCAAAAGCAAGCTCTGAAGCAAAAATAAAGCAAAGCACATAACTGTGCTGGTAAACACATCCTGCTTTACACTGGGCAGAACTGTGCACCAGCACAGTGTCCCAGTTTGCTGCTGTGCACAGACACAACTCTGAGGGGTGTTGCCCTCTCTCCCCTTCTACAAGGCAAAGCGGCCAGGAGAGATGAAGGACATCTGAACTACAGGCTCCTTCCCATGGCTGGGAGTGATGGGGTTATTTATCTAAGGTGTCTCAAGAGCCTAACAGCTGAAAGTTGTTAACTCATATCACTACCTGTCCTGAGCTCTTCTAAGCCTCTGGCTCCCTCAGAGTGTCTCCTGTGTCTTTGCTGCAATATTTGCATTTAGCAATCAGGGCTTCATCTCCACATCTAATCAAAATACAACTCACTATGATATCTAACGCATCAACTGCAAAATTACACAAAAATCTTTGTCCATTCCAGACAGCTCCACCAGAGTGGCTGGGGACAGCTTTGGCTGCCTCAAAGTAGATCCTTGCTTACACTCTACCTCCAGCACTGCTTTCGGTGGAATTGGAGGCTTCTATTTACCTTTGTAAGACTGCAGTCCTTAAAAAATCTCCAGCAATCCTCCCAAGCATTCAAGTTCCATGATCCTCGATGTAAAATAATTACCCAGGCTAATTAAGCATTATGATAACTATGGGTCTTTGTAATGAATTTTTGACTTGTTGCTATTCACTGTCATTGACTATCCCCTCGGGTCTTCGCTGCTGCTCTGGAGAAGAATAAATAAAAGGCACCAAACCTAACTTGTGCTGTTGATATCTGATCCATCTGCTCAATGTTGTCACTTATGATAATCCATGTACAGCTTTACAGCATATATATGTGTGTATATATATATGTATATAACGCATATAATGTAGTGGATTGTGTTTGGGGCTTATCTTGTTCTCCTGATATGAGCCATGGAGTGTTTGGAGTTGTTTTATAACTAAGTGTGGCAGGAAGTTTTTTATTCCCTGGGGTTGGCTGGGATTTGGTGATGGGTGAGTGAAACACCAAAATCCCCCCCTGGCAGTTTTGCCAGCAGAGCCTTGTAGTTTGGCTACAATTGAACTGTCTTTGGCAGTAATTTCACTGCATCCAGTCCAAAGTATAATTTAACTGCTGTAGCTGCTGCTCACACTGGGATGTGCTGGGACACAGTTTCCTACTGGAAAACATCATCTTCCCTCCTCCACTACAATAAAATCTATGAATATCAGTGAGTTGCTATTGACATCTCTGTTTCCCAGATGATGGAGCAGAATGGCCTTACCAACACCAGTATATCTTTAAACCACTAGGATTTTCCATATAAATGAGAGTTTTGTTTCCCAAAACTGCCCAGTACCATGTCTCTCCCTCAAGTCCCTGCCTAGACTCATTGCTGTGTCTTTAACCCTTGCTCAGCTCCTTTATTAATAATTCTGCCTTGGTGGGAGAGATGCCAATGAGACTGAAGAGAAGAGTCACTGATGTTAATTTGACCTTTATTAATTTAAATTCCAGACTCATGCCAGGGGAGTCTGTGAGTGAATGAAAGAGCAGTGGCACGTGGGCTGCTGGAGCAGCGTCAGTACTTTGGGAGCTGAGCTGGAGTGGATGGAAAGGCTCTTGGTCAAATTGTCACCTGCTGTGAAAGGTGTTACCAAACTTATCTGATAATGCCTGTGAAGGATATGTGCTCATCACTCACTGCTTCTTAGCCTAAGGATTTTGCTGTATCTGGAAAATTAGATTTGCCTTATTTAATGCAAAGCTACACTCCCTTTCCCCCTTGAAAAAACCTTCAGTTAAAAACTCACAGACATTTCTTTTTTTCTGCTTAGCTTTGGTGTAATTTTTCTTTGCTTTAGGTGAACTGGCACTGGCATGAAACCCTTCTTTCCTGACAAGGAATTTTCTGTGCTCCCTTCTCTCTCCTGAGCACACACACACAAGATTGAGGCTAAGACTTCGTCGTGATAACAAGCTTAAAGGAGTGGATCGTGCAGCCAGGACCAGAGGGGGATGTGAGCAATTGGGTGGCAACTCCTTGGGCTGATCCAGGCTTGAGAGCTACGAATGGAAAAACAACCCCTTGAGAGTGCTCTGAGCTTGCTCTGCTTGAGTGCTTTCTGCTGAGCTGCTTTGGAAAAGCCTCATTATTAATTAGGAAAAGGCTTTCCCATCTTCTCAGATTCTTCTTTCTCTCCCCAAGGAAGCAGTCCTGCAGCTACAGGGAATGCTTTGCCCCGGTGGATGAAATGACCTTGTCCCTCCCTGATGGACTTTGTGACAGGGTGAGCAGCAGCTGCACACAAACCCTAGGGAGTTGAAATCATCAGCCAGAGAAACCCATGGTCTGAGTTAGTCCATGGGCTGGGAGCCATTGGGACAGCACCTCTCCACCCCAGACAAGGGATGCTGATCCTCGTTCCTTGTTCCTTTTCAAGCCTAATCTGAGACTTTCATGGCTTGCAGATGTTTGAGGGTGCAGCTGACCTGACTTCCTGAATGCACCACATTGACCTCAAGTCCAGCCTGATATTTCTTCTTCACTGCTACTGTGGGAGGCAGCTTTCTGATGGAGCATCCAGCTGTGCCCGTGTCCCAGTCCCAGCCAAATTCAGGGGTTCAGGGACAGGAATTTTTGATGGATACCTAAACTATCAAGTTGGAGCATCACAATGAGTCTGAATTCCCAGGGATATCATCTGCATTTGGGGCTTGAAGGAAGATGGGTAAAACCATGGTGATAACAGGGCAGGACAGGAGAGCTCTGTGAGGCTCAGGTGCTCCATGCCCTGGGATGAGAGTTTGCACCACCTGCACCCCCTGAGCCTGGACAGCATCACCCCAGTGTGCCTCCACTCTCCACCCCACTGCTGTGGCAGAGACTTTTCCAGCTCAGTGCACATGTCTAGAGTGTGCTGGCACCCTGGTGACATCACTGTCCAGCTACACATCCTCTTTAAAACTGAGAGATTAATGGATTGGTGACCCAAGAGAGGAGGAGAGCCCATGCTGGGCTGTGTTTCGGTGGAGGGATGCTGCACACAGGCATGAGGCAGTGGCTGCCCATGCATTCAGCAGATCCCCTGCCAAACCACGCGCTGGGGGACCGCTGGGCTCATGTTATCAGCATGTGTCATTTCCCAAGGGTTGTAAAGACATTAACAAATTAGGTCTCATGGCCCTGCTGCAATTCTCATTAGCATCATCCTAACAACTCTTCACGTTAAATAGCTCAAATCAAAGTTTCCAGTTTAGTAAATATCCCTCCATAGGAATTGCTGTCTCCATCAGGCAGGGCCTAAACGGACCCCAAGGACCAGGGCTGGTGCTGAATTCCACTTCCCAAGCAGACATAAGACAATTAGTTTCACCTCTGCCTCTTGTTCTAAGTCCCCTGCTCCAGCTGGAAGTGGCTCTCACATGTGCCAGCTCCATCCAAATTAATGAGTTGCTCAGGAATTGCAGGTTGGATGTGTAGAAACAATGGACAATTTGCAAATCTGAAGCCTCACATTCTCCCTTCTGCCAGTGAGATGGACACTGAGGTGCACTAAATCCTGCTTGTAATCATGCTGATAAATCCACACTGAGCAAAGCCCAATCCTTGCAGAAAGCAGTGCTCAGTGCTTGAGGATGGTGGTGATTCCAGGGCAATCAATCAGCAAACCACAGCAGAAATTCTCCCCCATTTCTGACCTCTCCCTGGGGCTTGGGAGGTTCCAGCATGGGTAGAAAAGGCCATGAGTTGGGCATGAGGATTCTCTGGGACCTGCCTGCTGCCCTGGGTCAGGCTTTATCACAGCTTAACATGGCCAAGGACAGGCCCTCACTGAGCAGAGTGATGAAACCTTCAGGGAGCAAAGCATATGAGTGATGACCAAGTTTCTAGTGTGAACAGACATCCAAGCACTGACATTCCACAAGCAGCTTTGCTATCCTCTGGCTTTCTGCCTCCACCTCATGAGCTTGGGAAGCTTCTTGCAGGGCAAGGTAGCCTGGATTTGGCCAGACACTGGATCAGCTGGTGCCAAGATGGGATTTGTTAAAAAGGAGCTTTTAACACTGCTGTTAATGGCTGGTGGGCAGCCATCAACATGGGTCCCCATGGCCATCCCTCAGTGCTCAGTCCCATGGCTATTCCTCAGTGCCTAGTCCTGTGGCCATCCATCACCCTGACAGAGAGTTCCTTGGTGCCACTCTGATTCTCATTCAGTCATGGAAAATCAGCACTGCAGCAACCCAGAGCTGGGGAGGACTTTTCTCCTTGTCCCTGTGAGCTCCACTCCTTCTCACATTTCTCCTCCCCCAAAACCTGTCACTGAATCAGACCTGTCACTGCTGAGGTGGCATCCAAGTCACATCCTGAATGTAGGCTAAAAGCCAGTTTTGGCATCAGTTCTGACCTGATTGGATCAAACCCATGTACAATATTGAGTAAGAGTGGGCTGTCCATGACCCTGCTGCTCTCACTCATCAGGGCTGAGCCAGCCCTGGCCATAGCCAAGTCCCCAGAAGCTCTTTGTGACTGGTGGCCTCCCAAAGTGCCCAATGGCACCTGTGTGGGAGTGCTGGAGGGTGAAAGTTGGCTGAGCCTGGAGCCATGGTGGCCACACTGCACTGGCGACGTGGTCTCCACAAAAGGTCAAAACCTCCAGTCATCATCCCTGGGCAGGGGGATGGCAGAGGAGGGTGGACATAGCGGGCCAAAGTCCTGGTGTCCCTGGGCACGGCATAGAACAGGCAGCCAGCCCTGATGTCTCTTTGTCCATCTCCCCCTCTGCCCAACAGACATTTATTTTCTCTATTTTCATCTCCTGAGAGCTGCACCATCTACCTGCCTCCACTGTCACTCTGCAAGGAGGCTGCAGCAGCACCAGCAGAGGGCTGCGATGCAGTGTCCGCACTGTCCCACCTCCCCAAAAAGGATCCATGCAGCAGCAGATGAGCCCAGAGACACCCCTGACACCCTCTTCCAAGCACTGTATATGCAGGGGGTAGCTAGAATGGGCTGGGGCTGGAGGATACCCACCAGTGTGGTTGGTGACAGGCGGCAGGCTCTCACAGTACTGCTCCTGGATGGAGGCTGCAACCAGGCTATCCCAGAGGAGAAACACCTGGATGGGGAGAGAGCAGACAGGGGTGGGGTTATATGTGCAATATGCTGCTTCCCCATCCCCAAATCCCTCCTTGGGTCAGATCTGAGCTTGCCTATGTCTGAGTGGGTACCACTCCCAAAGCTTGCACAATGGACATGTACCATTTTCAGGATGGTTTCCTAGGGAAACTGTGCTTATCCAAGCCGAAGGCTGAGGGACTGCTCTCTGTTTCCCACCCAGTGATCCTCTCCTGCTTCAAATACCCCCCTAAGCAAACCCTCCTGCAGCCCCTGCTGAATCATGAAATCTCTGCTATTAATCATTTTAATCAACACTTTTGCGTTTACCATCTTTCACTCCTGAGAGCAGACAGGGGAAATATGATGAGCCTGACACCACGCTTGGATTTTCAATCTCTTACTGAAATCACACCCTTGTAAGCTGTCAGTGGGAAGATGTTCGCACACATCCTTAAGGAGATCTGATCCACAGACAATCAGCTCTGGCTAAAGGTTTTGTTTTTTTTTTTTCAGGAGAATTGTCAGCAAACACCAACATTCCCATTGAGTCGGAAAGCACTGACCACAATCTACCCAGCTCTGCTAAAACTCTGCACAAGGAGCTATTTTGGAAAAATGATTTTTGAATTATTGTGCCTTTGCAGAAGTTTGGAAACTAAAAGTGAGAAAGGCAATTGCCAGGATGAAGGGATTGCAAGGATGGCAGAGGGATGGTGCTGTTTGTCTCAGAGCTCACCAGGGTGCCAGATGAGGGAAGGAGGGGACCTGATATTTTGCAGAACACAGATTTCTACACAAGCAGCTGCCCACTCTCTCCTCCAGCTCAGAGAAGGGTTACACAGGCTCATCCCCTCTCTTCCACCAGCGCTAATGGTGGATGAGGCTCAACTCCCTTTCTTTCACCTTCAGTGACTGACCAAACCCCCTGGAGAAAAGTCACTGATTAATGAGAGAGCTCCGCCCCAAAAGACGTCACATACACATCCCTTGGGAAACAGCCCTGAGCCTGAAGGCAGGAAGGGGTGCACTTCCCCTGCTTGCAGGCGAGCTCCCAGCTCCTCGGGAACAACTACCTCTGCCTTCCCCATCACCCAGGCTGATTCCTAGTGCTTCATCCCCCTTCCTGAGTGCAATTTACCTCCCAAACTGCTCTGAACACAGAGAAGACATTCCTCGTCTTGTCCTTGAGCCATAGAAACACCGTCTGCCCTTGCTGGCATACCCAGCCATCTTCATGCCTTACCAAGGCATTAACAGGATTTATTCAGACACAGAGACAAGCTCAGCGCCCCCTTGCTCTTTTCCAAACAATTGTTTACTGCCTTGGGAAGCTGGTTTTGACAGCAAGAGAGATGTCAGGCAGATATATAGATGAAGCTGAGAATAGCTGCCTTGTTGTGACTGCTCCAGATGGCACAGAGGATCCGGCAGCTCAACCCTGCCCTGGCGTGAGAGCTGTTCGGAGCTCCTGGGTGCTCGTCCTGCAGGAGCCCAGCACCTCCTGAGTCTCCTTTCAGAAAGCTGAGACCACCCAAACTCCAGACAGGGAGGAATCAAGATGTAGGGGGTCTGCTCCACTCTGTGTTGATGCCCACAGCTGTGCCCACCACACCTGGTGGCTCTTGGCATTGGCAGCTGGGACAAAAGGGTTCTGCCCAAAAGATGGCTGGGATGGTTTGTCTATCTGAACAGGCTTTCAAGTGTTAATTGGATGTGTTTCTCCTAATGCCCGCATGCTCCAGCCTTGTAGTGCCCATTCTCCTTCCAGACACAGAGAGAGGTCTTGGCACTGAGCAGCACATGGACCAAGCTGCAGCCAGAGAGGGTTGTGGATGGAGCAGTCGCTGGCTCTTTGCAGGCTTTGTAAATGAGCTGAAACAGCTACAGAAGGAAGAAAGAAAGAAAGAAAGAAAGGAAAAAAAGGATCCCCAAAACAGAACTAAGAGCTTTTTTATCAGGCTCCAAGCCTTGTCTTACTGCAGTGTGGCCAAAGCTCTTGATAGAGGCAAAGGTTTTGTCCCACTCCTGTCAGCATTTTGAGGGGAATAAGCAGGAGTGGTAGCAGCTGCAGGGGGATTTACCCCAGTGAAAAAAATTCTTATCTGGCACTTGCTGGTTGCTGTCTTATCTGTTTTGCTCTTCATAGGTTAGTGGAACCCCTCCCCATGCTTTTACAGAGAGAACAGGTCAAAGCTCTGTCCTTGAAGAGCTTCTCATGCCAGAGCATCGCTGCTCTGTAAGATGCCACATGGTGCCCAGCAGGGCCCAGCCTGGCTGGGCTGGAGCCAGGCTCACCTCAAGAGCCCTGACACGGCAGTGGGTTGTGCTCGGGCCGGAGAGGGGCCGTGTTCCTCTGCTCTCCTGGCCCTGCCTTCACACAGCTATGGCAGATCCCGCTCTGCAGGCAGGAACACCTCTGTGACCTCTCTCAGCCTGCCAAAATCCTGGAGAGCCTCAGCTGAGCTCTCAGCTGTCCGGGAAGGAAGGCAATCTGCTCCTCTGGAAGCAGCCACTTTGCACAGTGCTCCCAGTTAGCCAGGAGAGATGCTCCCACAGGGATGGATGATGGTTCAGATGGGAGCTGCACAGGCCCCATGGGTGCCCGCACTGGCAGCAATTTCTTCTCCATCAGGAGCCACCATTGTCTCCTGTTGTCTCAGCATCCACCCAGCTCCCTTCCAGGCTCTGTAACATCCCTGTTTTATACACAGAGATGGTTCTGGTTTAGTCTTGGACCTCACGGAGCACCAGCTCCTTTCTTTCATCCCCACATTTTCTGTAGCAGGACCAGCCCCCCCAGTCCTCACTGCACAGCTCAGACACAAAACCCTGACACTGCTCCTATGTTTCCCACATCCCACACAGAGCAAACATCTGCTGTGGTTGGTGTCCCACCACCCCCCATGCCAGGGCTGTCCCAGAGGGGAAACTGAGGCACTGAGGACCACCTGCCTCAGGTCACTCAATTTGTGAGACACTGTGTAGGACAGATCTCTCCAATCTGGACACAAAAACCATGTCCTGGTGCCGCCTGGTGCCATGTTTCTGTGCCTATGAAGGGTAGCAGGTCTCCTGGCCAGGAGATGCAGCACAGTGGACTAGGACAGCGTCAGCTCATCAGCACTGGGAGTCTGGCTGCTGGTGTGGTGGTGAGCAGTACAATCACACACACATGGCGTCAGTCTCTATGACCTGCCACTGACCTGGCAGAAAAATTCAATTCATAACAATTAGGAATTAGTGTGCCCTTGCGGTGCTTTAGCTCTCCAAAGCAATCCATGGATACTAATTAATACATTCACATCCAACTGCAACCTCACCCTCTGCACTGTGCTACCCAGAGACAAACGTGTCCCTCCCCCTCTATAATGTTGCCTCAAAAAAGAGGGGATCTGCAGGGGCAGGAAGGGCTGACAGCTCTGAGCACGAGATAGATGGCTTGTAGCATAATTAGCAATCTAGGAGGTCCAGTGCCAAGAGGCTGTAATTGGAGAGTGAAGCGATTAGTGGGATTGAAGCCTGGGATGAAGCCGTGGGAGACGGACTTTGCACAGAGCTGGGGAGGGCGATGGGAGCAAGGGACAGTGGTGGCCACCGTGACCTTCCTGGGAGTGGGGACAACACCAGCCACCTTGGAGTCATCCTTGCTGTAGGGACCTCTCTGACCCATCAGTTCTGCTCCCTGGCTTGGCTGGGCTTGCTGTCCACTACAACACTTGGTGTGGAAGAGGAAAGACCTCCTGGAACACATGGGCAGGGAAGGGCTGAGCAGCTGCTGCTCTGGGTCTTTGCTGAGGTTCCCCAGGGCATTAGGATGGAGCCTGTTCTTCGCTCTGAGCCTGCAGCAAATGGTGCCAGACTTTGGGTGTTAAATACACTGAGTGTTAAAAGAACTGGATGCCAACTTCAGATGGCAGAGCAGCATCAGTGGTGTGAGAAGGGAGCAGCATGTCCTGCCAGGACTGCAGCTGGAGACTGGAGATGGCCTGCAACAGCCTGACTGAAAGAGCTGCTCCTCAAATGTGCTTGGAGGTGCCTCCAACCCCCCATGTCTCCTGCGTTCACTGCAGGCGATCTCTTTGCCTTTGTGTCCTCTGGCTTCCAGGCATTGTTTTCTGCAGCTGGAGAGCTTCTTAACCTGCTCCACCTTGAGGGCTTTTGCTTGGTACAGTTTCATCCTCAAATGAATCCACAAATGAAACCTCCAGGCAGCATCTGGTCCATGAAGGACCCTCTTTACACCTCTGTCTTAAACCTGGCAGTAACCTGCTTTGCCACCCATGACCTCAGGGGTTCCTCCAAGCCCCCGTTGCTCCTTCATTTCTCTTCCAAAGTCCCATCCCAAGCCCTGCCATCATCAAGGCATCAAGGCAAAGCTCAGGCAATGGAACAAGGCTCAAAGCAAGACTCATGGGGGGATTTTCCATGGCTGGTGTTACTCAGGGGGAGAGGAGGCAGTGAGAACATCTCCTTCTGGCATTAAAATCTGCATTAAAATTAAATAAATTTTATTAATTAATAGAATTAATTTATCTATATTAGAGGGCCAATCCCTGTGGTGTGTAGACAGGTGAGAGTGTTTATTCTGTTTGGAGTCCCTCCAAGTGTGCTGGATGCAGATCCTAAAAAAAGAATATCAATCAGTGCTAAATGAATGCCCTGTAAAAACTGATTTATGAGCAGCTAAAGGTTTTCCTGGATTAAACTCGGGTCTCCCTCCCTTGCCATAAATAATTCTGACTTCATTTATCTGTCATGAGAGACATGGATTTTTGGGGACAGGTGAAAAAATTACTAATGACGTTTGGGTGTTGGAAGCTAAAGGCATCATCAAGCTGGGGAAGGGCACGTAATCCATGCAGCTCCTATGGGATCTGGATTTGCAGGGGCAAAGACTGCTGAGGAAGGTTGGAGGGATGGACACAAGCCTGGTGGAGGGCTGTTTTTCGAAGGTGATTTTACTAAACTCTCCTGCAGATTGCACATGTGGAACTCCTGTGCATTGACAGATATTTTCAGTTTGGGACTGGACATTTTTCCCTCCAGCTGTCCCAAACCCCTCATTTTGACTACTCCAAACCCCTTCCTTCACCCTTCACCTTTTTAGGGTTGCACCCTGGGATGAACATCCACAACTAAATTCCCCATAATTTTTTTTCTGGTTTATTCACATTCACAGCTCAGGAAAGCTTGGCCACACCAAAGCTGCATCTGCCTCTGCCTTTCTAGGGTGGATAGTGCAGATTTCAGGGTGGAAGAGGGACTGTGATATGCAAAATGCCAACACACTTTGCCCATGGCCATTGGAATGGAGGCGACTGCTCCTGGGAGGGTGACTGTAGATAAAGCAGAGAAGGAGGGTTTCTTGTATAGCTCAGAATACAGTTAGAGAAAAAAGGAAAAACAAGAGATGGACCCTGGGTATGTTATTCCATCTTCAGAAAGAGCCATCTTCTCCTGAGTGACAGCTCTGAGGTGTCGGACAATGGCTCCTGGGCTCTGCTTTGTGAGGGTACCACATGATTTGGGGGTTGATTTGTGCTTTCTTTGGGTTCAAAAATTGTTCTCACAGACAAAGCCATGGATGCGGCCTCTCTAAACACTGCAGACTCAATCGCAGCTTGAGCTTGTCGCTCGCAACGAACTTCTAGGCTAACCCTGTGCAGGATTTTGGGTGGGCAGAGCTGGATTTCAAGGCAGAGTTGAGCTGGTAGTGCAGGATATTCTCATTGTATTCCTATATATTCATTCTATAGTGACAGTGCAGCTATTCTGGGAACGGACTGTGCCTTTTCCATTCACTTCTTTGCTGGAGATGCAAAACCACAGGGATGATTTCATACACACTGAATCAACTCCAGCTTTTAAGGAAAGCGAGGACTGGAAGAGATCCCCAGGGTCAGCACGTCCTGCAGCTACAGCTCTGCATCTTATGCAAGGATTGGAGCATGGAAGGAGTAAGGGCTGATTTTTGGGCTTATTGCTGCTGGAGGTGGTCAAGTGAGAGGAGAGGGCAAGCCATCCCACTCTCATCATCAATTGCTGAGTTTTCATAAAATGCTTTTGCAGTTTTATCAGCCCCAGAAATGTCATCGGCTCCTGACAGAGCTGCAGGTGGACTGGTTTATTTTAATCACTTTTTTAGTTTGTTTCAATGACTTGCAGGGTGCCAGGGAGCACTTGGCAGCAACTTTGGCTGTCTGTCTCCTAGTCCGTCTGTCCGACCTCCTGAGGGATGTCTATTCAGTAAAGCGACGTGGGCAAACCGATGCTAAAGTGGAGGTGCTAGCCGGGTGCATGGGGAACACCTGAACTGTGCCAACCCAGTATCTGCAGGGGAGGTTTGTCCCTGCTGAGCTCTGTGTTGGAGCTGGGCTGCTGCAGGTCTCTGCGCTCACAGGCGGGATGCTGCTGCAGGTACACCTGGCTGCAGGGATGCACTCACAGCTGGAGTTTCATGGTCCTTTAGCCCATGCTGTCCCCAGGAGAGGGTTGGGACTGTTCTGGAAAAGCATCTGAGTTTTGAATGCATGTATTTATAAGGAAACATAGACAACTTGCTTGCAAAGGAGAGGATGGTTGTAGATTGGCTGTTTCTTTTTGAACCCAGCTGAGAGAGGCTTCTCTTTGCCTGGACTAATTTTTGTGACCCCCCTTCCTGGTCCCAGCCCCAGCACAGGGATGGTTTTGTCTCAGACTCTGGAAGATTTTTGAGGACTTGTTGCTCCACCTTCACGAGGAGAATATCCTTGGGGAACACCTGGGGATGGTGAGGGAGTCCCCTGAGCCTAAGGAGATTTGACAGAGGATGGGAGCTGTGTACCAGCACCTTTGGGTTTCTTTTGAACCACTTTTTGCTCACCGAGATTATCAGGAGCTGTCACACTCACATGGCTGTCCCCACCAGAACATGACCTTTCTGCACTGGGTCTGTGCTGTCCCCACAGACTGGCCAAGAAGGACCTAGTCTGGGGGAAGAGATCCTGCCCTGTCTCACCTTTATTTCTTACATCAGAGCTAAAGAGAAACTGAACCAGGGAATGTAACAGCGAAAGAGCTCCCATAAATCCTATCAATCAGGCTTAGCAGGTTGCAGCAGTAGGAGAGAGCAGCTGCTCTGAAGAGGAGTTTTTAGAAGCAACACCAACTAGGCAGGGGGTCTCCTGGTGCACATCAGCTCTTCTCATCATTTAGGTGAGAACTTTCCTGGCCCAGAGGTGCAGCTGATGTGTAAGGTGCACCGTGAGGTGAACAGTGGTGTGCACAGCCTGCAGGGTACGAGCCATAGCTGTGCCAACAGGGAGGGCTCTCCCTCCATTTACCTGCTGTTTTAACTCTGCAATCCCAGCTGGGCCACTGAGACACCATTCTGCAGCCAGCCATGCAGATTTGCTCTTTTACTCCTCCTTGACACAGAAGTTTTATCAAAAACCTGATCATTTTGTTTAACTGCCACTACAGGCTTGTTCAAATAAAATTTAAGATTTCACTGGAAACCCCTTCATCATTTTTGTCCAGGGTTTGGGATTTAAACAAGCTTTGGGCTGTGAACGTTTCTCGTGATGAGCCCTCCAGGAGGAGGAACGTTGCTTCTGACAAAGCATTTGCATATTGTGCAGAGCTGCAAAATTAGCAGTGGCTACAGTTCCACAAACAGCGAGCACATTAGAGAGAGGAAGTCTTGTGCTTTGCAGGTGCAGGGCAGAAAAGGAGACGGTTCCTTAGAAAATTAATTGTGGGGGGTACAACTGGGCTCTGCATTTGCATTGTCCACATCCATCACACCCCCAGAGTGACCACCCCCTCCCAGCAGCCTGGGAAACTGGTGGCAGCTGGTTTCACTGGGAAGTGTAAGACTGGGAGTTGCTGGGAGGCCTGGACTGAGCTCAGGAGGACCTGGCTGCAATTCTCCCCCACTTTAAATGATCCTTTCCCTCACTTCAGCCCCCCTCCCCGATAGTTTTTGACCATCACGAGCTCTTGCCAAGCCCCAGTGCTTTGACTGGAGGAATTCTCCCGAGAGTCCTTTGTGTTGCAGTTTCTCTTTTTGCTTTTCCCTTCAAAGAAATTGGAAAAGTCACTGCGGAGAATGCGGGGGGTGCAGGGCGCAGGAGTGGTGGGGAGGGGACAGAAGGGCCCTTATGGGAGAAGAGGACTTAAAGCATCTTACCTGCAGGAGGAGGAGGAGGAGGGCAGGACGTAGGCTGAGCACCATCCTCAGCTGCCGCTGCGCCCAGCTCCCCAGGGCATGGCTGGCAGCGTCCCCGCTCCTGCTGGGCTGCTTCAGCCGTCGGGGAGAGAATCCTCTGGGCTTCCAGAGCGGGGCTGCGCGGAGGCTGCGGGTCCTTCTGCCTCCCGGTCCTGCCTTTTATAACCTCCCTGGAGCCGGTTCTCCGGCTGCCCACCTTCCAGCTCGCCTGGCGATGGGCTACATCCCTCCTCACCAGCCTCCCACTCCCCCTTCTCTCCCTCCTCCTCTCCCTCCTCCCCTTTTCCTTCCTCCACCTCCCTGATGCCTTCCAACTCTATTTGATTTTTTCCCCTTTCTCCTTCCCTCCCTCAGCATCTTCAGCAGCAGAAACTTCCCACCAGCCCAGGGACCGCCCTCCCGGCTCTCCTTGGAGGGGGGTTTCTCCTCTCCCTCTCTCTCCACTCCCATCGTGCAGACGCTGTGAGGTCTCTCCTGCGGATCCGAAAGGCTTCCTTTATGTCTGCAAAGGGTTTGGGGCTGCAGTTTGCCGGGGATGAGGGGGTGAGTGGGTGTTACGCATTTGAGGATTTCACTCCAGGGCTCTGGCAGAGGAACTGGGACAGGTTTCCCAGTTTCCTCCAGGTTTCCATCGTCAGCCTTTGCAGCCCTTTTGCAAAACGGATGGTGAACACGAAGGGAGGGCAGAGCCCCTTTTCCACAGGGGTGAGGTGGAAGGGGTTTCAGCCCTGCCTTGTGAGAGAGATGCTCCTGAGGGAAGGACGGGGATGTGGGGCAGGTGGATGCAGGTCTTTCACACAGCGGGGCTGTACGGAGTGTGTTTGATCATAAGGGCGGTCCCGGAGGAGATGGAGGTGGTGCTGGCACCGTGCTTTGTCCCATAGGATGGGTCGGTGCGAGGGGCAGGAGCAAGGGCGGCTTGAAGCGATAGAGAAAGGGGAGGACAAGTGTCCTGGGGAGGGTAGGGGACAGTGGGTTGGGAGAGCCTGGATGATGCTCCTGAGGTCTTGGATAATGACATTTCCCTTCTCCCCTAACATAACTCTCAGGCTTTAAAGGGTGTCCTGTCATACCTCTGTGTCTCAGCTCCTGCAGTCCCCTGGCAGCCATCCCCCAGTCTCCTGGGGAGGGATTCCACACACCCCTGTCTCTTGGGGTTGCCATGGTCAGGATTGGGTCCATCCCTGAGCTGGATGAATTTCTGGCTGGGTTAAACCTGCTTCCCCATGCCAGGGCAGTTTCAGAGCATACCTTCTGTACCCACTGAGGTTTAGGGGGGTGCCCCAGCTCTGGGTGCTGAGCTTATCCTGGGAGCGAGCAAGCTCCATCAGCCTGAGGTGAGCTGGAGCAGACAGCCAGGCAAACACCTTGTGCTTCCTTCTTTCCTTGAGGAAATAAGGATCAATGAGGTGTACTGCTGGGATGGGGATGCTGGAAAACATTGCCATGGGACCACCATCCAGGGGTGTGATATTTCCCTTAGCTGATGATAGTTCATCCACCACCAGCCTCTCATGGGGTGCTGGATCACGCTCCCAACTGCAGCCTCTGCCTCTGGGAATGGCTGCTGACCAAAGCAGGTTGCAGATGGATCAATAGGAGGGCAGTGTCCCTTCATGAATTCATGGCCACAGCCTCCATCCATCTTCACTGAGCTGCTCTTTGTCTCTGGAGCACCTGAGAGGGCAGGAGGGGATCAAGGTCCTCCCTGAGCTGCAGGACCAAGGCACAAGGACTGGCCAGGGCTGTGCCCCAGCATGTGGGGGCACCCAGTGACGCATCCTGGCCCCCAAAGGGTAAATGGCCCAGTAATTAAGGGGAATAAACAACACAGACAAATCTTCTGGCATTAGCTGGGTTAAATCAATTGTGTCACTGCTTTGGCAAAGAAATCTGAAAATATATAAAGCTCTGGTAAATTCAGGAAACCTTTTGTTTCTGAGGTCTCTTAATATCCCTCCCATGACAAAGATGGGATGAGACAGACTCCAGAGCCACCCTTGTGTTACCTTTCACTTCAGTAAGCCCATGGAAAATGCAAAATTTTCTAAAAATGGCTTGAGAAAGCTTGCTGACAATAATTTTGAGCAGCCTGGATTCAGCTGTGTGCATCATAGGATCATGGAATGGTTTGAGTCGGAAGATCATGTAGTTCCAACCCCCTGTCACAAGACACCTTCTACCATCACAGATCTAGGGCAGCTCCTGGTCACAAAACACACTCTGGTTTTAGGGGCTGCTCAGGGCTTTGTGCACCCAAGGGACAGAAGAGACCTTGCAATGGGAAGCACCAGAGACCTCATTCTCACACCAAGACCAAGGATTGTCTTTTCACCATCTCAGCCTGCCCATGGCCACCAAGTGGGACATGTGGGATGGCCATGCTCTGCTCAGGTGCCCTAAGTGTGAGGTGATGCAGGGAAGGCAGAAGTGAACACCAATTTTTAGTTAAGGAATTGGTTGCCAGGGACATGAAGATAATTCCTTCCCCATATATCAGGGAAAAGGCTGCAGTCCTGTTTGAAGCACCTAATTGAGGGGATTTATAGTAAAATGCAACTTGTCAGATGTGGCAAAGGAAAAATAAAACAATCCCTGAGACACAGAAATCAGTCCATTCGTCATGGTTAATCTCAAACTTCTTGGTGCGGCACAGAGACAAACGTGGGAGATGGGTATTGAAGAGAAATATTGGATCTCCGGGAAGGAGGAATAGGAGAGGTTTAATCTGACTTATCTGCCTTTGGTAAATTATTATTATTTTATGTAACTGCACATGGTTTGGCGGGCCTGTGTCTGAGCAGCTCCATGACAGCTGCACTTTGGGGCTGTTTGTGGGACTTACACCACTGCCTTGCTCCTACCCTGTCTCTGCAGCCAACACTCCCATAAGTCTGGAAAAACTCCATGTGTCCTTCCTGCACTATAGGGGTGAGACTGGGACTGGTCTGTGCACTGAAAGGGTGCAGGGAAATGCATCCCTGCTTCTCACATGGAGCATTGGCAGCAGGGCTTTGCTTCCAGCTGGGACATCTGTAGGAGAAAATAGTCCTCAGTGTCCTGGACATTTAGGTCAGGTTGGTGGAGTTTGGCTTCTCAGCTAAAATCTCAGCTGAGATCAGCAGTGTGCCTCGATTTACTCACCTGTGTTTTGGGACTGTTTCTTTCCCAGGAGGTTGAGTGGAGCTCGGAATGCTTGTGGTGCTGCTCGGGGGAGGACAGGCTGTCAGCACGTGGGGCTGTGTTAGCAACTGCAGACTGAGAAAAAATCCAATCCAACACATTAAGTTTCTCCCAGGAGACTTGTTTTTTGCCCTGCTTTTAAAATTAGTTTCCAGATTTTCTGTCCTGTGTCCTTTTCCCTCCTCCTAGACCTGCAGTGAGGGGAACATGCTCTCAAACCATGGCTGCTGGGGCCAGGTTTCCCTCATTCCCTGTCACCACACAGTATAATCATGTGTCAGATTTCTGTTGTATTTGACCACTCTGTATCACCTGCTTCACCCCGGCAAGTCTCACAGCTGCTCTGAGATGAAGAGCAGGAAAGTTGAAGCCACACTGCTGCTGAAAACATTGCAGGGAAGGAAACCAAAGATTGTTACCAACCTCCTTTAGTGAGTATTACCTTAGAGCTGGGCTGGCAGATTTTCTTGGTCTTGAAGGCCTTGCAAAATGCTTGGTGGCCTCTGGACACTTCAGATTACTGTTCATCCCATCAAACTCTGCTGGAGATGCAGAAGTTGTCCATGCAGGAAGACAAATCAGTGTCCTGCTGGGAGAAGGAACTCGGACACATGGAGCTGGGTTTAGTCTGACTCATTGCTCCATGCAGCAAGTGACTGATTCCTTCATTTACACGGATAATTCCCTCCTGCCATTTCTTCTTCCCACACTGTGTGCATTGATAGGAGATCCCACATTTACAAAAACATGGCAACTGCAAACTAAAACAAGCAAACTCAAGGAAACCCACAAAGATCTGGGATCTAACTGAATTTCTCATTTGCTTCCCAAGTTTCTCAAAAGTGTTTGCCATGTTTTTCAAATTGCTTTTGGGAGGATGTGTCAATTTTGAATAGAACAGAAACACAAAAGCTTTTGTTTTTCAGCTAATTAAGCCTCAAGGCAGAATGCTAAACTGATCATAATAAAAGTCATAATTGTTATTTTTCTTATTCAAAGCAAAGTCAACTGAAATTTCCCAGTCAGCAGTTGGCATTTCCCATCAAACAGATCACAGTGGTTTGTGGTTGGGAAAAAAACTTCATGGTTTCATTCTGGAAACTGATTCCACCAATGCACCAGCGGAATTGGCTCTGTCTTTCACACACTGTGTGGCAGAGATGCACAACCCTGTCAGCTTTGAGCCTCTTTGTGGCTGTGTTTGGCAGCACAGGGACCCATCACAATTCTGCTGCATTGGCTGTTGATGCACAGATGTACATGAGTTCCATGGATGTACAAGGATGTACAGAGGCTCTTGCATGGATCATGGAATCATAAGATTGGAAAAGCCCTCCAAGACCATCAAGTCCAACCTGTGCCCCATCCCCACCTTGTTACCAAGCCCAGAGCACTGAGTGCCGTGTCCTGGTGTTCCTTGGACACCTCCAGGGATAGAGACTCCAAACCTTCCTGGGCAGTCCGTTGCAATGCTTAATAGCTCTTTCCATTAGGAAATTTCTCCTGATGTCCAAACTAAACTTCCCCTGGCAGAGCTTGAGGCCATTTTCTCTTCTCCTGTCTCTTGTTCCCAAGCCAGACCCACCCAGCTGCCCCCTCCTGTTGGAGTAGTGGAGAGCCAGAAGGTCCCCCCTGAACCTCCTTTTCTCCAGGGTGAGCCCTCCCTCTGTCCCACAGAGGAATGGGCATATCCAGAGTGTTGCACTCACATCTTTTGGCATAACCCCACAGCATCATGGACATGGACATGCCATGGGTAGTGGAAATGTCCTGCAGAGATCATGGCAGGGATTGTGACGTTCTCAGAAATAGCTTGTGGTAAAAAATACCTCCCCACTCCTCAAGTCTGCAAATGCCCATCAAGGCAGGAAAGGTTCTGGATGTCTTTCAAATCTGGTTATTTATTCCCTGTATGTTTGATGAAATATTAATCTCCTCATCTCCAAAAGGCAGTCAGATAAAACTGAGAAGAGATGACGCACATGGCCTCAACACAGACAACAAAAAGCATCAAAATAAAAATGAAATAAAATTCCAAATGTAATGTAGAATTCTATAACGACATCTCTGCCCTGGCACAAAGGGCAGAGACAAAGTGACCTGGTGTTCTCAGGGCTTGGCAGGCAAGTAGGACCATGCAGGGAAGGGGATGAAGAGGACTTGAATCAGGCAGTTGCTCAGGTTGGTCTGAAGCTTTTCTGTGAGAGCTGTTGGTGGGATTTCTTTGAAGGTTTCCCCTTCCTTCTCTTGTGCATTAATTAGAGGGTGGGTTGGTGCCTAGGCAGCAGCCAGCTTGAGCCATTGTGCTGGAAATGGAGGGAAGGCAGACGGTGGATGTGTTGGAGGTGGTGGTGGCTAGCACTGGGAACAGACACTCAGCATGACAGAGACTGGCAGCCTGGTGGGAACGGAACTCCAGAGGGGAAGTCTCCCTGCCGAGCTCCCACAAGGCCCCAGTTCCATCTGCTTTCATGGTGATGCAGCCTCAAACTGGACTCAGCCACTGTCTGAGGAGAGATGCTGCTCCGTTTTCCTGAAATGGCCCTTAGAAAACATTCACTGCTGCTGTGGATGGTACTAAAGGGTTTGCACATGCAGCCAAAGAGAGTCTGGCAAGGTCTTGTTCAGTTCGTGACCTCTCAGCCCATTTTCTTTATGTGTTTGGGTCCCCTCTTCTCTGTACAATAATCTCACACATAATCTCCTGACATTTGATGAAGCCAAAAACTTTCCACCATCTCTGTTTCTCTGGCTGTTACCAGTGTACAGGTGACATGGGAAGTGGTGTAAGTACATTGTTTAATAGTTGCAGTCATAACATAATTTGGTCACATAGGTAAAAATCCTTTTTCAAATGTTTTTCTCCAGACACATGTTAACTATGATCCTGTAGGTCCTCAGTACTTCAGCTGGGGACAAAGGCCAGTCATTTATTTAGGATGTCTTTGGGTTTGCCCCTCTTGTTCCATCAGTCTATGAGAAGCCCAGAGATTATTAACATATATATATATCGTGCTTTATTTCAGAGAGTTTAAGGTTGTAGCAGTTTGCTAACTGTATTCCTCATGCATGTTTTACTCCATCATTACTCAGCTAGGATTTTTCCTTCTTTAGGAATAATTAACCACTGAGTAAGGGTCAACCAAAGGCCTGCAGTATATTACAGGGGAAAGAGGAAATCACAAAACTGTTCTGCTGAAAGGGATCCAGTTTGTGCGGCATTTCTGTCGCCCGCCCACACGCCCACGCGGCGTTTCCCAGTCGGCTGCAGAGCGGCGGGGACCAGCGGGCTGGCGTCCAGCACGCGGCAGAGAGAAACAGCCAGGGCGTGGTTTGGCTTGCTGAGGCAGCGCTTCTGTTTGCGTGCAGTCAGAGGCAAGAGCAAAGGAAGGGTCAGTCCCAGCTGTATTGTTCAGAGGATTTTTATTCTTCTTTCCCTCTAAAGGGACAGTGGCAAGTGACCTCGAGCCACGCCTGAGATGGAGTTATAAAGGGAGCAATTACTTGGGGGATAGAACCTCGGGTGACCAATAGGGGTATTTCGGGGGAGGGATGAGACGTGGCAAAGGGCAAATGGGAGAACTTAGGGTTGGAAAGAGGGTCTAATGGATGAATCACCTGTGAAAGCTCTGGTGATTGATACAGAAATTTCCTGAAGAACCAGGGCAGGGCTGAGGTGACAGACAAAGACAGAGGGAAGATTGACAGGTGTAGTGGTGGGGAGAAGGGTGATTGACATGTCTGACAGCCAGGTGAAACGGCGGGAAAACTTGGACAAAGGGGCTCAGGGAAGGATCCACTCTGGGAAGGGCAGGGGGTACACAGGGCAAACCATTTTATAACTAATTAACATAGAAATGCCTTAATAAAATAGAACAATCAAATAAACTCGAAAAACAGAATGCCACAAGTTTGCACAGGGATCTATTTCCCCTTTCCTCATATGTCCTTGGATGTGTTGTGGTGGTACTGTGTGTGAATGGGAAGTTTGTGCATGGCAGCCCGTGGTCCCTGCAGGCGCAGGGAGCATTGCTGTGGCACTGCATGGGTCACTTCTGTGGAGCAGCCAGTAACAAGGCACAGCTGCCCTCAGNAGGAGAGGAGAGGAGAGAAAACTGATTTTCCTTCTTTCCTATCTCACTGAACAGCAGCACTTCCCTCTTGCCAGTGTCTCCTCCTTGTTGTCTGGCTCCTCCAATTCCCCTGTACAGGTCCCAAGCTGTCTGGCATGGGAAGCCAGAGGCATCTCCCACATCCAGGCTTCTATTTGACCTCCGGCTACCAGGGAGTTCTTGCTGACAGAAATGATTTTCACTAGAGAAAATGCAGCCTGGTCAGACTCCATGCATGTTGATGCAGGGCAGCAGGAAGGCCTGATTTCCCAGTTATTCAGGCCAGCTCCAGATTGTGTGAGGTCACTAGTCCCTGCCATGGTTGGGATATGCACTGGGCAAGGACAATCCTCACCATATCCCAGCCACCTGGCATTTGCTATGCTGAACTGGGAGATGGAACACCATCCCAGGACCTCCCAGCACTGCAATTCCATCTGACAGCAGAGCCCTCACGGCTGCACTGATAGATGTCTGCTGCGCGTCATTCTTCCCTCCCATCCTTCTCCCCTGATTTTTCCTGCTTGTTGCACAACTGACAGGCCCCAGGGTTTTGGGACCCTGGAGCAGGGCTGGGATATGCAGCTTCTGCCTCGGCATCTAATTCAATTCCATGATCAATCTTGCTGCTTGTGTTTTGCCGATTATCCAGAGAGACAGCTCAGAAAGCAGCCACACAGAACATGGCAGGGTTACACCTTCTGTGCAGGAAAGGAATGGGAAGCAGCTGGAGCCACCTCTGTTCCTGTGCCAGAGGAAACACTTTTACCTGTGAGCAGATGAAAGCCACAGTCAGCTCTGCCAGGCTCAGTCTGTCAGCCCAGCCCAGGAGCTTTCCAACACAACCACATCCACTCCAGAGCAGGAACATGGCCTCATGGGTCTTTTCCTACTTGGATTTTGTTGCTCCAAAGGATGACTCAACACAGCTAAAGCCTCCACATTCCAATTAACTCGAGAATAAGCATCTAAATTAATTAATTTGACAAGGATTGGCTCCAGCTTGGCACATCAGTGCTCTGGTCTGCCCAGAGCTGCCTCTGGCTGGAGAGTGTGCTCAGCAAAGGCACTGAGCAGAATTTGTTCATCTAAGGCTGCGTGAGCTGCTTGTGTTTGAAAGCTTTGCTGCTACTATGAGGGGTGTCACTGTGTCTGTGAATTCCTCCCATGTAGGAAGGAACCGGCTCAATTTGCTTTTTTGGCACGGAGGTGTTTGTACTGCTCGGGTTTACTCTGAGTCTCAAAATACTGATCTGTGTTCCTGCTCCAGCTCCTGACCCTGCAGGAATGGTCACTGTCCATTCACACAAGAAAGTCAGGAAATAAAGGCCCAAAGTGACCCAAAGACACACAACTTAAGAGGGCAAAAACCCCAAAGTGCATTTTTTTTCTGTTAAAAAATCACATGGAAATTTAGCCTTTTTAATAACTGGGGCCTTCTAGTCAGTGGGGGTGACACATTGAGCATCAGGTGAGAGGCTCCCCTGAAGGTGACAAAATAGGTTGAGTGAGGCACAGAAATGCCCTTTGAGGAATTCTGGTGCAGGAGATATTTTCCTTGGCACTTCCAAGTGCAGATCACAGGAGCTGTGGCTGCTTTGCAGGAAGCTGTCACTTCTGCCACCCTCCAAATCTCCCAAATATTTCCTTCCAGGAAGCCATGGGGAGCAACTCAGTTCTTTTAGAGTACCTGGAGCATTCCAGACGCTTGTCAAATGATAAAATTGCCTAAAATTAGCTGTGTGGCCCGGGCAGGGGAGTGAGTAGGGAGGCAGCTCAGATTGGCAGTGCAGCGGCTGCTCGGGACACTCACCAGGGTCTCCAGGGAGGTTGTTTGTGGTTCTCCTCCGTTCCTGAGGTTACTAGTGCTGGTTTAGCTTTCTGACAGCTAATCCCAGCCGAGATAGTGCCAGCTCTGATAGCATCACTGTCTTGGTTTGAAAAGACAGGTGTCTGCTAAGGAAGGCAGGAGCCTTCCTTGAAATGGAAAATGTAAACCCCCTCCCTCTGAATTATTATAATTCTGAAATTAAAAGGCTCTCAGGCAAAGATATGGGAGCAGGAATAACAGTTCTTTACTAGGAAGAAAAAACCAACCAAATGCAATAGTAAAAAAAAACCAACTAAAACACTGACAGAGTCAGAATAGGACCTGACACCCTGTGGGTCAGGATCTTGGTAGCAGTCCAATTGAAATGGTGGCTGCAGCCCTCCTGGAGTGACAGGTGTGGCTCTGTTGAAGCAGTGATCCTGCAGAAGGGTGTAATCTTCCCCTGAAGATCCAATGGGAAAGGGCTGCTTCTCTGGGAATCCAGTGGAAAAGGCTGCTCCTCTGGGAATCCAGTGGAAAAGGCAGCTGCTTCCTCTGGGAATCCAGTGGGAGAAGGCTACTCTGGTGTCCCAAAATCTCTGATTATATGAAGGGAGGAATGCTTGGCTCCTCCTCCTGGGCAGAGCTTCTCGCAGTGGGATCATGTAATTTTAACAGCCATGCAGTGAAACTCACTGGCCCATTAACAGAAGATATTTCCTCGAGGGAGGATTGGTTTGTGGAAGAGATAAAGAAAACTGCCCAATTAAGAGAAAATAACTGCCCTACCTCTAAATAGATGGCAAATAGAATACACACTTATCTTTCAACCCAGGACAATCACCTACTCAGCACCTGGTACAGGCTCTGGATTAAGTGAATCATGGCTTTGCCAAGAGATCTCTTTTCTCCCCATGGACAAGGTCAGGTCAAGGTGTCCTCTACAAGTTCATTTTGCTCCTCTCGACCAGGAGGATGCAAAGATGAGCATAAATGCCACTCTGGGCTGCTGGGGTTTAAATAAGAGCCTAGTCCACCCTCTGAGTGATGCTCTAAGGTCCTGGTGTCCTTAGATGCCAGGTAAGGGATCTAAAATATGCCTTAGCAAAGTAAAATTTCTTGAAAGAGGAGGGCTGTGTCCTTGTCCTTGGACGAATTATGTCAGAATGGCTTCCACCAGGGCTGAATCCTCAGCTCCTCCATGTGCAAGGAGGTCAGGACGAAACAGGTCTCAATCTGTCAGTGCCTCTGGGCACAGGCCAGGCGTTTATTATCTGGTGGTACGAGTACAGGGAACGTGTGTCCTGCACTCCCAGCACACAGAGCAGCAAGGGCAGGAGAAGCGATGATTTATGTCATGCTGCCAACATGCTGAGCCAGCGCTGGATCCCGCTGCATCCCGGCTCTTCCCAGGGCACTGAACTGCCTCCCCAGCCTGATCCTGTGTGTGCTCCAGGGGCAGCAGTTCCAGACAACATCCTGCTCTCCGGTGAAGGGAAGTAGGTCAGGGAGCTGCTTCTCTGAAGCACCTCCATCCCTCCTCACACAGGGGAGAGGACAAATTACTTGCAGAGTTATTTGCAAGGCTCTGCAATCTAATCACACAATCACAGAATGGTTTTGGGTTGGAAGGGATCTTCAAAGGCCATCTCATCCAACCCCCATGCTCAGAGGATAAACCATGACACCCTGTTGGCCAGGGACCAGGAGCACTTGGCTTCAGTGGTGGGAAAAAGGGTCCTGTGCATCTTGATTGTGATCAGCCCTTCTTTCTTATGGTGCCATCAGATCTGGGTGCTGCTCTGGTCCCTTCAAGTTGCTTTTATTTCATGGGAATCTCCATAAGCACTTGATTGTGCCTAAGTTTTACTTTGCCATGAGCTTTCTAGGGCTGCAGGTCCCAGCATGGATCGGGAAGGGAAACCCTGTTGATGCAGACCAGGGTTTGACTGTGGGATTCTGGGCAATGGCTCAACCAGTTTCCATCTGTAAATCTATGTCTGGAAGCTGAAATCATCCCGTTTCCCAATAGCAGGACAAACCCAGAGCCTGGATCTCCCCCATGCCATGCCCAGGGGAGTCTCTGCTGTGCTCGTGCTGCTGTGCTGAAGGTGAGGGGGGAGCCTAAGCCACCAGAGTAATCATAGGGAAAGGAACTTGTGTGATTAACCTCATTATTCCAGCCAAAGGACCTGGAGCAGCCCCAGACAGTCCAATAGCTGCTCTGTGGATATTACCCAGCCCATCCATCTTCCATGTAATCAACAGGCTGTAGGGACGAGACAGACTGATCTATGGATATCTGCTGCCATTTAACCAGCCTGGAACTGGGAATATTTAACACAAAATGATTTGGGGGCTGGAAAACACCATTCAGCGGGAAATGGAATGGGTTCACAGTGGAAAACGCCTAAAGACATCCTGGTACTGAACATGGAAGAGGTTTCTAAAGGCACTGATATATTTTGTATAGTGAAATGACATATTTCACCTTTTCATTTCAGTTCATTTTGTTTTAACTTTTATGTTGCTTCGTGGGGAAAGATTGTAATTTTTCACTATGGAGGTGTCCTCACTGGGACTGATCTGTTAGATCAGATAAATCAAACCCTCAGTGAGCTGAAGACAGAAGAAGGAAGAAAGTTATCAGATACAGGGGAAAAAAATGAGCTCAAGGAATGGACCAAAAGCAGACAGTGAAGGACTGGCTGGACTGTGAGAAAACTCTGGTGTGAAAGTCAGAGCTATTTTCTGGATAACACATGTAAAAATTTCCTAAAACCTTCCTGAAAAATGAGATCTAGTTGAGCTGATGGAAGGGAATTATCCAGAGATATGTATTGTGACAAGATCCCTGCTGCAATGTATTAAGTTCCCACTAAAAAGCAGCAGACAGAGACACTGTGAATGAGTGAAAGCTGGAGTGACATTCCATAGTGCTCAGCTGTGACACCAGGACACCTCAGACAGGGGGCAAAAAGCCAACCAGAGACACTGGCACTGATCCATGGAAGGAGATAGCCTGGCTGTGTCAACAAATACTTTGGATTATCACTGGCTCTGAAGTTGGGGGTGAGTGGTAATGTTGAGTTTCCAGCTTTGATGCTTCAATGAGCATTAGAGATTGAGAAAACCAGCCAGGGATCAAACCATGGGGATGCTGGGGAGCTACAGCACGTCACTGGACTCTTCAGTATTACCTGGAGGCCAATAAATCTAAGTCAGATCCTACCAGCAAAAAGGTGGTCTTAAATAAGTAATTAGATGCCTTTGTCACTCTCTGTGCATATCACAGTATGTAGGAATTTATTTCTTCATTTCTGCTGTTTCAATAACAGCTTTTCCCTGGGGGATTCTGGAGTTGGTACCAGCGGAGAAAAGAGGCTCTCCCATGTGAACTGGGAAACAGCAGCTTTTGTTCCACGGTGATTTCCAGAGGTTTCCTGATTGTGAGGGTCTGCAGGACTATGGGGTGTTCGCAGGGAAGATGCAATGAGCAGGTCATTGGGACCAACAGACCAAGAAAGGGGTATCCTTCATCCACCTGGACTGGCTGGATTTGGATGAAATTAAGACATGGACAACTCACCAGAGGGCCCAAGGAGTCACAGAATGGATCATGTTGGAAGAGACCACAGTGGGTCATCTGGTCCAGCTCAAGCAAATTCAGAGCATGTGGCACAGGATTGGCACAGAGGGTTCTGGAATGTCTCTGGTGAGGGAGACTCCACACCCTCCCTGGGTGACTTGTTCTAGCCTGTGGTCATCCACACAGAGTTCTTCCTCAAGTTCAGGGTCAATGACTTCAGTTCAGTGGCTGAAGGCAGTTCTGCTCGAGACAAAGAGTATCTGAAATGCAGAGTCTGAGCCACCTCCTCAAAGCAGAGCTGGACACAGCTGAGTGTGTCACCTCCTACACCCCTGCATTGCAGAGCAGGTGAGGATGGGACAGGTGCCTAATGCTCCATCAAAATCCACAGCTGACTTTTGCAGTGTCCACTGCACACAGTGGCTGTTGGATGTCTCACTGCAAACCAGCCCACACCACTGGATGCCAAACACTGCCCTGATGGTGATGGGGCGAACTTCCTCTCACAAGGCTGTGAGACCTGTGAAGTGAGGGTCTGTACTGACGCAGAGTCCCTAGGCACGTGCAAGGAAGAGCCACTTTATTCCAAAAACCCGGTCTTTTTAAGCCATTAGCCACTTACCAATTACATACTTTTAGATCGTAACAAACATAATTCAACCAACCACCATACACCACGATGTGAACGTGCGATGGTTATGTAACCTGCCTTTCCATCCCTAATTCAGCTGAGTCTCTTTCCCATAGCCCATTTCTACTTAGCCGAAGTAACAAGCCTGAACCATGATTTTACAAGGCCTGTCTTTTTATAAAACCTTGCTCATCGGTAACAGAGACCACTTTGCCTCAGCCAGGCTGCAGGTAATTTATCTCCCAACAGAGGGAATTGCCAGAGGCAAAGATCAAACCCAAAGGATCAGATGAGAATCTGAGCAGTGCTGGAGGAACAGGTGGAGCGCCAGGTCCAAAACAGAGCAGAGCCCTGCAGCTGGCACCAGCTGTGACAACTGCTCTGCTCCACAGGAAGATGCCTGCCAGACCTTTGCTGCATTAGAAAGTGTATTTCTGCCCCCAACTGACTTGACAAAAGCACTCCCTGCCAGAGACAGGAGGTGGTCCCAGAGGGAGGTCACAAGTGCCATTGCTTGTGCCCTGGCCGCAGACTGCAGTTTTCAGCCAAGCAACTCTTGATGGGCAAACTTGTTTGTCCAGGCAGCTCTCACATGCTTCCTTTCCAGTGCTCTCCCTTGTTACCTCCTAAAGGATGCAAAGATCAGCTGGGTGACAGAGATAATAAAATTGTTGTCCCCCTCAGTTCTGCCCTTTACCTGCCCATGCTCACCCTCCTGTACCCTCCTCCTGCACCCTCCTCCTGCTCTCAGCTCCCTGGACATCTGCCATGGATCTGGGCAGATGCCAACACTTCTTTCATTCCTTGACTCTCCCAGCTGACATTGGACATCCAAAGCCTTGCAGATGCCTTTTATAGAATGGATAAATACTCATTCTGTGTCTTCTAAACAGACACTTTGCAATGATTCTACAGCCTCAGTGGAATCAGCACAATTTTCCGCAGATTTCCAAGCTGAGTGCCAGTCAAATACAGGAATGTTCTGCCTTCTGATTCCTCCAAAGTATCACACTGAAGTCAGAACTGTGACTTCTTCCCATGGGGATCTATTGAGTCCTAATATTATGAGCAATGTTCATTTAATAATGTTTCTACTTACTCAATATGCCATGAGTGTGTGAAGGGCGATGATCCAGCACAACTCCTAGGTTAGTGTCCCAGAAATATAGAAGTATATTGGATTTTCTTTTTTCTGCACGTGCCGTGTGCTGTGAGAGCAGCGCTGCATGAGGGTGCTCCAAGGAGGGTGGGGAAATGAGCCATAAGCTTTATCAGAGAAATTGTAATTGAAATTAAATTACATTTGATGTATGATGCTTAGCAATTCCAGAGTGAATGTGAGACAGGTAAAGTGATAGTGCTCATGTGAAATGCCTTGTTCAATCACTTCTCCATGTTATTAAACTCATTTGGAAGTATCATTCCTTGCCATTGGCATCGACTTGCCTAATCCAGGAAATATGGACTCTGAGAAAGTCATTCATGGCCCAAAAATCTGAGAGGGTGGGAAGTGCTTTGCTCTCTGAAGTGTGTGGTACATCCAGGGTTGCCCTGTACAGACTATGGAATGACAGGCTGGAGAGCAGTTCTGGGAAAGGGACCTGTGGCTCCTGGTCAATGGCAAGATCATTGAGTCAGCAATGCCCTGGAGCCAGGAGGGAAATCCATGTTCTGGGAGGGATCAGGGAGGCTAGGCCAGGGAGGTGATTGTCCTGCTCTGCTCTGAGCTGTGGGGGCCCCACCTTGGGTGCTAGGGCACAACAATGTAAGAAAGATGTAAATCTTGGAGAGGGTCCAAAGGAGGGACACAAGGATGGGGAAGGGTCTGGAGGGGCCACAAGAGGAGCAGCTGAGGACAATTGGCCTGTTCAGCTGGAGCAGAGGGGGCTGAGGGCAGAGCTCAGTGGGGCTGCAGCTCCTCCCCAGGGGCAGCTCTGACCTCTGCCCCCTGTGACAGGGACAGGACCCAGGGAATGGCTGGAGCTGGGCCAGGGGGGCTGGGATGGAGATCAGGGAAAGGTTCTTCCCCAGAGGATGCTGGCACTGCCCAGGCTCCCCAGGGAATGGTCCCAGCCTGAGGCTGCCAGAGCTCCAGGAGCATTTGGACACCATTCCCAGGGATGGACAGGGTGGGATTGTTGATGTGCAGGGCAGGGGTGAGACTGAATGATACTTGGGGAGCCCTTTCCACCCAGGATATTCCATGATTCTAAGTTTAAGCCCATTTCTTGCTGTGGGTGTGGAGCTTTGCCTGAATTGAAAGCCTCACTCTATGTGGTGGTGGGCCAATGCCTACTAAAATCAACACCAAAAAGAAAAGGGGAGAAATTTAAAGCAGATTTGGAAAGACTGGGCTTAGCAATAAGTTTACGTAAGTAGAGGTGCAGCTGAAGCCATAACTACAGTAATCTCTTTCCCCATGAGTGGATCTGCTGCAGATGAAGAGACCTCAGTAGGATATCCCCTGAGTAGGTTGCATGGTAGCAATGACACCATCACACAGCAGCAGCTGTGGCTGGACTCTAGACCTCAAAACTCATGTTCCTCGTGGCTTTAGCTAGCCCTAACTGTTGTCAGTGTCCTTCTGTATCCAACTGCCACCTTCTAAATTGCTGAAGTGCAGCTGGAGAAGCTGAGGAGACCAATGTGGGAACCTCATGGAGCAGTTTTGCAGAGGCTTTCCATGTTCAGTTGTGCAGATACACCCTGCAAGTCCCCAGATCTGTCTCTGGTAGCCCACTGGGTTGTGATGCCACAGTACCTTGCATGGTGGCAATGCCTAATTAAACATGTCCTGCCTCCTCCTCATCCTGTTCATCACCTCAGTCTCTTATGAGGCTCTTGGTTGTGCTGTACCATTTCTGGGTCTGCTTAGTCAAGCTGGACAGTCTGGATGGGGTTCTAAGCACCCTGGTCTACTGGAAGGTGTCCTTGCCCTTTGCAGGGGGCTGGAACTGGATGGTCTTTAAGGTCCCTTCCAACTCAAACCATTCTAGGATCCAACCGAACCTTTGAGTTTCTCCCTTATCTCATTTTATTTAGTGCACTTCTACCAGCACAAATGCAGGAAAGGTGTCCCTAAAGGCTCTGCCTCACTGTTTTCCAGGTTCCACTGAAGGAAGTTTTCTGAATGCAGAGGAACAGCATTTCTGTGTTTGTTTATTATTCAAAGGTGGTTCCTCAGATGCTAAGGGGTTTTCACCACACTGAACTTGCAGTAATGCAACACCAAAACAATAATTTTGAATCCTGAGAATGACTCTTAAATAATTTAGTCAGTGAGAAAGGCAATTCCAGGATGTTAATGAGATGGATGAAGGGTTTTTAATTAGTCAGCAAGACTTCATTTAAACTCACGGAACTCCGGAAAGGAGATACCAACTCCTTTGTGGAGTTTTATGCTGTTTCTAGCATGTACCTGATGAACTTACTTTCATCTGAAGCAGAATGCAGCTTTTTTTAACCATGGTAAGAGTTCTCAGGATGAGGAGAAGCTGCTGGGAGGTCCTGGGTGTGCAGCAGGCAGTGCTGGGGAACGGGTGCGGGAGGAGAATGAGGTTTTCCTTGGAATAGCGGGAAGCTGCTGCTGTCTGGCAGCCTGCTCAGGCAGGGACTGCAGGAATTTCTCTCTCATTGGAGATGCTACTTCGAAATGTGACGGGAAACACCCCAGGGAGCAGCCAAACCCACAGCTGCAGTAGCTGGAATGAGCTAAATCAGCATTTCAGAATGCTCTGTCAAGAGAGGGCTTCAACGTCCAGGTGTTTCAGACATGGCTGCTTTTACTTTTCATTAAGGGTGGAAAAGGTAAAGTTTTGCCTGAGTTACATCACCCTGGGGAAGGCGAATTCCTTTGCTGCCTTCAGCCCTGCAGACACCCCCCTTGTGAGTCATCCCCCAGTGCCACTTGCTTAGTGCCTTCTCCCACTCAGACTGAGTCACTCCCAGCTAGTGGGGTCCCCCCAGGATGGCACCAGCAGCAGGAGTTAACCTGGAGTCTGTGTTATTGGAGTGTAAATCTGGGAATCACTCCATGTTTCTGGGAGGAGGGAGCTAAAGGCAGGAGCTGGGCTTTGTTTTGAGTTTTTGGAGCAGGTGCAACATCTATATCTAGTGCCCCATTCCTTGACTGTTGCATGCAGGTTCATGGAGTAATATGTGACTGCTGCTCACCTGGAAGATGCAGTCCCACTGGAACCTGTAAGTAGGACTGCAGAGTCACTACTCAGTTTTCACATCACTGAGCTCTTGAGCCTGATCACTGCTGCTGGACACAGGCTGTTTGCTGGAACAGCACCCAGCTTTGCTCTGGAAACAGCAGAAGTATGGCTGCATTGTCTGTATTGCATGGATTAGTCATGCTCAGTGCAGAAAAACCTTGTTCCTCATTTCCAATGCAAAGCTGCCATGGTTCAGATCCTTACCACTGCTTCTGTCTCTGCATTCAAGAGCACTTGACTACCTTGTATTTTCTCTGCAGGGAGACACTTATTCACTGTGATCAAATAACCTCTCAAGCTGCTTTCTTTAAATTTTTAATTCTTTTCCCCTTTTGAGCAGCAAAGCAGACTGGGCTCTGTAAGTTTCCCACGATGTGGCATTTTCTGTAGATCTCCAATCACGCCTGGTCTTTACTTTCAGTCCCCTCTGAATTTTCACCTTCTTTTCAAGACCACAAATGCTGACAGCACCTGAACTGTCCACATAGGCAGGGCCAGGGCAACACATATTCATTAGGTGGGCATTTCTGGTTCTGTTGCCTCCAGTCCTTTCGGCAAGGCTGGTGTTTGCTCCTCATGTAGGTTCATTTTCTGAGCTGTCACATTCCCCCCACAGGTAAGCCCGGCTTGTCGTTGCCTGGTTTAGGAAATATGAAGGCAAGGAAGAGGCATAAAGAGATGGATTAGAACAGGCTTGTTGTATGGGAGACTTGTAATCACTGGCCTGTCTTCTCTTCTTTGATATTCCCTAAATTATTGAGCTTTGCACATGACTTGGTTGCATGTGATTTTCCATCTGCTTCATCAGTGGTGATGAACCAGCAGAGACGCATATTCTAGTGGAAAGTGTCCATGGCAGGGGGTTGGAACCAGATGTCTTTTAGGCCCCTCCTAACCCATTCTGGGATTCCATAATTCCGTTATCTACTTGTGGTTCTGCAGCTCTCCACCAGAAACATCCCTCCCAAAGATGACTTCTGGCAGTTCTTTATTCATCTGCTTCATCAACACTTGCAAACCTGGCTTTGCCAGGACAGGTGATATCTTTTCTCAGTCCAGCTGGGCTGACAAAGCCATTTTTGGCTCAGTGCTGATATTTTAACTGGTGCTATGCCAAGGGTTTTCCAGAAATCAAAATCTACCAGCTGTATATTGAGTCTGAAAATCCTCTTGACCAGAGACAGTCTCAGTCAATGAATGGCACAACATTCCCAGCCTTCAGTCCCCAATTTGCTAAATCCCAAGATCAATTTTCCCATTATGTTACCCTTGACAGGCATCTGTTAGTGAATGTGGGCTGTGACAGCCTGCATTTCTCTCTGCACAAAGCTGCATTAGTTTCTGCAGTTCCCCTAAGGAAGGATTTCCCACTCATTAGTATTTAATCTCGGTGTGCTGGACAACACTCTGACCATGTCACGATCCGCAAAGCGGGATTGGTGGTGGTTCGTTTATTGATCTAAGAGTGCGAAAGGCAATGCAAGGGGACTCTCGATGTAATCACAGCAATGCACTTTATTGAAAACAATCATCAATGTCATGCGATAGAGGGGAGAGGAAAGGAAACAAAGTATAGCGAGAAAATAGAGGGTAAGGGGATTGTAGCTACCAACGCCGAAGTCTTTGCAGCCATCCAGCGACGCAGCATCTTCTGTCCGTTGGGGAGATCTCGAAGTCTTGGTTAACTCAGGGGGTCTATTATAGTCCTCCGCCAGGGAGGGGTGAACAGGTGAAACCACCGAGGGGAAACAGGTACAAACAGTCCATGATCTTTACAGTAAGCAAGAGCTTTCTTGGTCCAGGCAACACACCTGCAGGAAACATCTTGCTTCAGTCCAGCCAGTGCCCCCACTGCCCCGTGTTATCTCAGTCTCAGTCCTCGGGAGGGGGCTTCAATCGCTGTCCGTCACGGTGGTTGTGAGGAAGATGAGGGATTTCCCATGGGGGACCACCAAAGTTACCCCAGAAAGTTCCTTTGGCCAAGAGGTGGGGACAAGCCGCCCCTCACCAGGCCCTGCTCAAGGCAGCGTACCTGCTCGAGGCAGTGCACCATGGCAGCACAGCAACACAGCTGCAAACAATCACTTGGCGAGCATCCACCTCAACCAGGCCAGAACTTCTGTGCAAAGTCTTTTTGGGAGTTTTAAGGTTTTGAGGGTCTTTGCAATGATCGTGAGGCAAAAGTGAGGGAAACTTCAGACAGTCTCTTACAGACCATCTTTTTGAAGACTTGGGAATAAAAATTATGTAAAATTATTGATTTGAAATTATATAAATACAGTTTTGTTCCCATCTGAAGTTGCCTAACAACCTCCTTAGTTACTGATGGACCAAAAAATAGTTTATTTCTCTGATGCCATACAAGCATATTTTTCTGCTCCTTCACTAATACAAAATATAAATATTATTTGAAACCTTTTCTAGACTGCCAGCATCTGTTTCTCAGAGATTTACAGCAGAATAAAGCCTCATGAAAGGATGTCTGGAAAGGAGTCTGGAAATAACCCAGTTAGTGTTCTCAGGGAAAAATATGACCAATGTTTTTGTGAGAGAGGAAGCTATTTCTTAAAAGACTTTGGGGAAAAAAAAAAAAAGCAAAGACAACCTCTGACTCTTGTTCTGGAAATTATACAGCTACACAGAGCACATTAAAGCCCCAAACAATCATTTATAGCACACAGTGTGAGAAGCTGAAGCCTCCAGAAAAAGCTAAATGGAAAGGAAGAAGGACATAGAAGTAATGGACTAACTGTCTCACTACTCCCTCATTTCTGCTGGGGGACACTGCCCATTTCAGACACCAACCAGCTGCTTTCTGTCCCTCCCCAGTGAGGAAAGGAGTGTTGAAAGGACAGAGCCTTCCTCATATCTAAGGTTGCAAAAAAAATTCCTGTGCCTGGATAGTGAGACTTGCCTTGTGTGAAGAGATGGGATGGAGCTGAGCTGCAGGCTGTGGCACGCACCTGCAGAAGCACACTGGAGGAGAAAGAAGTGCATGGCAGCACAGAGAGGCTTGTCTCTGCCTGACCTTGTGGGGAGGAGGTGCCATGTGGCAGAGCCCTGCAGAGAGGAGCCTGCTGGAAGCTGACAGATGGGTGAACAGCGCGTGACCACCCCATAGAAGGACATAAAGAAAGCGTGTTGCTGACATAGTGATGTGTGATAGGTCACTTAGTGAGAATTACTATATAAGGAAATACTGTGTCTTGAAGAAGTGTATAAAACCAGCTCGTTTCTTTGAATAAACTATTCTGATTCCCTGCAGGTCTGAGTCCATGCCTCAGTTGATACGTTGCCTCATCCCTGATACACTTTTAACCAGAAAAGGTCTTTGAAATAGGAGTCTGAGTTTCTGCAGGTGCCTCAGAGGTCTCCTGCTGCCTCCACTGCTGACTGCAGTCACATTCAAGAGTTGAGGGTGTGAGTACAGCCATGCTCCTGATGCTCCTGGATGTCTCAGTATCTCCCGGTGGAAGTGCTTTTCTGAGGGCCAGCAGAGCTGTGCCAGTGGGAGATGGGGCTCCTGTGCTGTAGTGGATATTATGCTGATTAACTTGGAAAAAACATTCTGTTTTCTTTCTATTGACAGGGTGTTCATGGTCATCCAAAAGGAATTGTCCAGGAGACAGTACAAACATAGGTCTTGCATTGCGGTCTCTCCCCTCCTCCCCCTTCTAACCCTCTCCTCCTCACCCTCCCCACCACTCCATCTGAGCCAACTCTTCTGTTGCAACCCTTACAGAGAATCCCAGTGCACAGAAGGAGAGATGAAGGATTTGTGAAGTGGTACAGGAGCTGGCGGGAGCAAGGCCCTTGCACTGGGTGTGGGTTCAGGTCCATTGAGTGGGCACTGAGCATTCCCCAGGCTCTGGGGAGAAGAGCAGTGCAGGTACCTTGTCCTTTCCCAACAAACACACACAGAGACCCAGCAATAAACCAACTCCAAAACAAAATGGAATTTTGCCCCCGGAAAACCTGCATTATGAAGTTTAGGAGCAGGATGACTCAGGTGTCCCAATCCACCTCTGCAAATTTAGACTGATTTCCACCTTTGACAGATAATGCCTTTCTCAATCCTTTCAGCTCCCTGCAGCCGTAGTCATGGGAAGCAAAATGCTCCTTAGAAACCCTGGGAGCCCTGAGCCTCCAAGGCCTTTGTGCCATTGCTGTTTGTGCAGCTGCTCGGAGGGGTCACACGGCAGCACTGGGAACAGGCACTAAACCCAAATCCATGTGGCTTCTTTCTGTGGCTCTCCATGGTCCCATCCAAACCCAGCTGGGGATGGTGCTGGAAATCCAGTATGGATTGAAGCGGGGCAGGTGAGTGGGTCATAGTTTGCACTTGAAACTTAGTTTGAGATCTTTACTTATCCCATCTTAGAAAATCAAGAAGCAACTTGAAAAGACACCTGGAGCTGATCAGAATTTCGAAAATACTGTGACTTGAATCACTCACTTCAAGTTGTAGGAGAGGATGGAGAGGGGAAGGATGAATCCTGATTTCCCAGAGTGGTGGGGAAAGGGGTTTAATAAAACCAAAATGACACAAAAAGGTGGTTGCATCTTCATGAGGTGCCAAACTCAGCCAATCTCCAGGTGAGTTGCACATACACATAATCCTCGTTATATATTCCACCAACAGCTTCCACTCTGCTTCCAGACAGCCACCCACCAGCCACTGATGTTCTTCACATGACAACCACAGAGTTCAGCAGCTCAGGAGTCACAGAGCAAAAATCAAAAAGGGAACTGTGCCATCACTTCCCTCACATGGCTTCACCTGGGCCAGAGGACCACTGCTCAGTGAGGGCACAGGTCTGGAGCCAGGGCAGCAGGGTGATTCCCCACACCACATTTTGGGACTGAATCATAAACTCACACAATGGGTTGGGTTGTAAGGGGCCTTAAAGATCATCCAGTACCACACCCTGGTATGGGCAGGGATGTTTTCCACTCGACCAGGATGCTTCAAGCCCTGTCCAGCCTGGCCTTGGGAGGATACTGATGGAGAATTTGCTGGCAGAAAATAGAAGTATTTCAGCACAGATAGTTTTGGGTTAGGAATTCTTCCTTAGTACCTCATGGCTTCAGTAGAGACTGACTAAAATTGGCGCATTGAGTTCAGTTGCCTGAACACAGGTGACTGTTGCTGTCTGAGGTGCTACAAGCTGTCCATGAGATCCTTGGGTCTGGAAAACAGGATATAGGACCAATGGGAATACTGCACCCTTCTAAAGATACAGCCAAAGGCTGAGGAGTTCCTGTTGCATCCGACACGGAGAGATGCCAGCTAGGCAACCATGAGAAGCCCCATGGCTGGTGAGTTGTCTCACTCCTCCTGTTCTGTTCACTGCCTTCCTGCAGCCCCACGGCAGCGGTTGGAACAGGACGGTCGTTAGGGTCCCATGCAACCCAAACCATCACATGGTTCCATGAGCTGACACACCTCATGCTGTCTGTGGATGCTGAACCTACCATAGTCACAGCCTTTCAAGCGGGATTCCAGAAGAACTCACCAGAAGTTCATTGGAGAAACAAGGGGACAAAGTCACCCTGCTGTCTCAGGCGGCCGAGACGAGGATGACTCAGCCCTCCCAGTTCCCAGGTGCCTGAATTTGTGACATGAACAAATGCTGGAAAACACACTGGGATGCAGGTCCTGCTCCTGAGATCACTTACCAATTTTATTCCAATACATTGATGGATCTACTATTGGGTCTGGTTGTGAATCCCATGGGAGCAGCTGGGCAGTGGTGGGTTATGAACAGAGGTCTTCTTATGGTCTTCCAGTGTGAAACCAACTCAACTTACCCCTTTCAAGGGTGACATGAACAAAACAGAGATCTCTCTTTCCTTCCAGCTCTTGTGGGGCTCCAGTTTCACTTGAGTCCACTCTTCCTGTGGACTCAAATGCACATAAAATCCAATTTGGCCACTGAATTTTGCTTTATTCCACTGTAATGGGAGAAGAAATTTTTGGATTGTCAGACCAGCAAGTTGAGGTCAGGCCAGATTGGCACAACTTGCCTCCATGTCTTTGTTTGGAGCAGAGTCACAGGCTAGACATTTAGTTAAGGATGGACCAGCGCTTGGATTTTTGGCATTCAATATCCCAGGCTGGGAATCTCAGCCAGCTTTATGCCAGAGCCCAGTCATTACTACCTTTTCCTCTCAGTTCTAAAACTGGTATTTTCCATTATCTTCCCCCAAATTAACAACAGATTAACAACAACTAGAACAACTAATTATTTTTATGCTCATAGTGGCTTCCAGCACGGATCTAAACTTGGGTGAAATCAGAGGGTTTATGTAAACTCTTGTTTATTGAGATCTGAGCAAGAGCCCTCTGTGTCTTGGAGTGGGTGGACGAAGTAAGGCAAGGGTAATAAATATTTGTTCTTTGCCTGCAAAGGAATTTCCCTATAAGTTTCACCAATCTCCTGAAATACCCTGACATGTTATTTTCTCTTTTCTCCTGTTGATTCTTGAAACTGTCACTTTGACAGACAGAGGAAAGTGCTCTGCAAAGCTGCTCTCAACAGAGAAAGCTTTCAGCGGCCTTTTAGCTTTTTTTTTAATTTGTATTTTCATACCTTCACTGTATTTTCTGTACCAATTCTTCAGTTCAGGAGGGGTATCATTTGTTTCCAGCCTGAGTAACTCACAGATTATCTGATTTTCTCATTATTATGTGTTTCATAATTCCTCCCTCATATAACTCTGGAAGCAAGTTTTTGATCTGAGAATTAGGTGCTGAAAGCTAATAATGGGCTGGTTAAAAATTAATTGTTTTGCTTTGTAAGGAAAATAAATAAATGGATAAAGATTAACAGCTGTGCTACTAGAACACAAAATACCAGTGGCTTTCTCAAAGCTGCTTGGTGAGAAAGATGTTTCTGTGAGCTGCTGGAGTGGTCTGTGGAGATAATGCCTTGGATGGATCTGCTCCATAGGTCTGGCTTCTCGCAGTGAGCCGAGTGTATTTCCTGTGCATTAATTAACCATCTGAAATGGGTTGAATATATTCATAAACCTATTCTAGATCCCTGAATTCCAGTTCAGGCTTTGCTCACAGACTGATTCTTTTTTTTAGTCTTTGAGCACAGAAAAGCTGCTTGATGCCTCTAAGTCTGGTTGCCAGATATGACAAAGAGTTTTGGAGATGATTCAGATCTTGGATGCTTCTTTTCATTCCAGGAGAAATCTACACCAGAATGACAGAGGTGGGACGTGACACAAGGAGCAGGGCAAGGAGGAGGGATGAGCTGGGTGCTGGGGCTTGACAACACAACATGGGACAGATTTCTTGTTGAAGGATTTCTCCTTGGGCAGGACCTGAATAAATTCATTAATAAGATGAATGAATATCAGAGGTGTTTTGGATGTCCTGGTTAACAGCTTGTGTGTGGACTTGATACAATGTCAGCTACAAAAGAAAGCCATAGTGTGGGGATAAGACAGAGCCTGAAATGTAATTTTTTACTATCCCAAAATGTTACAGTGTTGGGTACTGTGTTGTGGGGACTGAAGGTGTGTCAAAGGTGGATGTGGCATGACCAGGAGATCATCTCTTAGTGGGGTCTTTCCATCCAGTCTATAAGGTGCTCATGGACATTCCTGTGGGATCCAAACCTCTAACTGAGGATTTACTTTAGCATTTCTCTTTCCTTCACAATCAAGCTCAATATGCCTTATTTCTACAAGCACAATAAGGGGAAATTCTAAGGGACTGGAAAAAATAGTAACTTTGGAAATGTCAGAGTATTTTTACAGATTTTGATTGAGTCAGACATCTCTACATTGTCAAAATTGAAATGATTGTTTTGTGTTCATTGCAAGACCATGAAATGCCATTTCACCTCTGCTCAAATGAGTAAAGTACAAGAAAAAAAAAAGTAAAAAAAAGTACAAGATGGCAGGTGCAGAAGGGGAACTGAGAGAAAGAAATTGCTTATTCCTTGTGATCTGGAATCCCATGGAGTATGAGGGGAAATGCAATGTGGGGTTGAATGTGTGGTGTAACTATAGGAGGCCTTTTGGCTCCTGCATCTCCACTGCATCCCTGCTCTGCTGCCTCCAGCTTGGGGATCCCGGCTGAGGACATGGAGCTGGTGGAGAGAGTCCAGAGAAGGTACCAGGACCATCACAGGAATGGAGCAGCTCTGCTGGGAGGAAAGGCTGGGAGAGCTGGGATTGTTCAGCTGAAGAAGAGACCAGAGGTGACCTCATTGTGGCCTTCCAGTGCCAGAAGACAGCCTGCAAAAAAGATGGAGAGAGACAATTTACAGGGGATGGAGAGACAGGACAGGGGGAAAAGGCTTCCCACTACCAGAAGACAGGTTTAGATGGGACACTGGGGAGGAATTCTTCCCTGTGAGGATAGGGAGGCCCTGGCACAGGGTGCCCAGGGAAGCTGTGGCTGCCTCTGGATCCTCAGCAAGGCCAGGTTGGACAGGGATTGGAGCAGCCTGGGACAGTGGAAGGTGTGTCTGCCCATGGCAGGGACTGGGACTGGATGATATTTAAGGTCCCTTCCAAAACAGACCATTCTGTGATTCTGTGATTCAAATGAACAAACTAAGCACCCCGGCACCCAGAAGGAAGTTGGTTAATACAACATCCCCATTAGAAATGGCTCAATCCTTTTCCAGGTAGGTGAGAAAGAGTTGATCTCCCCCTACCACTGAGGGTTGTGGGAAGTAAGAAATAAAACTTTCCAGTATCAGGCAAAGAAGCTTATTTCCAGGGGCTCTCTCCCAAGAACTCAATTCACAGGTGCCAAACCATTTCCTCTGTAACCTCGGCTGGAGATAATTAGAGAGCATTTAAAGCAGAGCTTCTAACTTCCTCAAGCTCACGTGGTGCTCCCACCTAGGATGGCAATTCTGCAATTTCCATAGGTGGATTTTTGCTGGGAGATTTAATGAAGTCATGGCAGAGAAACCACAGGGCATTAGTTACAAGGCTAAGGAAACAAATCTCACAGCATAATCCTGAGGTGCCTTTAATGTTCTAATTAAACCTATATATAGAAACTACAGGCAGGAAAAACGGTGTGAAAAGTTTCTCATCTGCTGAGTATTTTTCCATCTCCCCCCCCCCCCACTTCCCTTAACCCAGAGAGGGGCCGATCTCTCTCTTTCTCCATTGATTTTGATGGAGAAAGAGAGAGAACTGCCAGGCAGATAGAGATCAGCAACATTTCCACTCCTGGGCTCTTTGGAAAGACACAGCCCTGCCTGCTGATAGGGCTGACTTCTGGCCTGCTAAGACCAGGCCAGGCTAAGCCACACAAGGGGTTGAGCATTAGAAGCCTCAGATTTTTCTCCTTTAATTGCAAGGTGGGGCTGGAGATGGGACAATAAACGTGAGGAGCTAGGAAACCACAGAGACTGACTGAGCGAATTAGTGTTCGGCAAAGGATGGCAGTGGGACAGGAGAACCTCACTGCCTTCCCATTTAGGACGGGTCACAGGAGACAGATGAGGAAGGAGGACAAAATCCTGCTGTCTTTTGCCACTTAGCAAAGACATCAAAGTGATGGATGATGAATCAGAGATTGAGAGAATTGCTCAGGTTGGAAGAAACCTCTAGGATTATCTAGTCCAACCACTGCCCCAGCACTGCCAAAGCCATCGCTGACCCGTGTCTCCAAGTACCACATCCATATGGCTTTTAAATCCCTCCAGGGAGCGTGAGGCAGTGACTCCCCCATTGCCCTGGGCATCATGTTCCAGGGCTTGACAACCCTTTCAGTGAAGACATTTTTCCTAAAGCTCAATCTAAACCTTCTCAGGTGTGATCAAAGGCCATTTTATGTTATCCTAGTCTGGACATGAGTTTGGGAGACAAAAGATTCCTTGAATCAGAAGGGGGTGTTGGGTGAGAGCTGCTGAGACAGCAAGGTCATCCCAGGATCCCAGTGGCTGCAAGGATGTGGTGTTGCTCAAGCTGTTACACTTCTAAGTCTTTCACAAATGGTCCTTCTTCCTACAATTTACCATCTGTGTTTTGAGCTTTCCTCTACCATGCATTGGACACAGAAGTTCTCATGGAAACAGCACTGGAACATGCAGGGAGGTGGCACTTCAGGCTTGTGCAACACAGGGAGGCTGGATTGAATTTAAAGTGCAAATCCTGAAGAAAGGAATCCCAGTGTTAACAGAAACCTCTTTCAGTCATATCAAACATTACCCCAAACCAGGTTTTTATCACTTGGAAGAAATGCATCTGCTTTGGCAGAGCTCTCACTGTTAGTCACAACCCAGTTTGGGGTCCAGCTTCCCATGGGAGCTCCCTGGGAGCAGTGTGATCCTATTCCATCACAGCAGGACTGTCTGAGACCTCTTTCTCCTTTCTTTCATTTCCCTTCACAAGGTCTGCTTGGAGCTAGCAGCCAGGGGTATCTTTATCCCTCAGGCAGCAGAGGGAAGGGCCGAGCCTGCTGATGCGGAGGTGAACTGAGATGTTCATTACCACCCTCTCCATGCCAAAGGAGCCCCTCCCACAGCAGAAATTAGTCTATAATTAGCTTAGAGAGTAAAGCACTTTTAATTAAGGATTAAAATTCAGCAGGCCATCTGCCTGGTTTTATTTGTAAGAAATAGGCATCTTCTGCTGGCAGCACCATTTTTCCTGGTTCTTCTCTCTAAACCTCTCATTTGGGCAGAGACTAGGACTGAGCGTGGGGGGTGGAGCCAGGACACCACATCCGCATTGTCCAAGAAAATGCACTGCAATTTGTTGGTTGTAACAGTGCAAAGCCTCTCTCAGAGACAGCCATGGAAGCTGGGAAGTGTCTTGCTTTCCTTCCAGCCTTCCAAGCACTGTGACAGCTGCAAGGATCCCACCCAAGAAATCTCAGCAGATGATTACCCTTAGGTCCCATATAAGCCCTTTGCTTTGCTCTGCAAACACTCAGGAGGCTCAAAAAAGCCAGAAGCACAATTCCTGACACTGTTCTGCCTTGCACAGTTGTGGGAGGTAGTTAGATGGGACATTAGGAAGAAATTGTTCCCTATGAAGGTGGCAAGGGCCTGGCACAGGTTGCCCAGAGAAGTGATGGCTGCCTCATCTGTGGAAGTGCCCATGGGCAGGCTGGAGAGCGCTTGGACTTTAAGATCCCTTCCCACCCAAACCATTGTGGGATTCTAAAATTCTAAAATTAGGACAGATCTTTTAAACTACAGCCATGGGATTGTTTCGGAAGCCTGACGAAAACAAACACAATTCTCAGTGTCCATGAAGCTTTCAGAAAACTTTGATGTTTGAAGTTAAAACTAAATTATACCTGTTTTACTCCTTTTTTGTTTTCAAGCTGTAAATGGATTAAGCTCCCTAGCCTTTCTGCAGTGCCCTGCTGTGAGACATGGGCTGGTGCTGCACATATTGTCAGGGAACCCAAAGGTCTCAAGGGCTCCTTGATACTGTGGAGCTTTCCCAATTACTGTCATAAAACCAGAGAAAGGCAGGAGGCACACCTGGGGCTGCTCCCTCTATTCTGGAGATGCCCTTAGAAAAGCTTTTCGTGGAGCAGCTGATTCCTACCCACATGTCTTTTATTCACAATGATTTCACATATACTCATGCTAGCTGGCAAAACTGCTGCTGCAGCTCTTTCTCCTCTCCCCCAGGATTATTATTTTTCTTTATTGTCATTATTACTAAGGGCACAACATGATTTATTTTCTGTAAAACAAGCCACGTTATAGTCAAGGAAAATCAAAAGGGCTGGGTTAGGAAGAGACATTAAAATACATTTTGTATGAAAATGAAAGATCATAAGCAGTTTCTTGGCAGACCTAATGTCTTTCAGGGCTGTTCTTTGGGAATAGCAATTCCAGGCAGGGAGTCTGGAAAAAAGTAGAGTGCATTGATATAATGAGAAGCTGTATCAGAATGGATATGCATGAGCTGGGCAGATTAATACTTAATAAACAGTGAAGCCTGCTATCCCCTAATCATGGAGTGCCTGGGATTTATGAAGTGACTAATTTTAAAGTATTTTGTATGGAATTATTCATGCATTAAAAAGTACATGACTCCCTTGGAGTGAAACAGAATTAAACTCAACAAAATTTAGTCATCAAAATGTCAGGTGTCAAGTCCAGCTGAGACAACAGGACGAGGGTATCACTCTTACTGAAGGACACAGTGGAGCTGGAAATGTCAGGATTCGGGCACTCAGCTTCCTGCAGGGAGGAATGGCCTCATTCCAGTGGATTTTCTTGGGAACCCAGAGCAGATGATAGATAATTTTTTGGCTTTTCAAAGCAAGGAAGAGCCAGGAGTAGAAACAGGACCAGCAAGAGCTCCAGAGCAGGAAAATTACGTGGATGGATGAAAACGCAACACAAGGATTCAGACACTGGGGCAGGAGCAAGGCTGGGTCAAAACCAGTGACGTCACTTGAGTGACATCTCTGACATCACTGTCATAGTCTTTATTTTTGATTGTATTTTGCTTTGAATGATGTCTTCAAACTTCCTTGTTGATCCAGAGATTAATGAGACTTTAGTTTGGCTTGGGCAAATATTTTTTTGGACCTCAGCTCAGACAATTCTCCTGGTACTTGTTCATCTTTTCCTCACTGCTTTCTGATAAAAGGAGACTGTTCCAAAGAAAATGTCTTTTTTACTCTGAAAATGGAGTTTCAGTTGGGGATGAGGAGGAAAGATTTTTTTCCCCCTGCCATCTTTTAAAGGTTTCCACTTTTTCCCTGACAGAAAACAGTTTCTTGAAGTTATTGTGTCTTTTTGAAAGCCATTGTTTAACCCAAACATGGATTTTGTGAAAATGCAGGAGGTAGAGGAGGCCGAGCCTTCCTTGCCACGCAATCTGTGAACACAATAAATTCATTGGTTTACTGAGAGGAGATAAAAGAAACCACATAAAAGGTGTTTACATCTATTTGAGTGCTACTAATTGCACCAAATTTTTCTCTCCTTGGGAGAGGAAAGAAAAATTCAGCAAGAAAGATATGGGAAAGGCAGGGGGGCGGACAGGTGGGAGATGCATTTCCTCTCCCTGTGCCGGCCCGGAGCAGAACCAGGGCCGGGTTCTGTGCCTGCCCCGCACGGGCAGTAGCGGTCCCAGCTCGCTGGGAAGATGCCCTTGGCAAACGCGGTCCCAGCTCGCTGGGAAGATGCCCTTGGCAAACACGGCCCCAGGAATGAGAAGGTCTCACCTGCGGTCCGGCTGTGACCCTGGGAGTGAAATGAGTTTTGCTGATCAGGAAGGAGGAAAAGGAGGTGGGAATGCACATGATGTGCAGCCTCTCAATGAATTCGCATGGAAGCAGTTGGAGCAGATGTATTTTGTTATTTTTGGAACAGAATGTTGACTCAGAAATCAATTTATCCTTTCTCTGCTTAAATTAAAACAAAAGGTGAGCCTGCAAATGAGGAGAAAACATTTCATATCAGCTTGAGAAAAATGCTTTAATCATCCTGAAGTAAACAGGTTGGGGTTTTTTTGGTTTTTGGATTTTGTTTTTTCTTTGTTTAGTTTTGTTGTGGACTGGGCAAGGATTTAGAACTGGGCCTGTCCAAAGGTTATTTATTCTTCCCTTATCATTTTTTATTAGATCCCTGAAAAGAAAGATCCATTATTTTCACAGCAATTATTCTAAGTACAGCTAGAAAAAGCCATGTTAAGTCCTAATTTGAATATTAAACATAATTAAAAGACTTTTCTACACTGTGAATTGTTCTCTTATCTGCCTGCCCATAAATGTCAGTGTATTAATGGTCACAATTTGTCTCAGAGGCAGGAAATAGCTTTTTCCTCCCACTGCCTTTTTTGAGCAATGGGAAATCAAGCACAGCAGGTCATGCCCATACAACCAGGCAGAAAAGTTCCTGCTACACTTTTGCTTCAGCTCCAGTTGAAAATCCAATCCCTTCTGGCTAACTGATTATTTCTGCTCTTAAATACACTCTTTACATCAATAAATGTTATCTAGAAACAGTAGAACAGATGTATTTTAAAAGTCTTTAATTTGCTAAACTATAAGCCAGAAGAAAATTGGAGAAATTAATAACTCAGCGTGTGATTAATATGAAGCTTTTTTAAATTTTTCTTTTAAATAGCTGGAGAGACAAGGAATTGGAAACTTAATGCTTTCTAGTGATGTGGAGAAAAGGTACTGAGTATTTGGGCACTGTCAGATTCTCACATCCTTGTGCTTGGCCAAGGCTTTTGAAAACACTGACATCCCTGCCATCAAGGCTCTCTAGCTCGGAGAACTCCTGTTCCTCGTGATAAATTTCCATGGACTTTGTGCAGGCTAATGGCCTTTAGTTATTTATTCCTTTGATTTGATTTAAAGTCCATCTCTTGGTGACTGCATCTTTTAGAGATGCACAAAAAGATGGCTCCACCACACACTCCATGAAGTGCAGCACCTTAGGAAATTCCTTGGAAACACATGCATGTATAATGGAAATGAAGGTATTAAAGACCAGAAGTCACAGACAGAAAAAAAAAAAGGTAAATATAAATAAAAATAAAAAGAAAGAACATGCAGTTTTTCACTCCCTTGGCCAGACCAAAATCTGGAGTAGAGACAATTGGAAATCATTGTCCTTGTAAAAAAAAATGAGGCAAAATGCATAAATGAGCATTTCTGTGAAACAGGCAGGGAGATGTGAAACTTGCTCATTTTTGTGGTGTGTGACATTTCTGAACTTGTCAGGTACACAAAAGGATGTTTTCTCTGCTTTCCATGGGTATTTCTTCTAATCTGTACCACTGGCTAGAAGTGCCCCACAGGTTCAGCTTTTCAGCTGCAAATGAGGATTTAAAGAAACAGAATGTGCCCCTGAATGGACTGATTTTGTCAAGAAGAAGATTGAAGTGGAAATTGAAGCTTTTTCCATCCGCTTTTTTTGAATTCATGTGGAGAACTGAACAGCTGCAACTGGAAGGGGCCCCACAAGCCACTCTGGGCTGAAGCATTTCAAGGTTTGTCAACACTTGTCATACTCCCCTGGGGCTTTATTTAGTGAGTGATTTCAACTTGTCCCCTGTGCTGGAAGATCCCAAGGTGTGTTCCGGGATGTGTGAGCCAGGAGCAGCAGGAAATGCAGCAGTTTGGGTGAGCAGAGCTTTGACTGCTGCTGGGGGCCACAGGGACCCTTATGCCCACATCTGAATGTCCTTTCCAAGAAGATGCTGTCGACCCTTTCCTTGTCTCTGCTTTCTTCTGCATCCATAGTGCTTTTTCTCCTATCCTTTTCTGTATCCAGAAAAGGAGGAAAACCCCATTTGTGGATTTGTTGGGAACTTCCTGAGCACAACTCTGTGAAACCATCCTGAGTGTGAATGAGCCCAAGGTGTGGATTTGAGGCTTTTGCTCCTCTACCTCCTCCATCACATTGATCCTTCTGCTGCTCTGGAGAAAGGTGGGAGGGAGGTGTAGCTTTCCCATGGCTGTGGAGGTCCAACAAAGGACACCTGGAATTCCCAGAACAGCCACGGGACCCTGGAGTTATGATGGGAAAAGCACATGGCAGCTGCCTCTGCTGGCAGCTCTGCATGGCTGGCACAGCCCAGATTCCCCCCTTTCCTACCTGCCAGGGCTTTCCCTAGAAAAACTCTTGGCTCTGCAGAGTCTCGATGCTGCCATTGGCCTGCCAGAGAGACAAAAGCACTGGGTTAATTAAAAATCCAAGAACATAATTTCAATTAAACTCAAAAAAATTGCTGAATCAGAGCAGCAAATTGCCCAGAGATGGAGAAAAGGCTGCTTTGCTTTGGCTTGCTTTTCTCAGAAAGGCTGAGTAGGCACAGGTAGCCAAGCAAATGCTGCAACAAGGACATTCCACTGGCAAAAGTGTTTAACTGCTGAATAAAAGATAAGGATATAGATAAAGTCAGGATTGGGAGCAACATGGTTGCTCAAGCCAATTTATGTTGGTTTCACTCTAGGAAAATCCCAGGAGTCTGGGAAGTGTCTTTCATCTGGAAAGTGTCTTTCTAACTTGGCTGGAAGCCTTCCCCAACTGGGGCAGCCCCACTGATCCATCACACCTCTAATTCCCTATCCCAGTGCTGCAAACCCATTCTGGAGTGGTCTGATGGCCAAAGCACCTCTTTGCACTCCTTGGCCCTCACCAGAATCCGTGCCAAGGATATGTTGCAAAGGGATCTGCAGGAAGGACATGGGATTTGCTCTGCAGCCTGCCTGATCTTCAAGGAATACCTCATGGATACATCAGAGACCACCAGCAAATGAACCTGTAGGACATCCTGTGCCCGGCCAGCAATGCCCCAAAGGGTGCATGGAGGAAGTTTTGGCACCTTCCCACTTCCAGTACACAAATTCTTCAATCCTTGTTTGCAGCAGACCCATCTATTCGCTCGTTTCAGAGCTGCTTTCTGTGGAGCTGCTCCAGTGCATCCCACTGAAGGCATAAAGTTGAGAGATGCCAGTGAATTACAGGTCCCCGACAGCAGGACTCAGCAAGTGGCTGTTGTTAATCTTCCCTTTGCTACTCAGTTTTTGTTCTGCCTGTAATAAATCCCTGTGCCCTTTGATGTTCAAGCTGCAGCCTCGCTACTGGAAAAGGAGGGGGTGGGGGGGGGTGGGGAAACGCTGGAGATTGCTCTGTGCAGAAATAAAATCAGGGATTCACGTCTTGGGGTGGCCAATACTTCTGCTCATTGAGGTCTGAGCCTTTGCGTGATCAACCGGTGTTAAATGAAATGCCAGGGGAACTCAGGCTGAACCACAACAGATTGGAAAAGCTGCTGGATTAATGCAGCAAATGGGGCAGATGGTGCTCTGTGTTTTCTTTGAGCAGGGTAGAATGGGCAGTTGGAGACACGATGTGACGTTGCTTCCAAATCTGGAGTAACAGCAAGCTGGGAATTTGTTAATGAAAGTCTTTTCCCCAAATGCCACCTCTGTGGATTTACAGCCACTTGTGGTAAAGATAATATTCATAATAAAACTTAGAAAAAAATAAAATCTGAAAATATCTTCTATTTGCTTTGATATAAGCAAAATAATAATTACCATTTTGGTTCACAATTTCTTCCAACCTGGGGATTTGTATAAAACAGAAGTTAAAAATATTGAAAAGTAGTAAGAGAACACAGCACTTGGCAGCACTTGAATTTCTGCACTTCGATGCAGATTCTTCATTTGTGAAAAATTCTGGATTTTTGACTATTCACCTGCACCAGAAGCAGGGAAAAAAAAAAGAAAAAGAAGAAAGAAGGAAATTCAGAGAAAAATGGCTTGAGGGCTTTGCTGCAGAGAAGTAAAGCAGCAGATCTTCTGATGGTGAGAACAGCTGTGTCCTGGTGACAGTTCAAACTTCTCCACCATCCCTCCCAGTTCCCTGGTCCCTCTGCTCACACACTGCTGGGATTCGTTTCATGTGGCTCAACAAACCCCGAATCCCAGAGCTCATTTCATGGCCAGGGGTTATTTAATGGGTAGTCCTGGTTCCTGTTGACAACAGGCTAACTTTATACTGCTCGCCAGGCTTGGGAGCACTGAGGAGGGTGCAGAGCTCCATGTGCTGGCAGGCAGGAGCTCTGTGACACTGGCTCTGTGTCACTGGGGATCACATCCCTGCAGAGCCTTCATTGGGAATCATATCCCTGTGGAGCTGTCATTGGAGCAGAGCTTGTGCCTGATGCTACAGAAGATGCAGGTGGGCATGGAGACACCATAAATGTTGTGGCACAGGTGAAGTGCATTCAGAGGGATAATGCACCAACAGATAGAGCTGGAAAATGGAAAAGCTTTTGACACGCTCCACTCCCACCGTTACTTCTTCAGGGCTATAAATGTTACTGCCTCTTTACAGCCATACAAACAACCAGTTCTGTCTGTGAGGCTGTAAAGGATCCTCTCTGCAGGAATTAAAGTCAAGGGGGAAACATGAATGCCAAGCCACACCATCCACCAGAGCAGGGAATGAGGCTTTGATCGCTTGGGGAAGGAGCTAGAATGGACTCCTCACATTTTAAAGACTTGAGACCTCACCAGCACAACTCCCACCTGAGGCATAGCCTCTTGCTCCTTCCAGCATGGCTCCAGAGAGACCCAGCAGTGGGACACAAGTATAGAATGAATGGAATCATTAAGGCTGGAAAACACCTCCAGGATAATCAGTTCCAACCTTTGATTGAATAAACCACATACCCTGTCTGCTTGCTTTTTGAGCACCTCCAGGGATGGTGACTCTACTCCTTTTCCAGGGCTTGACAACCCTTTTCATGAAGAAATTTTCCATAATATCCAATCTGAACCTCTCCTGGCACAGTTTGAGGCCGTTTCCTCTTGTTCTGTTGTTTCCTGGGAGCAGAGCCTGACCCCCCCGGCTGTCCCCTCCTGGCAGGAGTTGTGCAGAGCCAGAAGGGCCCCCCTGAGCCTCCTTTTCTCCAGCCTGAGCGCCTTTCCAGCTCCCTCAGCTGCTCCTGGGGCTCCAGCCCCTTCCCAGCTCTGTTCCCTTTCCTGGACATGTTCCAGCCCCTCAAGATCTTTCTTGTTGTGAGGAGCCCAAAACTGGATACATGATTTGCGATGCAGCCCCACCAGTGCCGAGTTCAAACTGCCTGAGACTGGTGCAACTGAGGGGTTGGGCCTGTTGAGAACCCCGTGAGAATTAGACCAAGCAGGATTAATCCTAGACTCTGTAACTCCTGGGCCTTGGTTTCTTCAAGCAGCACATGAATGATTTCCACCTAGATCTTGAAAATTTCCATCAGAATTCATGGGAAACAAGATTTTTAACACCACATTTCCTTTGACTATGGTGGGAAAAACTAAGACTGATTGGCTTCTTCCCACCATGTTCCTAGGATGGAACACCAAAGCATTTCCTTTGGGGACAGTTCTGTTTTTATCATAGCTCCAGTCTGCAAATGCTGTGGATTGGTCTAAAAACCCTCACGATGGGAAGAAACTTGAGCAGGTTGCTTTTGACACAGTAGAATTCTTTTTGGCATGAAAAATAATTCCTTTTTTGAGCAATTCTCTTGTTTAATTTCCAGCAGACAAGGAGTCACAATGAAATAGCCTTGAGTAGGAGCTGAATATGAAAAACAGACTCCTGCAGAGGGATGAAAGATGTGAACTTAATGAATTTACAATCTCAGTCATATAAAACTGAACAAGACAGCAACATGTTTTCTCAAGTGACAGTTGTGTCGCTGTTCCCAAATGTTATTTTTTATTCCAGCTATGCTAGCTGGGGTAATAAAAGATATGACTTTTCTCCCCATACTTTGCCCAGTTGATTTTTTTTCAAATACCAAATCCTGTTTCATGTCCTCAGTAGATGCAAAATTACCCGGAGCTGCCCCCAGTTGCAAGTGTAAATCTGTTAAAAATGGTTTATAGTAACACACAGACTTGGCTACCACAGCACAGGGAAAATGTTTCAAAAATGGTGTAGACTTTCTCCCACAAAATGAAAATCTTTAGTCTCCTTGTTCCATTTACATCTTATGCTGTTATATCGACTCTGGTATTTTTGATACATTTTGTTGGATGTACTGAAGGGATTTTTAATATACTTAGATGTTGAGGAGTGCTGAACATTTCACTTTTTTTAAATTTACCCAAACCTTTGGACATTATTATAAAAAACCTGTGTGATATTTCTGAGGCAAATGCCAGAAACTTCAAAATTCCATCAATGCATTTTCAATTGATGGTGAAAAGCCAGAGCGGGGATTTGAGACTTCCATACAATCAGAGCCTTCTGCTCTGATGTGACAATGGGAATTGCCCATGATTTCCTATAAGGGCATTCCCAGTAGATCCGTTTGCTGCTCTGCCCAAAACCAAACATGAGCCCTTTCTTCCAAATTGCCGCATCCCAGCAATTGGTTGTGGGTCCTTTGTGCAAAGAGAAGAGAAATCAGCTGGTTGAATCCCAGAATCCCAGAATGGTTTGGGTTGGAAGAGACATTGAAGGGCGTCAGTCTCACCCTTTGCCATGGGCAGGGACACCTTCCACTATCCCAGGTTGCTCCAAGCCCTATCCAGGCTGGCCTCGAGGGTGAGGATGTGCATCCAAATTCATTGATGAAAGTGTGAACCCCACTCCCATCTCTGCCCCACCCCTGTCGGGAAGCACAGCTGGGCAAATGAAAGAGTTAAATGACCGACTTGTAAAGAAAATCTCTATGTTTGTGTATTTTTCCTTAATTTACACCCTCACCAGAGGGTGAGGGTCATCAGTCTACAGCTGATGACACAGAGTTAAGAAGTAGAAAATTTTTAACTGCGTTTTGGCCTTCATGAGGAAAAAAGATGGTAACATTGGGGAGTGGTGGGGTGGTGGGTTGGCATCCTTTGTAGGGAAACACAGGACAGTGAAAAAGCTGACAGTGAAATACTGTTCTCCAGGTGAATTACTAATGTTGACATAGGATGGAATATTCCTTGGAAATTTGTTATTACTGAAATAACTCCTGCTTCTCCCCCCTCCCCACAGCTCTCAGACAGGGCTTTAGGCCAAGGGCAGCAATCTTTGGGACTCCAAGGCAAACAAGCTTAGAGGTTACAAGAGAATTTCTCCTTTCATTAACTCCCAACTCCAAAAACTCCGACTTTGCTGCTGAGTCCAGCCACTCTGTGCCTTTGTGAGTCATGGCTGGTGACAGGAGTTCAGAGGGGTCACGCTGGGCTGTGGCAGCACGGACACCCCATGGCTGCAGCAGGGGATGGATGGATGGATGTCCCCTAAGCCTCCTGTAATTGGCTTTGGAGAAAACCAGCACTGTCCAGAGAATGCCACCAACTAAAGCCAAATGAATATTTCCATCTGCAGCTTTGCCGTCGTCTACAACTCCTTGGGACCGTCGAGTTACTCATTTCATTGTGAGGGAGGTAATTTGGAGAAAAATTCCCTTTTACCCCCCACTCCATCTTCCTCATTTATGCAGTGGAGCTTGGTCTGCTTGGATGTTCCCTGGAGCCCTGAGGGTTTTACTTCTGGAAGGCGCACACTTTCACTCAGGGATGATTTTTTTTGGTTGTTCATTACTTTGAGTGAGGATTATTTTCTTACAAGGTTCCTTTTGCCTTCTGCTTTACATACAGAGTTGGTTTCTGAATGCTACTGATAGATTTGTCTGGAGTGGTACAGGACCAGAAAGGGGCAAATCCTGTCCCAGTGAGAGAACGTGCCTCTGTTCCACATCTTCCCCCAACTTTGGGGTGCCCAGTGCCAAGGACCCTGAATAGAACCACTTTGGGCTTTTTCCTTTGCAGGCACTACCACCTAGTGCAGTGCACTGGAACTTCATGTTTTCCCCTTGGATTTTATCCCACAATTGCAATCGATTGTGGAGCTGGTGGAATAATTGGTGCTTAATGAATTAGCCACTGCTCCAAAGTGTTTGTTTTTCTTAACCACTGCAAGCAGTTCTCAAAGAGAGTACGATTTCCACAGCCAGGCAATGGGTTCATTGTCTCCAAAAGGGAATTTGCAAAGTGACCGCTCTGGCTCCTCTTAAAGAAGAGACCTTTTTTTGGATTTTGAAGTTGACTCAGTCCCTGTCTAGGCAGGCAGGATAAAATTACAGAATCCTGGACTGGTTTGAGTGGGAAGAGACTGTAAAACCCATCCAGTGGCACCCCTGCCATGAGCAAGGGAGGACACCTTCCACTGTCCCAGGTTGCTCCCGATCCAGCCTGTCCTTGGACACTTCCAGGGATGTGACAGGAACAATTTCTCAGAGAAACCTGTTCCAGTGTCTCACCACCCTCCCAGGGAAGAATTTCTTCCTTATATCTACTCTAAACCATGGGTAGCCATAAGCAAAAGCACGGGAAAGGGGAAATCCTCCCCTCCTAGGAGGTTTGTTTGTGAACCTCACACCAACACAACACAAGGCTGTGGCTGTTTCCCAAGGGAACTAGAGAACTGAGCAGAGCCTTCACATGGAAAACCTTCTCCTCTGATGCTTCTCTGCCTGTTTACCCTTCAAAGCTCTCCATGCTTCATTTTTCATGTGCTCCAAAGTGATGCAGCACGGGCCTGGTGTGCAGGAGGTCACTACTCCTCAGCCAGCACTGATTCCTGCTCCCAGAGCCCCACTGCTGGATCACATGTAGAAAGTGGAAGGTGCAAACAGAGAGGTCCCTTGGCTTTTCCACACCTGAGGAGTGTCTCAGAGTTTGTCTGGATCATGCCATGATTTTTACAACCTGCTTTTCTTTCCAGGGTGCTGGCATTTCTCACAAAATTAGAGAAAGAGAGAGCAATGTGACTGTTACTCCAGGTGAGGTAGCTTTACGTTTTGGTTTGCCTTGAGATACTCCTCCAACACTGGTTTCGAATAGAGGCTGATTTTCCCAAATATGAAGACATAGATGAAGAGAATTCCAGACTTTGTGGAGATTTTCCTGCTAAGACATGATGTAAAGCCATGGCATGTGTCTCCTGTTTGTCCCCAAGCCAGGGCATCCTGTTTATGGTCAAAACTTGAGCAGAGAACCACAGAGCCATTTCAGTTGGAAACGACCTGTAAGATCATCAGGTCCAATGGCCTGCCGTGTTTTGTGGGAGTGAACGATAAGCAGAGAGCTCCAGGTGGTGGTAGTGTGGGTCCTCAGCCACCTGAGCACTCTCCATCCTCACCACTCACTCATAGTCAAGCAGAAGTTTGAAAACAGTGGAAATAAAATGACATTATTCCGGGCAAAGCTGATTTCTTGAAAAATACATTGTCTTTCCACAGCTTCAGTTAAAATACACTGGTTTCTGCCAGATTAAATTAGAAGTCATCTATTCTTAGAACCTGTAAGGAACTGGCACGAGAGGGGAGTGGATATGAGAGACTTTGAATCTCTTGCAGGGACTGAATTAATTGACTGCAGCCCTTTGCCTGCAAAGGAAACTGGTAATGTTTCCTCCTCCTGAACATGTACTGCAAAATAATAATATGAAAACACTAAAATATTCATTTATTTACAATCTGAGCTCAGGAATTACTGGTTTGCTTTGCTTTTGTTTGACAGGCAATAGTTTGTATTAAAAGGTGAACCAAATGAGTATGAGTGAAACTATTACCTACCTTAAAAACAGGAATAATTGTAGATGAAACAGGAAGTTGTATTCAAAAAGAACAAAAAAGATGCTTCTGTTTAATTTAAAAGGCCTTAAAATACTGTGTTTGTCTGGTTTTCCCAATACTGTACCATGGCAGTTTCTGAGCTGAAATCACTGCAATGAGAAATCAAGACACTTCATTTTGCAAGTGTCAAGACAAAGAATCTTCACTTTTCCAGTTTTTCTACCCATTTTCTCTTGAGCTGAACTCATCAAATCCTCATAAACCTTTGGGGCTGTCACAAAGGACTCAATGTCTCTTTTTAACGCTTTTCAAACTTTTAAAAGATTAATAAACCCCCATTTGCTAAAAGGTGGTTGTGTTGATCAAAGACTTGAATCATTCTGTTGGCATTGGCTTTGCTACCAGGGAGCCCCAAATACATCTTTCTGCAAAATAAATGGGCTTGGATTAACTCAGTTTGGATGCTCTTGAGCAGCAGTGAATTCTCCTTGTGGCTTACCCTCTGACACCAAATTAACCTTCCCCTGAGCAAGGCATTTATATTCTGGAGTAAATGCACTCTCACACAGAGTTATTCTGCAATTACATGAACTTATATTTGGTCTCAGCATAACAAGAGCAAGTGTGGAGAGCACAGGGTGAGCAGAGGATGAACAGCTCGAGCATCCCTTGCTGCCTGCAGAGACAGACTCCCTGTGCTCACCTGAACTGGTTTCTGAACTTGGTATTTATGCAGTGAAAAGCAATCCTGGAATGAACAGTGACAAAAATGGGACTGCCCAAAGCTGCGATCTGCACCTTGGGAACCCCAGTGAAATCCTCACCAGGGATTTTACACCTGGTCTCTGCAGGAGGACAGTGCTTTAACAGAGGGGACATGAAAGAGGTTTGCACATTCTCTGATTTTGCTTTCAAGTGGTTTCATGTCCATTCCTCTTAAACCGATTGGAAACTGGAGAGAGGATGAAAACTGAGGATGTTTTCAGAACCTGGAAACATTCAAGGCTGGATTCAACTGGGCTTGGAACATCCTGGTCCAGTGCAAGGTGTTCCTGCCCATGGCAGGGAGTGGAACTGGATGAGCTGTAAGGTCTCTTCCAACCCAAACTATTTCAGGATTCAATGAAAGAGAGTAAACAGAAATGTGCCATCAGACAGCTCATCCTGACAGCAGATCCCATTGCTTTAACCAGACTGGTTTGGTAGTACTTGGGCAGGGAATGGAACATAGAAATGCTTCACCTTCCTAAATACCTGAGTTCCACCACCACAGAGCAGCATCTTGCAGAAAGTCAGCCAAAAAACCAATACCATGCAGAAAGTGACTCCACCAGGGCCTGGGGCTGTCCCGTGTCCCAGCCACTGAGTGCTGTGAATGATGAGTAAATGTTGGTGACTGAGCTCTGCAGAGGCTGGTTGCATTGCTCAGCTCTGGCAGAGGCTAGGTTGCATTGCTGTGCCTGCTTTTGATTTACAAGAGTCAGCCCTGCATCTATCCTGCACGTCTCAACAATTTCCCAAGAAGAAGAAACAAAGCAGCTTTTGGCAACGTTCGCTCAAGCTAATCACGATTTTCTCTTTAATGGCTTTTACCACTTGCAAATTTGCTTTTCTTGTATTTACAGCTTCTTCTTGGCCAGACTCCAGAGTAGGGGAGTGACCCACAGCAGAAATGATAACTGCAAGGGCACGATGCTGAAGGATTGGAGTGATGCCACCACGGGAAATGCTCTCAGGAAGATGCTCTCAGAAAGATATTTTCAGTAGATGGTTTCAGAAGGATGTTTTCAGTAGATGCTTTCAGAAAGATGCTTTTGGGATGGTGCTTTTGGAAGATGGTTTCAGAAGAGGTTTTCAGGAAAATGCCTTTGGGAAATGGTTTCAGGAAGATGTTTTTGGTAGATGCATTCAGGAAGATTCTTTCAGAAGATGTTTCACCTCCACCATCTCTGCTGCTCTCTCTGGCTCAGCTACAGTGACTACGCTGGGGATCCTTTCCCACTTGCTGGGCTTTGCTCTGCTCATAGAATCCAGACTGGTTTGGATTGGAAGAGATATTAAAGACTACTCTGTTCAATCCCCTGCCATGGGTAGGGACACCTTCCACTGTCCCAGGCTGCTCCAAGCCCCATCCAACCTGGCCTTGAACAGTTCCAGGGATCCAGGGGCAGCCACAGCTTCTCTGGACACCCTGTGCCAGGGCCTCCTCACCCTGCCAGGGAACAATTCCTTCCTAATCGTCCTCTCAGCACTGACTCAGTGAGATCTTTCCTGGCCACTTTGTAAGAGTCAAGATCCTTGATATGTTCTTCTGTTCTTAGTAGCAGGAGCTGCAGCTCTGGCAATAACTGCTGTCACACCTGGCTTCCAAGTGCAGATGAGCAATGGCCAATTTTCTGCTGGTTGGAAATTTGCTTCTGAAGTTCCCCACTTGCCCTGGAGAGCTGCTTCCTCACCACCCTGAGCAGCACCTGGAATCTGAGTCCCAGATCATTCTCGGCTATCAGCAAACCTCCATCACATCCTGCGTGGCCAGAAATATGACCAGACACAGAACTACAGCAGGGAAATAAGCAGTGCTTGCTTTGTTCTTTCATTAGAACTTGATTTGGTGCCGTATGTAAACATGAATTACTGAGAAGGCAAAGACAGGGCTCTGCTCCTTGCTGGCTGTTATTAAAACTCTAAATCAGGCTGCCTATGGAGCCATTCCTGCTACCTTTGCAAAATGAAACAGAGAAATGGCCCCTTCTGTGTCTGAGGGAGGGTGCAAGCGCTCTCAGTGATCCTAATAAAGCACCTGGATTTTCCTGAACCTGTCAGTTTGCAATGTTGTAAATCACCCCAACAGGGTTGTGGAGGAAAAAGACTTGGCAATGTTCTTCCTAAATGGTAGCTCTACTGTAACTCAGACCAACAGCTGCCTGGATGTTGTTCAGCTGTAAATTCAGTGATGGCTTTCTTAGCGGCGGAGATTCTTACCCCAAAATCCCACATCCAGCCTAGAACTCCAACTCAGAACATCGCCCTTGCTGGGGCATCTCTGGAAAGACTGCAGGGACCATGGTGGGAATCTTGGCTTAACCCCAGCTGCAACTCAACCTCACACATCTCAGTGGGATGAACAAAGAGAATCAGGAGGGTAAAAGTGAGAAAACTTGAGTTGAGGTAAACATTTTAATAAGTAAAGTGAAAACTGTGTGTGCAAACAAGGCGCACTGAAGAGTCCATTCCCCACTTCCTATCACAGGCAGGTGCTCAGCCATCCCAGGAAAACAGGATCTCATCACTGGCACGGTGATTTCGGAAGAAAAAAGCCATCAGTCAGAATATTCCCTCTCTTCCTTCTTCCTCCAGCTAAGTATGACTTCGTATGGTCTGGGATATCCCTGGGACCAGCTGGGATTAGCTGCGATTCTGGCTGTACCTCTCCCAGCTTCTTGGGCAACCCCAGCCTCCCCTCTGGTTGGGGTGAGGAGCAGAAAAGATCCTAACTCTGTCAGCTCTGCCCAGCAAAAGCAAAACATTCCTGGATTATCTCCAGCACAAATCCCAACCACAGCCCCAGACAAGTTACTGTGAAGAAAATGAACTCTCTCCCACCCACATCCAGTACATTGTGGGATTGGGGACATTAATCTATTTTATTTAGGCTGATATAACTGATTATCTGTTTCAAAATACAAAAAAAAACCCCGAAGTTTTGGTTTCATTTGAATTTTTTATTGTTACTACACAAGGTTTAGGTTCTTTCAATTTCATTTTTCAGGCAGCCTTTTCCTGCCCAGATATCACTGACCAGCTTCACCACAAGAAGCTCTGATTGACCTGAAAATGCATTTCCACTGCTCAGACAATTGATCTTCACTGCTGTCTGCCAAGTGAGAGCACTGAGTCACTCCCATCCCCAGGACCAGCCTGGTCACAGCCTCCCCCAGTCAGGCCAGTAAAGCTCTCACCCACAGAGAGGACTCAGCAGAGGGTTTTTTCCTGTATGATGGGAAAACAGAACCTTCCTTCATTTTCTGGAATGAACTTTCTGCCTTTCTATAGAGAGGAGACCAGCAAAGACACCAGGGTAGAGGACTGGTGATGCATTTCATACCATCAGAGAGTCCCAGACTGGTTTGTCTTGGAAAAGACATTAAGGCTCATCCAGTGCCACCCCTGCCATGGGTGGGACACCTTCCACTCTTCCACGGTGCTGAAGCCCCATCCAACCTGGCCTTGGACACTTCCAGGAATCCAGGGGCAGCCACAGCTGCTCTGGGCACCCTGTGCCAGGGCCTCCCCACCCTCACACAGAAGTATTCATAGACAGAAATGAACTTGGATAAAAGATCTATTGAGCCCAATTTGCAATTTTTTCCCCTCTGAAAGTGGACAAAATTATTCTTTAGCTTTTCTTGGCCTTTTTTCTCACCTATCACCTCAGGTACCCTTTCAGAGAACATGTGATGAGCAAAGGGCTCAGGGTAGGACCCTCTTCTGTCACATCTTACACAAACTGAAGGGACCTGTTAAATTGGGGCAGTTCCATGGAACAAAATGCCTGAGCTGCTCAGCTCTGCCAAGAGCAGCTCTGGGCAGTTATTACTGTACTGACTTAAATCACATCCAAAAGGGACACAGAAATTTCATGTGTTCTTCCCCCTCAGAAAGGGCAAGGATTTAAGATGGGATTTATTCTCTTGGTGCAGTAACAGCTCCTCTGGAGTATAGAGAATCTTGCTGAGAGTAAATACCATAATCTGGTCGAGTTCCTGCCTCTGCTGCTTCTCAGCCCATTGAATAACCATGAACTAACTCACCCAACATATCTGAGGGGGGAAAGTATTAGGCCCATCCAGCACACTGGGGAGCACAAATTAAATTACATGTTCCAGCCAAAAGCATCTCATGTGGCCTCCAGCAAACTTTACCCCTTATCCATGACTATGATTTCCATAAAGTTCTAATGATGGCATAGGACACATTTCCAGTGTATCCATCTGTCCCCACAGCAGTCCTTTCAGTCAACTCACTTCATGTTTCTGCCTTTGGGAGGTCCCCCTGCAGAGCTGCCTCCAGCGCAAGGGTCCCAACGTAAGAAGGACGTGGAGCTGCTGGAGTGGGTCCGGTGGAGGCCACGGAGCTGCTTCAGGGCTGGAGCCCCTCTGCTCTGCAGCCAGGCTGGCGGAGCTGGGGGTGCTCACCTGGCCAGGAGAAGCTCTAGCGAGAGCTCAGAGCCTCTTCCAGGGCCTAAAGGGCCTCCAGGAGAGCTGGAGAGGGACTGGGGACAAGGCATGGAGGGATAGGGCACAGGGAATGGCTCCCACTGCCAGAGAGCAGGGATGGATGGCTGTGAGGGTGGGGAGGCCCTGGTACAGGGTGCCCAGAGCAGCTGTGGCTGCCCCTGGATCCCTGGAAGTGTCCAAGGCCAGATTAGATTGGGTTTGGATCAACCTGGGATGGTGGAAGCTGGGATTTGCTCTCAATACAAATGTAAACAGAAGTTTTTTACTGCCCAGACAACCCCAACAATCCCACCCTGTCCATCCCTGGCAGCGCTGCCCAAACACCCCTGGAGCTCTGGCAGCCTCGGGGCCGGGACCATTCCCTGGGACCATTCCCTGGGACCATTCCCTGGGACCATTTCCTGGGCAGTGCCCAGCACCCTCTGGGGAAGAACCTTTCCCTGATCTCCATCCCAACCCCCCTGGCCCAGCTCCAGCCATTCCCTGGGTCCTGTCCCTGTCACAGGGGGCAGAGATCAGAGCTGCCCCTGGGGAGGAGCTGCAGCCCCACTGAGCTCTGCCCTCAGCCCCCTCTGCTCCAGCTGAACAGGCCAATTGTCCTCAGCTGCTCCTCGTGTGGCCCCTCCAGACCCTTCCCCATCCTTGTGTCCCTCCTTTGGACACTTCCAACACCTCTGGATCTTTGACACAGAGCAATCCCCCTGGGACTCCCGAGGACGTCTGTCCTGTGTCACCTCCCAGCTCTTTGCAATCCTTTGGCACCAGGATTGCAATTAGCTTTGAGATTGTTTTTTTCTTGTTTTCCCAGTTCAGCCACTTGAGGAAGGACAATCAGGGTTGCCATGGCAATGGAAGGATGACTTCTTAATTTGTGGGATTCTTTAATTATTCTGAGAATTGTAATCCCATGAAAACTGCCTCCTTTGGGGAAATTCAGTTAAGAGCTGCACAGGCACTGAAGGAGAAGTTAAAAAGAAAGGAAAACTAATGAAGATGTTTTTTGGGCAAAGGAATGAAAAAAAATATTTTGGTGAATTTTCCCTGTTTGTTTCATGTGCCAACAAGAACAAATGTCTGATGTTTTCTAGAAACAAGGGCCTGGAATGGGTCCTAAACTTGAATTATTTATGAGAAATTCAAGGTGTTTTTACAGACTTTCTGAGAAACAAGAGTATCAGTCAGAACTAACACATATAACTGAAAATAACTGTGTAAAACTTAATGGAGAACAAGTAGGATTTCAAAGGCTATTTAAATGGAGAGGCACCAGAGAAAATATAATTTTTTAGTACATTTTTTCATCCCCAGATCTTAAAACTCAAGACACAAAACAGAAGCAGCACTGCTTTCATTTTGTATAGGATGAAGAGACACTGTGGCTTGCTCAGGGTGGGCAGTGAAGGACAGGCACAGGAGGATGAAGCCAAAGTCCCTGGGATGTCCCAGCTGGCTTTGGAGCTGAGCAGGTGCCACATGAGTCACCTCTGACAGGAACACCTTGGAACCCCGAGGAACACAGCCCTGGAGAGAGGGCTGGTAAATTGGTTATTGCAGAGAAGCTGGGAATGTCAGAGGGAGCAGGGCAGCCTCTGAGTGCTGAGAAAGACCTCTAAAAATCCAATATTCCCTTGCTGGGGCCCAGAGCCTCCAGGGGAGTATTAATTTGCATTAATATTTCTGCAGGAGGAGGAGGGGGAGGAGGAAGGCACCTGGAGCATCCTCTCTGCTGCTGGGGGAGAAATCTTCTCCCCCAAAACATTCTTCCAATTGAAAATGCTGGTTCAGCTCTCTGCCAATATGATGTTTTCATCAGCAGCTTTCTTTGGAGGGAAATGCGCATGGAAATGGAGCATTTAATTGCCTCACTTTCAAACAGCTTCATTGCCCAGAGCAGCTGTGGCTGCCCCTGGATCCCTGGAAGTGTCCAAGGCTAGGCTGGATGGGGCTTTGAGCAGCCTGGGATAGTGAAAGGTGTCCCTGCCATGGCAGGGGTGGCACTGGATGGGCCTTAAGGTCCCCTCCAATGCAAACCAGTCTGGGATTCTATGACCTTTCTTTAGAAGGTATTTCATGCAGCCATTTGAATATTTTTTGTTTTCTTTCAAGGAGACTTTCTTTTCAATTGCTTCCATTGCTTTCATTTTATACCCATTATAAATCCAAGCACAATATCAAATGCACTGAAATAAAAATTTCAATTTTGTCTATATATTAAAAAGCTGTGTAACTGAGCCAAAGCTACTTTGGAAGTGATCAGATATCATTTCAGGGGAAACATCAACATTCAACATTATGTTCCTGTTTAGAAAGGTGGACTCCTTTGAGTAGCTAAGCCCTCTCTGCTAATGGAAGCTCTGTCCCCCCACTTTGAAGACACTGGTAGTAAAAAATTTAAGTGACAAGAGAGTCCAAAAAGATTGGAGAAAGCCTGACAAGTGGAGGGGGAGTTACAGATCATGATGAGTTAACCAAAGTCTTTCTTCCAGGAGTCATTGTTGTTGGCCCAATGTTCCCTGGCTTCCCTTCCAAATGCCTGTTGTCCTTTCTGCCTTAAAGCCCACAGCAAAAGCAGCATCCTGAGAAACTGAAATCCCAGTGGGACATTGATGGGACATTTCCATGGTGCTCAATGCAACCTCAGAATGATCTGCAGCTGGGGAAGGGAAGGATCTGGAGCAGCTGAGGGAGCTGGGAAGGGGCTCAGCCTGGAGAAAAGGAGGCTCAGGGGGGCCCTTCTGGCTCTGCACAACTCCTGCCAGGAGGGGACAGCCGGGGGGATCAGGCTCTGCTCCCAGGGAACAGGGACAGGAGGAGAGGGAACGGCCTCAGGCTGGGCCAGGGGAAGTTTGGATTGGAGATTAAGGAAAATTCCTTCACTGAAAGGGGTGTACAGCTGCCCAGGACTGGGTGGAGTCCCTGTCCGTGGAGGAGTTTAAAAACCCTGTGGATATGGCTCTTGGGGTCATGGGCCAATGGTGGCCTTGGCAGTGCTGGGTCAACTCAGTTGGACTCAACGGGCTCAGAGGGCTTTTCCAGTCTAAATGATTCTGTGATTGTCAGACAAACCTCCTCCCTGGACTGCAGCCATCATTGCCTTTTCTTTTTTTTTTTTTTTTTTTTAATTT
>VWZV01009832.1:105489-259599 GCA_013397155.1 Irena cyanogastra | reverse complement strand
TTCAAGCCCAGAGGGGAACATCAAAAAAAAAAAAAAAAACCAAAAAAAACCTGGCAGAAAACACAGTGATTTCCAGGGTTAAGGAGATGGCTGTGGCTTAGGACTGTGGGGACCATGTACTGAGCCACATGGGGGACCAAAGCACCTCATTTTCTTTGTAAAACATCTCACTGCTGTGTCTGTGAGGTCAGTCCTGCCTTTCTCGTTGCAAACCCTTTACCTGTGCTGTGCTTCCGGGAGGGTTCAGGTTGGGCTATGGAAGCAGAGGGGCTCACACAGGTCGGGACCCTTTCTCACCCCTTTTTCTCCCTCGAATAGAGCCGTTTGCCGGTGTTTCAGGGTGGGATCTCGAGCACTGCAGCAAGTGCTGGAGACACAAGAGGGCAGGCACAGGCTGTGCAGAGCCCTCTCTCCTTTGCACAGCCGGTGCCTGTCCTCTTCCCACCCAGCCTGGCCCTCTCCACTTACCTGCATCTCTGCAAAGGGGTGAAGAAGGGGATTTTCCTTAGGGATATGTCTTCTGGCCCTGCCTGGCTTGTCTGCTGAAGCAGATTTGAAGCACCATGTTCTGCAGGAACATCCAGAGGCTAAGACTGGGCTTTGAGCTCCCACACTAGCTCCTCCACCTGCCAGAGATGCTCCGCATTCCTGGGGCATTCCCTAGTGCAGCTGTCCTTAGCTGGGCTCTGCCACCTCAGGGGGTTTATGGGGTGCCTTGTCCTCCCCCTGCATGTTCCCTTAGAGGGGTTGTTCACATGGTGGCCAGAGGGGCCATTAGCCCTTACCAGTCCTTGTTTCCCATGTCCCTCACCCTTGCTGGTGTTAACACCACAGCCCATCCCCAGCCGCTGCTTTCCTTGGCTCCCAGGACATGGTGGCTGATGGCAGCTCTTGGGGACAGCCTGAGCCACCAGCCCTCACCAGTGTGTGACAGTGCCTGGAGCAGCTGTGGCTGCCCCTGGATCCCTGCAAGTGTCCTAGGCCAAGTTGGACAGGGCTTGGAGCATCCTGGGACAGTGGAGGTGTCCCTGCCCATGGACAGGGGTGGGATGAGATGATTCCTTCCAACCCAGACCATTCCATGTTTCCATGATTAGTCTCCCTGGTTTGTGCCCATCCTCGGGGCAATGGAACAGAGCCAGTGCCGGAGCCGATGCCAGGCAGCTCTGCTGGGCACGAGGCTGTTCCCTCCAGGCTGCAGCCAAAGTTCCCTGCGCAGTTCAACAATAAAAGGCAGCAGATGGTTTATGGTGTGAATTACAGCAGACTGGATTGCAAAGGCAGCACGAACAGGGAACAAATGAAGGCATTAACATATGCCCGGCCAGTGCAGGCGTGAGGAAGGGAGGGGGATTTGCAGATAGGCTGGTAATGGGTAGGAAAGGGAGCCCATTCCAGCCAGGGATTCTTGTCCCTGACCCCATGCAGGGGTAATGAGCACAAGGGGAGACAGGCAGTGAGGTCTGGAGCCAGGAGCAAGGGCGCTGTGGCCACTCTGTTCTCAGCTGCTTTAATTCTGGGCCATAGCTTGTTTGGGTGTGCTCAGCTCTGCCTTTTCCACTCTCCTGGAAAGGGCACCACAAGGTGCAGGAGGTTTGTGCATCTCTCCTTGTCCGAATTTCTGTGTAATGCAGAAGGAACACAGCACTGATTAGCCACCAATGGACTGTACTGAGAGCCTGGCTTCACTCACAGGCACAGATGCAGGAAGAGGGACCATATTTTGCATTTCAGGGCTGCTGTGGATTTGTACAAGAGGAAACCAGACTCTGGAGGCAGCTCCTGCTCCCTCGGCACCCCAGCCATCCCTGAAAACAGGGTACTGGAGCCTTCTGGCTATGGAAGGAGGGTTCAGCTTCAGGGCAGCAACCTGGTATGCTGAAAAGTCCTCCTAGGAAAAGCAGCTCAGGGCTCTCAAGTCCTTTGTCCTCTCTTTGCCTCAGATTCCCTGGTGTAAAATGGAGAAAGTAGTGTTGTAGCAAGGCTGGTGTGGGTAGCTCAGACTGAGAGATATTCCCATAGGAACATCCATGCTGGGGAATGCCACAGCTCTGCTTGCCTTAGGCTGCAAAGCTGAACTTATCTCTGGGTGAAAATCATCAGGGGGAAGACAGCGTGGCGAATGGCCTGGGGACAAGAGTCTTGGGGGTCCATCAGTCAAGCACCTGAAAAACGAAGGGGCCAAATGGTGCAAATGGTCTGTTGTCTTGGTAACAGCACTCAGGGTTATAAATCCAGAAACTGGGCTAATTTAATCTTTAGAGGTGGCTGAGAGTCATGAGGCATTGCCCTGCAGACCGTGAGAGGCTCTGTCTGTGCTTCAACCCTCTGCTCCCACCTCATTCCAACTGGGAAAGTCACTTTCTGGGTGCTTCCATGCTCTGAGACCCTCACCTGCTGTAGGGCTGGATGCTGTACAGAGACAGAAATCCTAGGGTTTCATTCTGGATCTGAAAAAAAGCAAGCAAAACCTCATGGAGCCGATATGGAAGGGAGTTACTCTGACCCTGCTCAGACCCAGCACCTCATACCTCTGGTTGGATCCCACTCATTCCCACTCCTGCAGTCGCACCAGGGATGCTCTCCTGTACCGAGGCATCGTTGCAGGATCTGCAGCATCTCCTGGGTAGAAAACCCAGTCTTCCTCCCCTCCACCCCCTCCTTCCCAGCCTCCCGGCTGAATGCACATCTGGGAGCGCCTTCCCCAAACACATCCGTCACAGCTGCTTTCCAGCAGCAAACAGAGCATCTGGAGATCCGGCTGGTTCCGAGTCCTTCGAGCCTCGGGAGGCTGAGCCGGTGGCTCAGGTGCTCCGCCGGGGGACAGCCACGTCCAGACTCAGCCCAGGCTGGAGCTGGGGATCTCGAGTCGCGGCTCCCTCTCCCTGCCCTGCCGCGGGGCTCCGGATCCATGTGTGACTCACGGCTCCCAGCGCTTCTCCCCGAAAGTCCTGCAGGGATGGAAAGCTCTGAGACAGACAGAGGAGAGATAAGAGATGCTACAGCCCCTCCGCTGCCGCTCCCCGGGTCTTGCCCTGACTGGGTTTTGCTCGGAGCTGCCGTGTGAAAGAGAAGTGGGTTAATGCACGTCTTTCTAATCTGCGTGTGTGCGTGCATGGAGCTGAGCAGCAATCCCCTTATTTTCTTTTATTTTTTCAGCCTTTCCTTTTCCCTCCCCCTTTTGCTCTCCTATTTGTCCCGCTGAATTAGCTTCCTTTCCCTTGCAGATCACCGACAGCACAGGCTGGGTTTTCGGGGAGGTGTTTTCTGCCCAAAATGGAGAGGTAGGGAGGAGGAGAGATGCCTAAATCCTGCAGTCGCATCCCCGGAGCTCGGGGAGCATCTGCCGGTCGGGCTGAAGACATCCGGGAAGCAGCATCCTCGGCTTTCCGCACTAGTTAACAGCCTGCGAGCTGCCTCCACTTGTTTTAGGCTTGCTCGCTTAATCGCAGCTCCCCGGCGCGTGTGTGCTTGTGTGTGTGTGTGCAGGGGGAGTACTTCACTGCCATTGGCTCAGCTTTCGCTGCCCACCCACATCTCTTCCACATCACCTTGGTGTCTCCCTAAATAAAACCAGCCTTCTTTATCGCACCGAGGAAATCAAGAGCAAGAGTTTGAATGGATCTTATATAAATATTTACCTCGACTAAGCTACTGCTGAGCTCGTGGGATAAACTCGCAGCAGCTGGTCTCACTCTGCTTCCCTCGCCTGCCTCTAAAAGGGTTTAATTACTTTGGAGAGGAGAGAGGAGAGATACAGATCCCAGTTCTGGCTCCAGACTAACCCAAAAAGCAGGACCAGGATTTAGATGAACTATGGATCTGAAGGACAGCACCAGCGAGGGCAGCATGGGCAGCCTGCAGCCTTCCAGCATCCAGATTTTTGCCAACACCACCACGCTCCATGGGATCCGTCATGTATTCGTCTACGGGCCGGTGACCATCCGGCGCCTGCTCTGGACCTTGGCCTTTGTGGGCTCGCTGGGTCTCCTCCTGGTGGAGAGCTCGGACAGGGTGGCTTTTTACTTCTCCTACCAGCATGTGACCAAAGTGGATGAGGTGGTGGCGAACAGCCTGGTGTTTCCTGCTGTCACCATCTGTAACCTCAACGAGTTCCGCTTCTCCCGGCTCACCACCAATGACCTGTACCATGCTGGGGAGCTCCTGGCTCTGCTGGATGTCAACCTGCAGATCCCCAACCCTCACCTGGCTGACCCCGCTGTCTTAGCCACCCTCCAAGAAAAGGCCAACTTTAAGCAGTATAAACCCAAAGTTTTCAGCATGCAAGAGTTCCTGGCACGGGTTGGCCATGACCTGAAGGATATGATGCTGTACTGCAAGTTCAGAGGCCAGGAGTGCAACCACAATGACTTCAAAACTGTGAGTATGAGCAGACACTCTGCTTTTCTCTTCTCTGGGCATGTGGACCATGGTGTTGCAGGACCAGGACAGCCCTGGAGGTCACTGGCCAAGCTGTGTGGGTCCGGTGTGATGAGGCAGTGGCTGGCAGGCTCTGACATGGCAGAGGAGGAGCAGGAGGAAGCCTGTTGAGCTGAAGTTTTTTTGTTGGAGTCCTAACGGGGGTTTTGTGTGGCCAGACCTTCAAAGGGTTTGTAGTAGGTCCAGCCTCCATCCTGAGTAAGGCCCATGGCTCCCAGTGTTTGCTCAGGGTCAGATGAATGCTGCTGAGCATCACAGGGTGCCTGAGGGTCTCTTGCCATGGCCAGTGGATGTCAGCTATCTGAAGGCAGCAGAGAGGGCTGGACAGAGCCAACAAGAAGGGCAGATGCTTGGGGCTGGTCTGAGCAGTGTCCAGCTATATTTCTCCAGGTGTTTGCAGCATTGCTGGAACTCTGGAAAGGGAAATTTTTCTTCTTGTTCCTGGTGTTCATGGCTCATAAATCCTGGTTTGCTGCGGAATGTGGGTAGCAGCTGGGTACCTGCCTGGTGCTGTGTCCTTCCTGTGCTGCATTAGATGAAAGGAGGGGAAAGAGAAGGAGAGGAAAAGCAACTAAGAGGCTGAGCTCTGATCCCGGTCTGCTCTGAGATGGGGGAGGTGGAGTGAGCTGAGTACTTCAGCATCCTGAGGGAAGTAGCTGCTGCTGAGTTTCCAGCTTCTGGCTGGCACTCTGATGGCAATGCAGGCTGGCCTGGGTGCTGTAGTGGTAAATGTGTCAGCGTAAAATAAAAATTACTAGGAAGTTGTCTGGATGAAGTGGTGCCCCTCTGTGCCACTGGGGCAGGTGAGGGGACTGGGCAGGGGGCTGCAGATGGGGCTGAGCCCCATCCTTGGCTCAGCTGGGGGGTGCTGGGCTTTGGGCTAAGTCCCACTGTGCTCTCAGGCCATGCTGGGCAGTGCCTTGGCTGTGTGATCCTGGAGTCAGGAATGTTAAAGGTTTTAGGTGGTTATTTCTTGGGAATGCTGCTGCTTGGTCTGCTAATTACACTGTGTCCTGCAGAGAGCAGGTGCTGGGCAGGGCTTGTGATCCCCTGGTTCATCAGCAGAATCTTTGTCTGGTTTTGGGAGAAGGGAATATTTTCTGTCTGTGCTGCTTTGGATCTCCGAACAAACGAGTCCAACTGACTCCAGCTCAAAAGTCATTGCCATCTCCTGGACTGTGCTCTCTTTACACCTCTGAGCAGGAACATAAAATTTTATGCCTCAGTTATTGCCTGTGCATATCTCCGATGCTGTGTCTATTTCATACTTGGTATTCAGGTGAACCATTCCCTTGTTTCTGCTCCCTGGGCAGGTCTGAGCAGGGGTTGGGTCATCCAAGTTGTAGGAGGGCGTCAGCCAAGTTCCAAGGAGAGGAGTTTGCTGAAGAAAAGCCATGTGTGAGCAAGTCTGGAGAATGGGATAAAAAAGGAGAAACAGATGCAAAAGTCCAGGGGACAGAAGGGTGGGGAAGTGAGGTCAGATCCCAGGAGAATGGACAGACCTCCCTTGACTGCAGCAAAGTGTGGGGAGTGGGAGGTATTCTGCCCGTGGACTTGCCAAGAATGAAATAAGAACTAGCCAAAAGCAAAAACCTCAAAGCCAGAGAGCAACCAGCACTTTCAAAGCACCTGCAGAGCTTAAAAAGGACTTTAAGATGCAGAAGACAGGAGCTCTTGGAAGCCCCCCTGGGACTCAGCAGGGTGTCACCCCTAGCTATTGAGTTTTTGAGATAATTCTTCTGAAACCAATTATTTTAAATTTTTTTTTTTCCCATGGAGGATACTGTAGTTTCCAGAAAGACAAACATTCCCTGTCTGCCAAATAAATGCTCTGCTAAAACAGATCAAGGCAAGCTAGAAAGAGACAGGATATTATGGACTGACAGTGCTTGTCCTTGTCAAAGTGAGAGATTGAGTGCAATACTTCAGCCCACTCTGCAAAGCAGCTCCTACCTGAGCCAGAAGACAACATTGTCTCTCACAGAGGCAGGGCTTCAATCTCACTGACTCCAGGTAATCCCCCAGGTTATGGAAATCCAGGAAGTAGCACTCAACAGGGACACAACAACCCTGTTTCTCTTCCAGATTTTACTTCTCAGATAAAAGGCAGGAAAAGGTGTCTGTTTGAAGGATGAGTAGGTGTTTCCACAGGAAGAATGCTGTAAAGGTCTGTCAGCTGCCTCCAGGCTGAATCAGAACCTCATGTCCTGGATGAATTTTGCATTTAATCACCACCAACCTGTTGCAGCTGCACACGGGCTCAGTGACAGCACATCCATCCTGCTACAGCACCTGCTGGAGAAGAGTCATCACTGAAGCCTGATTTGTTTCCTGAAGGGAAAGAGCGTGTGAATCCCGGGGCAGTTCTACCTTATGGCATCAGGGTGAAGAACTACGAGGTTTTTATATACACTCCCCAAATTCTGGCAGCTGAGAGCAGAGGAGGCAGGAGCTTTGCAGCAGAGGGCTGCACCAAACAGGAACTCTGCAATAAGGTGCTGCTGGAGGAGTCAGTGCTGTGCTGCCTCTGGTCAGCTCTGCCCTCTGGCGCATGTGAGTTCTGTGTGCAGGGTGTCCCTGAATAAAGCCCACGGTGCTGCTGCTGCTGCATGGAGAGCAGGAGCTGGAACGGCAGCATCTTGGCACTTCGAAAACATTTGAATTTACCCTCATTCCTCCTCCACTGCCCTGTTTAAATCCTCTGTCACTGCTTTAATAACAGGATTTGAGTTGTTTTTTCTCTACAATTCCTGTTCCTTCTCCTCCTAATACCTCTCAGACAACATTTCCCATATTGAGGTCTGCTCACTGGAGTGAGTACCCACAGCTTTTTTTGCAGAAATACCCCAAAGGGAACAGCCATGTCTTAGCAGGATGTGCTGATCCTGCGCTGGTATTGCCACACACAGAACAGCAGAGAAGATAATGCCTGCTGCAGGCAAAGCAAGTGAAGAGAAAATTGGCAGAACAAGCTTTAGCAAAGCCATTCCCTTGGAGTATGTGGAGGAGGAAAGCCTGACAGCAGCAGTCAAGGAAATCCCCTCCTTGTTTTCTGCATTGCTCACCCCCAGGAGGTCCTGGTTGGAACTGATCTTGCAGATGGCATTTTCCTGGAGGAGCTGTGCTCCTGCAGCTTGACGTGACATCAAGTTCTTCCATCCCACTGCTGCTGAGCCTGGCAGAGCTTGGGCTCATCTGCCCTTGCCACACCACTGTGATGTTCTGGGAGTCCCTGTGGGTGTGTGGAGCACAGCCTCTTTCCCGAGGCTGCTGGTATGGCTCATGCTCCTTCACTCTTCCAGCCTGGGATGAGCTAGGCAGTTACAGGGGAGACTTGCAGGAAGATTTTGTGCATGGCCCAGCAAATGTGGGGGGCAATGGGTAGAAAACCTCTGAAAACCCTTTCAGCCCATGGGGAAAACAGGGAGTGAGGGATGGGATGGGATGGTGTGGGAGTGGATACTGGGAATGTGAGCAACAGGGGAATGGGATCTCTCAGTCTCCTTTTGCTGAGAAATGCTCCCCAGCAGCACAGCCCTGCCCAGCAGAGCCCGGCCATGGCTCTGGGGAATGTTCTGGGGGTCTGTTCTGGGTGTCTGGGTTAGTGCCGCATTCCTCAGTCGGGCTGTTCGCTAAATGCAGTGTTGGGCTGTGCTTCCTCACACATCCAATCATTCCAGCTAACACAAACTTTTCCCTTGTGCCTGCTCTGCCTCATCAGGTGTCTATTTATTGCCAGTGGCCATGACAATTGAAGGATAGAACTCATTTATTTTCAATACACATTCTTCTGACCTACAGGGTCCACATAATGAAGTGTATCTCATGTGAATATTGCTATTTTAAGACACAAGTTTCTGTCAATCTATCTGGTTTTCTCATACATATTTTTCTGCCCTTCTTTCTAGTGTATCTATCAGGCCAATGTTAAGTGAATAGCTTTGGCCTTTTAGACTAACTACTCTATTCTCATCTGTTATACAACTTCCTCTTTTTTCAAGAAAAAAAAATCAGGATAGTGTATACTTGATTCAGAAAAACATTACATTTATATTTAACAATTTTTCTGGAGAGTCATGACTTTTTTCAAAGTTTGCTCCAGAATCTGAGATGCCATAATGAGGTCTGCCATTATGAGATGTGCAATAACGAGATGTGCAATTCAGTGATAACTTTTACATAAACGGGCCGTTCTTCCAGTAGGAAATCAGGTTTCTGTGCAGCTTTCCCAGTCTGCACTGGAATATCTCAATTTTGTGGGTGCTGTTGAGGGTCTGGCTGTGGGCACAGGCACAGAGGGAGTGCAGGGTTATAATTTTGCTGCTGGTAGTGTCTCATTGGGTGTCTAAAAGGAGGTGGATTCCTCCTGGCTCGGGTATCTAGCAAACCCTGCCCTTGGGAAATGCAGACTCTCTTTCCACCCAATGGTTTCCTGGATTAAATTTCTCTGTCCCATAAGGATTTATGGGTGTGGTAGCTCCCTGTTACACTGATAGGGTTTGTATTTCCTTTATTTATTAAAAAATGGTAGGATAATATTTTATATTTTGCAGGAAGTTTCATGGATGGATGCCAGTTGGGATCAATGCTTATGAAAAACCATTCCTGGGTTGGAATGGTTAATAGAGTTAAAATCTAATGAAAGCTGTGGAGCTTCACTGGGGCCTTTTCATGGCAAACTCAGTTTTAAATCCTTTAATACTATGTGTTGGTTTGGCACAGCCTGGTTTTTGTAGTGGGGGGGCCACAGGAGTAGCTTCTCTGAGAAGCTGCCAGACACTTTCACCATGTCTGACAGAGCCAATCTCTGATGGCTCTGAAGATGGACATGCTGCTGGCTCAATTAGCGAGATTGGTAACACCTCTGTGAGGACATATTTAAGAAGAAAATCAAAACAGTGCCTGCCAGTTTTTTTCCCAAGGGTGGCACGGAACCGCTGCTGGGGCCATCCCAGTGCGGCCCATGGCGAGCCTTTCCTGCCTGGCTGTTCCTAGCCAGCCGTGCCGCAGGCAGAAGGGCAGAGGTGGTGGTGGCAGCCTCCCCTTCCCAGTGCCCGGCATGAAGAGAGGCGTTAATTAGTGCCAGCGCCGTGGCAGCCGCCGCTGCCCGCATGATGGTGGCGGCACCGCACAGCCGGCAGTGAAAGCATGATGAGCGATTCCCCAGTGCGGAACCTAGACAAGATCAACTCCTTGGTGCTGCAGGATTTTGCAAGTATCTTTGAATTAGGGGAGCTTGTTGGCAATGGTACCTACAGGCAGCAGTTTTTCTAGTCAGAGAAGAGGAGGAAGCAAGGACACGTGAGAGAGAACAACATGGTGGCACCAAGGTCAGTGGAAAAAGAGGGGGAGGAGGCGCTGCAGGCGTCAGAGCCGAGATGCCTCTGCAGGCTGTGGTGAGGTGAAACAAACTGCCCCCTTGTAACGCATGAAGTCCGTGGAAGATGCAGAAATCCACTCGGCAGCTCATGAGAGAAGTACTCATGCTGGAAGGGGTAGATGCCAGAGAAAGCTGTGATCCAGTGGAGACCTGAATACAGAGAGAGGGCCCCTGCTTCCAAACTAGAGCAGCCTATCTTTAGAGGACTGCACCCCGTGGATGAGTGACCCATGCCACAACAGTTTTGGGAAGACTGTTTGCCCATAGGTGAGACCCCATGGAATAGCAGAAAAAAATACTCCTCTCTCTAAATGAACAGAAAAACATCTGGAGTGACGAACTGACCAAACCCCCAGGCTCTCTCCCCCTGCGCTGTCAGTGGGAAGGAGGGAGGGGCTGGGGGAGAAAAAGGTGGTTTAGGGCCTTATTTTACTTCTCATTACCCTCTTCTGACTCTGTTAATAATAAATTTACTTTATACCTTTAAATTTAAACGTGTTTTCCCCTTAGAGTGTTTTTCTCCTGGTCCTTACCTCAACTCATGAACCCTTTGTTAATTCTTAATTTTTTTTCTCCCTCTTCTCTGCCCAACTGTAGCAGAAAAGGGTAAGTGAATGACTTTCATGGATACTTGGCATTTGGCCAATATCAAACCACTACATACTGGAAGTATAAACACTGGGTGAAACAACTCCAAAGGAGAGAAACTGCAGAAATGGGCTGTAGGTTGTTAACTTGGGACATTGTTGCTCCACATTTGGGATGCTGACCTGACTGCAGACCTGACCAGAATAGTGACAGTCCTCCTTAATGATCTTTGAAAAGGGCTGTGTTTGGATGTGTTTTGAGCTGTTTCTTAGCCGGGCATGCTTCTCTCCCTCACTCAGGCTTTGGGATGGGGAATAATTTAAACAAGTGGGAAATGTCAGGAACAGGCACAGCCAAAGTGCCAGAGCCAGCTGGAGAGCAGAGGAGGATGGATGACGAGGGAGATGAGGCATGGGGAGGGCCCTGGGAGAGGAAGAACAAAGAATCTGTGTGTGTAAGAGCCAGATGTGGGCTCAGCCTTCCATTGCTGGAGCAGCTGGCACTTGGTTTGGAAGAGTGCAAGAACCACTCCTCACTTCTGAGTGATTCCCATTCGTTAGAGTTATTTATCAGGAGTTCAAATGAGAGCTCCTCTGTCCTCCACACCCCACCTGCCCAGGGATTTGCACTCCAAATAGGAGCTGGAGCTGGAGCAAAATACAAATCCTCCCTTGGGATGGGGAAGAACTGCTGAGCAAGGGGGATGTCATTGGAGTTCAAGGATAGAGGAGAAGTTTGAGAGTTGCCAGGGTTTATCAGAATTGTCCTGGGAATTGTGTGAGGCTTTTCTTAATGTTGGAACTACCTCTGAGTGCAGCTTCTTGTGCTTCAGCTCATTTCTCCTAGAAAGACACTGAGAACTGAAGTGCCCAAAGTGGTGGAGAGCCAAGGCTGTCAACAACGCAGAACAAATCTGATAACCATCTGGCATCATGTCCTGGTGCCTCATTTGCCCGTGGCTCTCTGTGACTAACACAGTTCATGTCACAGGGTCTCCCTGACAACTGGCCTTGGATGAGTTCTCCTGGGTACAATTTTCTGTCTGCAGTGGATGGAGGGTGAAGCCACAGGAAACTTTCACATGTACTTGTGCTCTCTCTACAGGAACCAGACTTAGTCTAGTCATGTCCAAAGCTAGAAGTAAAGGCCAGGAAAGACAAGGAATATATTAAAAAAACCAGCATGGTTTCCAACTGGAGAGGTAAAGTAGAACAACACAGCTTTCCATACCTGCCCATGCAAGTGTCCCTTGGAGTCTTCTTGGCAGATAATAAACAACTTCCCACCTGTCCCCTTTTGCCGAATTTTTGTGTTTATCTGACCAAATGCAGTGATGCCCTGTAAAAAATCATGGTGTGACTGTTGTGGGTTTAATCTAAACCCCCTCTGAAAGGTTCTGACTACCAGGTCCATGATCCCCACGGACAGAAATGGGTAAAAATCTAAACCAGTTGTCATGAAGTTTAACAGGAAAAATTCCCCCCAAAAAAGATAGGTCTGACTTCAGTGAGGGCCTCTGGCCTCTTGAGGTCCCTTTCAAGCTGAATTATGATTCTGTAACAGAAAGCAGGTGCAGACCTGCTGTGTCTTAAATACTTGTGCTATTTTTGAAGCATCTAATTTTTCATAGAAACGTAGAACCCTGGAATGGTTTGAGTTGGAAGGGACCTTTAAATCATCCAGTCCCACTCTCTGCCATGGGCACCTTTCACTATCCCGCGCTGCTCCAAGCCCCATCCAACTTGGCCTTGGATACTTCCACAGATTCAGGGGCAGCCACAGCTTCTTTGGGCATCTTGTGCCAGGGCCTCCCCACTCTCCCAAGGAAGCATGTTTTCCTAATATCTAATCCAAACCTGCTCTCTTTCAGTTTAAAGCCATTCCCCTTTGTCCTGTCCCTACACGCCCTTTCCCAAAGTCTCTCTCCATCTCTCTTGGACTCCTTTAGTCACTGGAAGGGGCTCTAAAGGAGATCAGTCTCCCTGGAGCTTCTCTTCTCCAGGTCAAACCAGTGCAGGACCTTGCACTTGGCCTTGATGGACTTTGTGAGGGTCACACATTTTTGCCTCTCCAGCCTACCCAGGTCCCTCTGGATCCCACCCTTTCCCTCCAGCATGTCACACAGCCTGGTGTCATCAAGCTTGCTGAGGGCGCCCTCAATCCTATTGTTCGTGTCACCAACAGTGATGGAAACCACAGCTCTAACCCTGAGGAGCTCTGCCCGTCTCTGACCTGCCCTCGTGCTCAGTTCTCCCTCAGCCTTCCTGAGAAATGAAAGTCAGTTTGAGAAGACAATTACCTTCCTCTCTGGGAACTCTGTGCACAAGTTTGCATTGTTGACCTAAGGACAAAAATTGCCCTAAAATGCAGAGTTGCTGACAGCTCTGTCTGCACTGAGCATTGAGGCATTCACAGCTCTGATTCCGTAATGAGTCCACCACAGTTTCTTTGAGCAAATCCCTGTCTTTTCCCATTTCCTGAAACTATCCCTATTTGCTTTAGAAGCAGACAGTGGTGATTCCCTGAAAAAAAAAAAAAACCTCAAATCCATCACTAAGCTTCTGCTGACAGAAAAATTGCCTGACAACTCCCGAGGTGCGACAGGACGGGGAGGTCATGCATGGCATCTCCATCTCCTCTGGCAAAGTCTGGAGTCCCTCTTATGCCTTCTCAAAGGCATTTGTCACAGGATTTATGCCTGGAGTGCCATCCAGGCTCAGGTTGGCCATGCAGCAGAGTTCTGCATCCGTTGGTGCAGTCCGGGTGAGGGCAATAAAGGTGATAAGCTATCGTGATGAGGTGGGTGTGAGCAGAGTGTTAGGTGGCTGTGTTGCTGCTACAGCTACACCAGTGCTATATGGGACTCAAAAATACAAAAAGCATTCTGCCTACTGGGCTGATGAGACCCTGCAGCACTCCATAGGAAGAGCTCTTTGGGAAAACAGACCCATGGAAAACTTTCTTGCTTACAAAGTGATGGCAGCTATGAGGGGGCTGGGAGTGGGGAGGACTCAGATCTTCCTGAGGGAGAAAATGGTGATCTGTGGCTAAACGTGAAGGTTGTGAAAGTCAGTGTCTATTTTGACACTTGCATCTGCTGAGAGGTCATGATGAAAAGCCTTAAACAGGTTGACTTTGTTGAGGGATGAATGCAACTGAATGGTCTTTTAGAAGCTTGTTGAGACTTCCCGACCTATGGAAATCTGTGAGGAAACCTCGCAGGCACCAGAAGCTCAACAAGCTAAGAGGGAAAATGAGGTAGATGAGGTGGTCATGTCTGACTCCATCTGCCATGGATTAACGTATGAGACCTGCACCAGGAAAACAAAATTGCCCCTTGGAGGTAAAAAAGACTGAGAGTTATTTCAGCATGACTGACACCAGTGTTCTCAGAGCCATCAAGAACCAATTTCCACCCAGTCATGAATATTTACAACCAAGCACATGCCATTACTTGAAGAAAAGCTGAATTGTTTTGATCATTTGTTGCTGTTGTGCCATGGAAGGAAGAATTTAGCCTGTGTGTTAAGGCAAGGAGCATGAAGTGAAGGAGTGAAGGCTAATGGAAAATGCACATATATTTGCTCAGGGTGAGATGGATGAAAGGCGGTTTAATCTGCACTTGGGTTTCCCAGAGGACCCCATCCAAGGGAATGGGGCCATCAGGGATTTTCATGTGCAAAAGGAGCTGCTCAGTTGTCTGCTCCTGTCAGAGGAGCTAGTTCTGCTTCGTGATTTCCTCAGAGATTGAAATTTGAAAAGAAAATCGGAAGTGAAAAAGACTGAGTCAAATTTCATCTCCTCCTCAGGTACTCCCCCACATTGGTCGGACCTTGCACGAGAAGGGGATTACAGGCTTTTGTCTCATGCCAGGTCTGTAGGCTTCCCTTTCAGTCAGTCCAAAGGTTGTCCAGATCTCATTTCCAGTGTGAATTTCTTGGGAATTAAGGATTTTCCTGAGGGAAACTGATAATGTTGAGTCTGTCCTCCTTGCCATATGAAAAAAAATCCCAAACCAAAATCCAAACCCCCAAACTAAACTACTGGAGGTCGAAAAATTTTAGAAATGTTAGTGGGAATAAGTTTTAGCTGCTCTGTAAAATTTAGTTTTCATGATGCTGTTTCAATAGTGATGAAGACGAGTATATAAATGTTAATATGATGATGGGCTTGAAATTAAAGGAATTTAAAATGAAATTAAAAACTATTAAAAATTACTTTGCTTTTTAAAGGTTTTGTCATTATTAGAAGAAGAAAATCAAAGCAACCCATTTAGACATTTTTTGGTTTCTCATTCCATTTGTGTTTTCCAGACTCTCTGAAATCCCACGGTCCTGCAGTAGAGGAGTTGTGCCAAGATTTTACTTCATGAAAGCGGCTTAATCCCATAACAAACAGTAAATCCCATCCCATAGCAGTGATTCAAACTGTTGGTTCACCTGAAGGTTTGAGGGACATTAATCTTAGGCCAGGAGAAGAGAATAAGTAAACCCCAGCAAATGCTCTTTGGTGATTCAGCTGTGTTACTGTGTGAGGGGTAATTTAAGGGCTCCATGACAGGGGATTTCTCCCAGCTCCATAAAAAATGATGTGCTGGAGCTCTGGAACAGTGGGAGGATAGGACAGGACAGGATTCACATGAGGTTGCTCAATGACAGCCCAGCAAACATCACTGCAGTTGCCATAGGCAGGACTAGATTAATTGCAGAGGAGAGTTAACAAGCAGTGGGAGGAATTAATAGAAGCTTAACCTTGATTATCTAAACTTCCAACACCACACCCCACTTCTCCCTGGCACTGAAATGGACGGTGAACGCTGAGACATCCAGGAAAGTCTCTCTATCCCTTCCACAGCCTCCTGCAAGGCTTTGGAAGAGCATCTCATGGCTCTGTCATGTGTGGTGTCAGCAGAGCTATGAACTCATCAGCAGTTCTCCAGTGATGGAAGAACCTGTGAAAGCTGAACCAGGATGTCAGAGAGGCATCAGTTCAACCTTGAACTGATGGGGGATGGAATTACATTTTGGGAGATGGGAGGGACTCTGAGCCATCTGTAATGGGATGGTTTAGCTGAAGGGGACCTCGGGTGGGAGCTGACATTCACCACCAGATTTCTTGGTGTTTTTGTGAACAGGTGAACCAGAATTCTGCTCAGAAGTACAGTTTCTGTTCATCATACTGGTATTTTTCTCAGGATATACTGCTGGGATTAGGGTTAGGGGTGGGGATCAGGATCTCACAGAACGTAACAAGTTGTGTCCTCTTCCGCTCAGGAGCTGCTGGCGGGATACAACAGTCACACAACCCTAATATATTAATTTCTTCCTTTGAAGCATTTACTGTTTGGGGACTTTTTGTTTTAATGAAAAGAGGCAAGTTTTCCCATAAGGCTTTGGGAAAACTTCTGCTGTGGTCATTTCTCAAACAAGGTTTCCATCTAAATCAATCTTTATGTAAAAGATGGGAACAGTTTCCATGGACAGCATGACCAGGGTGTGGACATCATGCTGGGGAGAAGAAGCTGCTGTGCTGGATGTTAAGATTGATCCTTGTTTATTGAGCTGCATTTTTCATCCTCTACCCTGACTTCAGATGCTGCAGCCACCATCCCTTCTGCAGATGCTGCGGGATCACTCTAAATAGCCATTAACTAATGCTAAATTATGATGAAGCATCTCCTCAAATACATGTGACACATGAATAACAAATAGATTTGTTTCTGTCAGGTATGACAGGAGTTTGGAGCTGATCCACACCAATCCCAACAAGTCCCACGTAGGGCCCTGTAATTCCAGGACAGGCATGGTGAGAGGAAGTGCCAGGGTGTACGTGGCAGTTCAGGACGAGCTGTGGGAGGAGACAAGTTCCAGGCTGACAAAGCAGTCCCAGTTCTATAGAACCCCAGTGGAGTTTCCCTCCTAAAGACGTTAATGAGGGTGAGATCCCTCTGTTAGCCCCTACAACTGCATTCATCCCTGCAAAAATAATTCTCTCCTCATTATCTTGTGGTAGAACAAAAAGACCCTCAGAGGTCAGTCTTGTGATGATGTCTCTGTACATCTGCATCTCTCCAGGGAAAAACAGATCAAGAGGGAAAGGATTTTTCTATGGTGTTTGTGCATGATACTAGAAAAATGTGCAAGTGTCTCCTGGGATGAGATTTTCCATGTGAAAAATGAAAGCTTTTTGGCTTAAAGCATTTCTATTTTCCATGAAATTAATTAAAATAAAAATCTCAGTGCAAAATAAAACATTGTGACCCTAGGATTCCTCATTAAATGGATCATCTGGTTCATAATTAAATAATAGAAAAAGTGATGCAGAGCTGGGGAACTTTTCACCATGTGCTGCCTCTACATCTTGGTCTTGTAGGTCAGCAGGTTGTACTGAACCCAGGTTCTATTTTAGAAGGGGTTTTGAGGCAAACCCTGGTGTCATCTGAGGTTAGTGAGGGGGAACCATGAGTTACATATTCATGTCTGGCTTTCCCTGAATAGAGGGATTTAATGTATTTCTTTCAAATGAAAGCCTCTTTCAAAGGGCAGTCAGAGCAAGATGCTTCTGACAGCCCAACCTCTGAGCTTTCTGGAGATGGTTTTAGGCTTATTTCTTGAAAAGAGAAGGTTTCAGCAATTTTCCTCCATTTGAAAGAACAGAAGTCTCAAAACCATGTGATTTCTACAGGTTTCACACAAGCTGGCAGCTGGGAGAGACCCAAACTGGAGCCCAGAGAGGAAAAACAGGGTCAATGCTTGTGTTTTACATTGTGTCTTGACAGGGACCAGCTGGCCAACAAACACATGTGCCCCACTTTCTCCAGGAGCAGCCTGGCAATAATGAGACAGCTCACACTTCTTTGGCAGCACAGCACAAGCAAGATCAAACTGGGCTACAGAGAGCTGTGCTCCCTATGGGACATGGGGAACCATCCTAGGGGAGATGTGCGTGTGAAGGGAGGTCCTTGGTGTGCAGGTCAGCTCCTCCTGGCTTCTTCTGATGCTGCTGTGGGGGTCTTAAGGAACCTGGGACAGAGAAGGGAGAGGTTAGAAAAGAAAATCCTCAGGACCACAAGCTTCATTCATTCTTCTGTTTCAAATTCTGAGTAATTCCCAGCACTGGGAGTAGGCCCAGGTGCACTGCAGGACTCAGAATACATGGAGTGACCTCAACTTTGTATCCTACTCCTCAGGTCCCGGGTGGGAAATCCTGCCCAGCTCGGAGCCTCCACAACCCCTGGTCAACCCAAGGCTCTCACTCCACTCTTTGGGTTGACAATAAAACTGTCATCTCCTTGGGGCAAGGGCTGTTTTTCTGGTTTATGTTTGCTATTAAACATTTATTATTAAAATTGATTAAACTTTAACTAAGGGAGGGGAATTGCTTTAACCTGCTGTGGAGAATGACATTGGCTGTGATTTTGTGCAGACACGAGAAAATCCATCATTCCTGGTTGGAAGGATTTGAAACCAAACAGATTTTTCTACAAATGTCTTCACTCAGAAAGCATTTTGAAAGCCTTTCTTACTGCATTTGCAAATCAAGTACACAGAGTACCTGAACACCCCCAGCTACTGCAGGTCTGCAAACCCCAGAGAGATTCTGGAAGTGCCTGCAGGATGAACAGCATCCTGAGGTAAAGCGTCCACCTCCCTTCCACTTTGGAATGATGTTGAATGTTGACAGATATTTCTGAGCCTAAATCACTCTTCCATTGGGTGTGCCCATGGCTGTTTGTTGGAACAATTAATTGCAGCATATTTTCCTCCCATGTTTCAAACCCATCTAACACCAGGTGTTACAGCACAGTTACCATAGGTAAATTCATGTGACAAACTATTTCTGGAGATCAAACAAGGACACTTCAGTTACCAGGGGCAGGAAAATGTGACGTGCATTTATTTTGTTGTAAGTAAGTCAGGTTAGTACAGTCCTCATTTGCAAAGTAATATTGAAACCTAGGGAAGAGCTGTCAGTTGTTAACACAGTTATTGTGAGCCCTTTGTGTATTCTGGTCTTTCCATGGTTTGGGGTTTTTTTCTGTCAGGAGGAGAAACAAGTGTCTAAGTCAAATATGTTCTTGCAATCCCACTTGTCTTTCAAAAAAGACACACTTTCATTAAACCAAACAAAACCAGAAACCGGCATTGTGGCTTTAGTGCTTTGGTTCACTCCTCCTCTGAACTGTGCCTGAGCAGCTCCATCTCCCTGCAGTGCTTCTCACTTGGAATAATTCCTCTCCTCTTTCAGTCCAGGCACATCCAGGTGTGTGATAGTCCAGCTTTTTGGTATGCACCAGGGTTCTCCCCTGGTCTCACCCACATGGTGTTTGTCAGTCAAGGTGTGGGCACCTGATTGTTAAAGACGATGATTCAAAGATGCAGATGAGGAGTTTGTATCACTTATTGCAACAGTGAGGCAGTAAATCCCCTTTTCAGGCATATGATCCTTGCTACTCACAGGGAATCTCACGTTCCTAAAATATCAAGGGGATGAGATAAAACAGCATCAAGTAGCTCCAAGGGAGGTTTAGATTGAATATCTGGGAAAACTTCTTCACAGAAAAGGTTGTTAAGCATTAGATCTGAGGCAGGGCAGGGCAGGGCACTCACCGACTGTCCCTGGAAGTGTTCAAAAAATTATGAATGTGGCACTTGAGGACAGGGTTAACAGTGACCATCATGGTGGTGCTGTGGGTTATTGGACTTGGTGATCTCAGAGGTGTTTTCTAACCTTAGCAATTCCCTGATTCTGAGATCCAGCTGGACATCCCCACAGCAGAGGTTTGGTGTCCTGCTCCTGAGCTGAGTGTCTAGAAACTGGGGTTTTCTGCCCTCCCAGTGTGCGCTTGGGGAGGGAGAAAGGGCTGCAGGAAAGGGAATGGTTGGGAGCAGTTCCTGGGCTGGTGGGGACCGGGGAGGAGATGCAGGGAGGCAAATGGGAGCAGCAGAGGACATTTGCAAGGGGCTGCACTGGCATGTCCAGCCCATTCCTTCCAGGCACCAGGAGCAGCTGAGGGAGCTGGAAAGGGGCTCAGCCTGGAGAAAAGGAGGCTCAGGGGGGCCCTTCTGGCTCTGCACAACTCCTGCCAGGAGGGGACAGCCGGGGAGGTCGGGCTCTGCTCCCAGGGAACAGGGACAGGAGGAGAGGGAACGGCCTCAGGCTGGGCCAGGGGAGGCTCGGGGTGGGCACCAGCAGAAATTTCCCCATGGAAAGGGGGCTCAGGCCTTGGCAGGGGCCGCCCAGGGAGGTTTGGAGTGCCAATCTCTGGAGGTGTCTGAGGAACACCTGGAGGTGGCACTCAGTGCTCCGGGCTGGGGACAGGGTAGGGATCGGGCACAGCTTGGACTTGATGATCCTGGAGGTCTTTTCCAACCTCAGTGATTCTGGGATTCTATGATTGCTGGAAATAACTCTTATCTCTATTTTTTCTTCACATTTTTCATGCCAAGCTGACATAAAAAATACTTTCATGCTTAGTTTCATGCCTTTCCTCCCTCCCTTACTAGCAACATGGAATTATATCCCCATTCCTTTAAAATTCTGAGGTTTAGCAAGCACATAAACTACACTTAAACCCCAGCCCCAACTGTAAAGCCAATATTCCCTTTTCTCTCAGGGAACCATTTCTTTAACTTGTTATTTTGAGCTCCATCATGGTTGTTGCATGCGAAGGCAACTTTGTGGAAAAGAAGGTTAAGTGCTAAGGTTAAAACAGGTTCAAGTATAATCCATAGTGCCCTTGGCAAAGACAGAAGGGTTTTAGTGGGTCTCATTTATCATTGCCTGACTGCTTAAAGTGCTTGACTGACTCATTATTGTTTTTATATGCCTGTAGAAGAGCTACAAAAGCGCCAGTGAGAAAAGTATCACATTTTTCCTCGTTTAACCCACACTCAACAGGGAACAATAATATTTAAGACTTCAGAGTGTAAAAGGTTTCCTCTTTAGAAACCAAATTCCCCGGCATGAGCCACATGGAGCAGCTCAGGCTCATCTCCAGAGGGGAGGTTTCTGTTGGTGTGGAGTTACATCTATGGCAGATTTTTAGAGGTGAAAGCTCGGAGCTGCTCCTGCCAGCTGGGGCTCCCAGGCCTTCCTGAAAGCACTCCCTGACCTTCAGCCTTTTCTCCTCATCCGTTCTGCCAAAGCTTTGTCCTCCCCCCAGCAGGGGCTGTGGGCTCTGCAATGGAGGAAATGGTTGGATCATCTCTGGAAGGCAGGGAGCTACTGGAACAGTTTTCTCAGGGAGGTTGTAGACTCCCCATCCCCACTTTGGAAGTGTCCAAAGCCAAGTTGGATGGGGCTTGGAACAACTGGGGACAGTGGAAGGTGTGCCTGCCCATGGTAGGAGGTGGGAATGAGAAGAGCTTTAAAGTCCCTTCCAGCTCAAACCATCCCATGATTCTGAGATCATGGAACACTAAAAAGAATATTTTAGAGCACAGATCTCATCAGTGAGCAAAGACCTGCTCTGTGCTCCAGCCCCACCTGTTTGTTTTCCACATGGATCCCAGGGGATACAGGCAGTGCTCCCAGCACCTGGGGATTTGTGTGCAGTTCTGTAAATCACCAGGATCATATGGCAGAGGTCCTAACCAGGGTGGGCTGCTTTAATTCGTGGTACCTTGCCAAGGCTCTTTACAAAGCTCTTCAGGAGATGTTAATGCCACTGGAAAAGGTAGTGGCTTCATCCCAAAGGAGCTGAATCCAACCTGGAACAGGTACAGAATGAGACTGGGAGGAGGATTAAGGAAAAGAAGCACCTGTTCTAGAGGAGACATTAGGAGATTTGGGCTTGTTTAAGTGAGCCTGGCAAAGGTTGTGTGAAAGACTGGGATAACTCTGGAGAAATCCATCAAGGGGATGACAACTGAGGGGGGAAATTGAGCTATTTCAGCCAAAGCATGGTGCTGGCTTTGGAGCAAATGGTACAAATTGGTCATGGATAACTTAATGCTGGAAGTTAAAAAAGCTTTTTTATTGTTATTATTTATTGAAAGGACAAAATTCTGAAGTAATAGGAATAAAGAACCTAGTAGGGTTTTAACCAGGATCATCCCTTGGTGGTGGGATTGTGTGAGGTGGCTGCCAGAATAGGAGAGTTCAAGGACCTCTCAAGTCCATGGAGAACGATCTTTTTCTGGACTAAAGGAATGCGTTGGGTGTACACCTGGATCACGGCACTCAGGCACCTCTCACCTGGGTTAAGCAGAGTGGTGGGATGCCTGGGAAACCTGGGAAAACTCAGCCATGCCCTGGCAAGCTCTTTCCCCTCAATTCCTGGAGTCATACAGTATCAATTCTGGTTTTATTGATCCTGAGAAGACTTTAATACCCAGCTTGTCAGTTCTCAGAATTCAATTAACTCAGCCCCTGTCTATGTCTGCGTGGATATAGGAATATTGAGTCCATCAGGGTGTAAATCCTGTGAGTGCTTAACCCTGTCCAGGGCTGGGTGAAGATCCCACGTGGAGGCTGCAGCAGCTTCCTTTGAGGATGTTCATACTGCCTGCAGGGAGAATCTGCCCAAAACGTGAGTGCAAGACACCCCAACTGCAGACACTCCCTGGTCTGAACTCCCCAAAATTACAGGTTAATGTTAATGTTGAGAACACCCATGGGTGTTATTCAAATTCTCTGCTGCAAGGGAGGGTAAGAACACCCTGGGGTCCTGTTAATGGCCAATCTGACTGAAGTCAAGGCATTAGATGTGGCTGGGTTTTTGTTTATCCATATTCATATCCCATCTGGGAGCCCCTGGGATGCTGTTGTATTAGACATCACACAAAAATGGCACAGAAATGTGGTCTCTCCTCTCTGCTACTGAAAAATAATATAATTTTCTCTCTGATTTACGGGGTCTCTGAGCAGCAAGGAAGAAAAGGGAGGGACAGCATTGGTTTGGTTGATTCTGACCAAAGTACTCATAACACAACACAGAGAGAAAGGGAAAGCCTTTATTTAAAATATATTAATAAATTTCCTCTGCAGAAATGAATTACTTGGGTTCGATTTCACCCACCTGGGAACTCTGATTATTGTCTCATGAAACAGAGCACCTGCTCTGTTATCCCATAAATAAGGGAGAGCAAATGCATTGTGTGCTCATTCCAAAGCCTGGCTCCCCCGCAGGGCTGGAATGTGCTGCAGCAGAGGAAAGAGATTTGGAAGTTTGCCCTCCGGTTTTTTAGAGAGACAAGGCTGTGGGAGCAGTTAGAGAAACATTCACTCTGCTCGCCGGGGTTCCTCTCCATGGCTCAAAAGTACCTGTTGCTGTTGTTAATTAGAGCTGTGGAAACATCCCCGGCAAAGCTGGAGCCGCAGCAAACGTGGCTGGCAGAGTTGTGGTCCAGGCTTCAACTGCAAACCAGCTGACCTGGAAGATTTGGGCTCCCTGAAGGGAGGGAGCGGGAGAGCTGGAGCTCTGGCATCAGTGATGTGGGAATGCTCTTAGGACAAACCAAGGTTCAGATGTGGACTAATAAAGACCCACTATGCATTGACTTAGTGGGTATTTAGCTAATGAAGATGGGACCGGTAGCGCAGCTTTGCGCTGAATGTGCAGTTCAACCTCCTTTCTCTTGGTTTTAGTGGCAGCACTGGGAGTTTGCTCTGAGTCCATTCTGTCCCTTTTGACTCCTAAATTGTGACCTCAAAATCTCCACCGGAAGCAGGGCAATGATGACCCTGCTAAGACTCATTTGTGCTGCAGGCAGAGCTGGTACTGCTGGCACCCTTGTGTGCTTTGCAAGGTTCTGTGACCCATCTCCAGAGGGATTACCCTGAGGTAAAAGATGGATCAGGCTGCTGTAGCTGGGCTGCTCCTGCTGCAGAAGGAGGGATGCTCTGCTTAGCCAATGCAGAAAGCCTAAGGAGTTTATCTATGCTGGTTGTTTGGGATGAGGGACAATAAAGCTATTGGAGAGGGTGGGGGTGGCTTTGCTGGAACTGCCTCAGATATTGAAATCCCACCTGGTCAGCAGTATCAGGTTCACGCTGTGAATGCAGCCATGAGTGTGCAGGATGTGCCCCGACCCACAGTTCAGCCTCACCCTGAGATCCATGTCAGACTGGAAAGTGAGAGTTTTCCATCTCCAGCTGCCTAGTTCTGGATCATTCGCTGTGACTCCGGGCGTATGTTGTCAATTCACCAGCACCTTTATGCAGTCAGTTATAATTCACATTTGCTGGTTTTTAATGAATGTTTGTTCACTGGAGCGTTTGCCAGAGAGTGTGCATGGTGTGCAGAGCCAGCCCACATCCCAGCAGCCTCCAACATGAGCTGAGCTGAGGAATCAAGCTCAGGAACAAATCAGGAATATATTTTGTGACATGCATCGCCTGCGGTATGAGACAGAGGGGACTCTGTGAATGGGAGTCTTGCAAGAGAGTCCCGGCAGCCACATGGATGGAAGACTTTCCTGCCAAAGCAATGGAAAATCCCAGAGATAATCTGGGCCCTGTTGAAATTCCCTTAAAATCCAAATACAGGCTCAGTCACTACCACTCTGGAGCACCTCACTGTCTGCTGCTCTCACCACAAGGTTTGTTGTCCTGGCTGGTATTCCCATCATCCAGATGTGGAATGGAAGCAAACCTGGATACATGGAATGAATGGTGATGAGGGGCCTTCGAGAAACATCCTAGAAGTCCCAGATCCTCAAGAAGGCATAGAGAGACAGAAGGAATACAGACAGAGCTAAGGCTGAATGTGATTGTTCTAAAGATGCAGGACTCACTCAGAAAGGAATGTGGGGACTTTGTAAACACTTCAGAGTGTGTTGGGAGCCCAGTCCACTTTGTTGGTAGAGAGAGCAATGCAAATTCATGATTACTGTAGCTAAAGATGTGGGAGTTACTGACTTCTCCCACTTGCTGGCTGTGTAAAAGGTGCAGTGACTAACAGGGACTGCTTCTCCTGTCCTTTGCTGGGAGAGCCAAGGCTGCAGCCTGTGCCAGGGAAAGCTGTGTCAGGAAAACCAAGGAGCTGACAAAAGAGTAGTCTACAAAGTTGAGTAGCTCTGAGTCTTGCTGGGCAGAAACCTCTGGCCAGGAAACTGATTTTCAGCAGCTTTTCCTTCCCATCTTCTTTGCCTTCAAATGCAGCTGCTGCTTGGACAAAATCAGCCTGGCTTTAAAGTAGGTCAGAGCTGAAGTCATCTCAGGATGCTCTTAGAAGAAGAAATACATGCCAGTGTGGCACCACTGTGGCTTTTGATAGAGTTGTTCTCCACTGGCTGCTCTGTGGGACTCAGATCTAGAAGAAAAGCTGCAGACAGGTGGGATAAGCCATGGATCACAAATCTTACCTGAAGGGATGCACTCCAGCAGAGATGAGGACAGCGCAAGGGGAATGTGTGAGTGGAGGTCCAAATTCTCAAACTACTTAAAAAAAAAAAAATAGACTTGGAGAAGCATCGGGGTCCTGAGCACCTTCTTAGCAGCTTTGGGGTCCCAAAACCCTCATTATCCACTCAGAGTCTGGTGTCTTATTGAGTAATCCAAGGGGTTTTTTGGACAGTCTGACAGCAATTCAGTCTCGACTATTTTAGTAGCATGAAGATATTCTGGGTACTCCTTTTAGGTCTCAGACATGTAATTAGCAGTTCCAAGTTCTGAGCAGCTCATTAGTGTTTGGGCAATCTGGAAAGGGACACCAATGAATTATGATTTCAAGCACCTGCTCAGCAGCTGTGAGTTTTGGATCCCTCAGATTAGCAATGCCAGTGGCTTCCAAACCTGCTTTCAGGGAAGCATTTTCATCAGACTGGAGAGAAATTCACGCTTTTTTCCCTGTCGCTGTCCAGCAGCCAAATTCTTGTGCCTCGTTTTCCCAGGAGGAGTGGTCCCAGGCTGAGCTGTAGTTTGCCCTGCTTGACTGAGCTCTAAAACCTGCATTTAGCTGAACACATTAAGCCCATCTGCTTCCTAAATCCAGCTGAAACTCCAGCCCTCCAGGGCAGCTTGGCAGTGCTGCTCTTCTGACACAGCTCGGGCAGAAGGCTTTTTGGAAAGGTAGAGAAGGGAAGGAGAAGGCGGAGGAAGATGTAAAAGCAGATCAGCACAGCACCTTAGAGGAGCTTTCCCTTCTCTCCGAGCCACCCACCACTCTACAGACACACAAAAGAGAAGAGAAAAATAATATCTGCTGACTCTCTGAGGAATGCAAGGCTGGAGCGAGCTCCATGTGAGGGAGCCATGCATTATTTATGGCTCTGGGCTGTGCTATCCCCTGCTGGATGAGCCAAGTGTTCTTGTTCAGAGAACGGCTCTTACCAGGCAGTTTAACCCCCATTCCTCTTGTCTCCACTGAGCTGAGACAGGCGGACACAAAGGCAAAGCTCAGCTCCTTGGTGTGCCCAGGTGAGCGCAGCCAGGAAGGTCTGAGTCATACCCGGGATGGGATCCCCAGCCCTGGGGAATGGGAATGCTGCCAGTGCCCCCCCAGTGTCCCCCCAGTGCCACCTGAGCCAGCAGCAATCAGCCCCTGCTCTCTCTGGCCATACAGCCTGGAATGGTTGGAGCTCCTGAGCTGACATCTTCCAGGTGGGTGGTTTGTTGCTCCCTGGGAAATGCTGCTGCTCTGGGGTGGCTTCTTGTGCTGCTGGAGCAGCACGAGACAAAGCAGCTTTTTGGGACCAATTCATGTCTTCTTGCTCCGTGGTACATGTAAAATCTATCAGAATAAAAATCAGAGCAACACTAGGGTAACACTGGCATGGGGTTCTTTGCATTTTACTCCTTTATGACCATAAAATATGGAACTGTGTTATAACATGATAGGGTTTTATACTGTGTTACACTGGGCTTCACAGATTATAAAGAATTTGTATTAAATATGAGGTTAAGTAGGTTTCCAAGCACATATATTAAGGGGATATTTAGTAAATAATCGATGGTTTCATTATTATAAAATGCCATCAATATTTCAGTACAGCAACCTGTTACAGATAAAATGGATTAAAGAGACAAGTTGGAACTGTCTGTTTTACCAGCCCTGAGTAAAATACTTCTGGATTTTTGAAATTAAAAAGAAAATCCATGTGATTCTGGGCTTTTGGACTTTTGATCTGAAGTGGATTTCACTAAATCAAATTGACATTTTGCTGTGAAATGTTAGAAATGAGATGAGACCACATTTTTCTCTCAAGAGTTTTCTGATCTTCATGGAAAGCATAGTCAGGGATTAGAAAGGGCTGCCTAGGGCACTGGTGGAGTCCCTATCCCTGGAGGGGTTTAAAAGCCTTGTGGATATGGCATTTGGGAACATGGGCAGTGGTGGCCTTGGCAGTACTGGGGAATGATTGGACTCAATGATCTCATAGGGCTTTTCCAACCTGAAGAAAGCCAGGATTCTGTGGTCATTTCCCCACACAGCTGCTGCCCAGCCTTGGGAATGAGCAGCCTCCAAGCCAGGGCCAGTGGGCTTTGCCAGGCTGGTGGCACAGTGGGAGCCATATGGGAGCCTGGGCTTTCTATACCACAGCATCCCCCAGGCAGCAGAGGGAGAGCAGCAGGGCTGTGGGAGCTGCTCATGTTGCACTGTGCATCTGTAGGAAGTAGGGGAGGGTTCTCTGGGAGAACAGGAGTCCCAAAAGACCCTCCATGAGCTGGGAACAACCTGAGTCCTCTGATATACGACATTTCACAGACACACAGAGGGAAAACATGCCAGAAACACACAAACATTGACCCAGACTCTGGGGTTTTGGTGACTGCTCTGTGGTATTAGTGACTACTCTGGGATACTCATGACTACTTTGGGGTATTAATGACTAATGCCTTCCTTGTTGGTATGAGCCCATCTGAGTGACAGCCTGGGACAGAAGGATTTGTTTTGCTTTATTTTATCTCTGGATGTTGGATTTCAGAGAAGCCTCAGGAAATGGAGCAGAGAGAAACTCAAGTGAGGCAAGAAGCTGTTTTGCCTCCCTGGAAAAGCCTCCAGAAGGCTCATCCAGCCCCATTCAGCCATAGGAAAACCCTCTGAGGGAGCTTTGGGCTGAGTTGGGGCCGCAGACACCGCAGAAGTGAGAGAGATCTCTGCCAGGGGAAGGCTGGAGCTGTAAGGAAAGCTCTGGCTCTGGGATCCGCAGGGATCTGCTGATGTCTCTGTTTACTGGCAAGACATGGCCCAGGGGAAGCCTAAGGAAGAGTTAATAACAAGCAAGGAATGTGACTGCTGAGGGGCAGCAGGGACCTCTCTGTGCCATAGCAGCTTCCAGCGGGAGGAAGAGAAGGGAAGTTTGAGGAGCTATGAGGAATTTCTGAGGCAGATGCTGATGGATTTGGGCTCAGACAGCTCAGCAGATCTTCTAAATACATCCTTCAAGGGAGGCAGTGAAAAGGCCCTACAATTTAGGCTAGCAGGTCTGAGAGTGCTTCAAGGAAATGCTTGATTTTGGAGCTCCTCACCCTAAACTGGACCTTCCCCAGTCAGAAAGGAAAGCTCTGAATCTTTATTGTCATTATTAAAACAGGAACAATATGAATGTAATTTCTTAATCAGTGGACCATAAACAACCCTTCTTCCTAAGGGATTATTTCTCTTATTTTTTTTATTCATGGGAGGAGTAGGAAAGAGAGAAGAGATTTATTTTGGCTCTGCAACCCATCTGTGATAGAGAAAACTGTTCCCTGAATCCCACCCTGAGGGTTCAACTCCTGCAAAAGCCCCTGGTTTTGGGCTGCCATGGGAGTGTGCAACCAAAGACAGCACCTTGGCTTCCAGCATGGGACAACTCCTGGCAGAAGACAAAATACAGGATATGAGAGGATAGGGAGGTGTCAGAGCTTGGTGCAAGCACCCGGAAGGTTCCTTTCTTGACTGCTGGAGGATTGTCCCACCAGCCCCGTGGCTTTGGAGACAGGAGGAATTGGTTTTCCCAGATACATTCGTCAAGGGTTCCATGGCACCACAATGAGAAGCCCTGCAGATCTGTCAGCATGGCCCTGGGAAGACATCTCCAAGGAAAGCACTGTTTTTCCTATCTCTTCAAGGGTCTTTCACTTTTATCCCATACCCACACAAGGCAAAGCTAAGACTTGTGCTGCAGAAGAAACACCTCATGCCTTCCAGGATTTCAGCCAAAGGGATGGGCTGTAAATCACCCTTGTTTCCATGTGCAGTTGTGGGTTTTATGTTCTGGGCTGAGGAGATAAACGCACTCCCTACTCACAAGAGAGAGACTTGTGAGTAGCATTTATTTGCAATCCTGTCCCCCCACACACCCATCCTGGCATGACAAATAAGAGGCTTTAATTCTCTGGGAGGCAAGTTTTATGGGAAGCAATGCATTTTTCTGTCCCAGCTGCTAAACAGTCTGTGCCTCTGCAGCTGATACCAGGTTTGGGCAGTTTATTCTCTGGCAGACTTGCCATGATTTTCCAATTCACTGATCTAACATGGGATGATTAAGAGAAAGTCTTCCCTTCTTGCTACTGTCATTCTTCCTCTCCACCACGTAATTATTTCCCGATTTACTTTTGAACAAAGTGGGCTCTTCTGTATCCATGCAGGTCTGAGTTTTATGTTTTCTTTCTGTCTTACTCCCATGTCCAACAGAGAAAGTTCAAGGAGCAGCTTTGTGTGGGTGTCTCAGTCCTGTTGAAGTTCCGTGTTCTCAAAGCTAGGAATTGGGTGATATTTAAGGTCCCTTCCAATGCAGGCCATTTTAGGATTTTATGAAACCTGAAGAATTTCTGCTGTGACCTTTAACTCTTTAAAGCCATTTAAAAGAACAAACTCTCCAGAAGAGGGGGATATGCAGCAGATGACCCCCAGTCTGAGGCACAACTCTTAGCTGTGTTGAAGATGTTTAGCTTTGGATTGAGGTAAATCAGCTCCTGAGAGTGATCTGTGCTGCCACAAAGCACTGTTTCATTTAAAACAACCCTAGGTTTCACCAGCCCCAGGGCTCTGTCATTTTCAGTACTGTTTCTGTGGAATTTATTGGCATGTTTGGCTCTTTCTGGATCCTTGTGCAATCTCTGCTGCTGATCCTGGCATTTAACTGGCCATCATCATTATCTTGACACAGTTTGGATGCAGTTGTGTGGTTAACAGGTTATAGTGCAGCTCTTCGCAGCACAAATACAGCCCTGTCCTTCCCACTGGGAAACTACAAAGAATCTATTAAAAAATATCTGCTGTAGTGAGGTGGGGCCAGGCTCTTCTCCCAGCTAACAAGTGACAGGACGAGAAGAAATGGTCTAGAGTCTCACCAGGGTGAGTTTAGGTTGAATATTAAGAAAAAATTAGTCATGGAAAGAGTTATCAAGCACTGGTACAGGTTGTCCAGGGCAGTGGTGGAGTCACCATCCCTGGAGGCATTCAAAAAACATGTGGATATGTGGATGTGGCACCTGGGGACACAGTCAGTGGTGAATGTGGTACTGGTGCTGGCCTGATGGTTGCACTTGATGTTGTCCAACCTCAACAATTCTGTAATTCTATAAAAAGGGTTTGGGTTTTTTTTCCTGATGGTAGAGAAAGAATTACAGATAAAGACATTGCACTGGGTTCCAGGGAAGCTGAGATTAACAAGGCAATTTTCTGCTTTTGTTTTGGAGCACAGCATAGATGCATCATTTAGGGGAATCTGGTATCTTGCCTCTCCTGTGCTTTTTATTCACTCTCTGCATTGACTGGAGGATGCAGAGTGCAAGGATCTGCAGGGCAGGCTGTGTACACACTGTGAACTGATGTGGTAGCACAGAGCCAGAGATAAATTCCCTCCAGTACCACAGGAGTGTGATAATCTGCAACTCCAGAGGTAACAGGAGCTACAGAACTGAGATACACCAGCACATTCCCAGCCCAGCCTTGGTGGCTCCTGCTGCATTCAGAAATAGCATCATCCTCTTTTGTATTTGCTGCCTGTGTTTGTGTTCGTGTTGTTTCTGCCATGGGATGAGAACACAGCAGGAAAAAAGGGCAGGAGCAGGGATTATCACTGGCCTGGGGACAAGTGGAGGACACCACTTGGGACTGAGAGGGGAAAAGGCAAAGGCAGATCAAGGCAAAGCATCTCAAATGGGGACACAAGAATATTAATGCACTTGTACAAGCAGAAATTCCAGTCACACGGACAAGGAATGGATCTCCCTTGATCTTCCTCAGGCTGCCCCTCTGGCAATACCCAGACCTGGCACCAGCTGAAAAGCTTCAGCAATGACAACTCCAGAACAGTGACCACAATGACCATTCCCTGGCAGGGGCTGTTTGTCCATGAATGGATCATTACTGACCCAGCAGCTGCTTCACACACAGCTGGGGGCTCTTGGGACAAAATGATTGCGGGAGGGAAATATTATCTTAAATGGGAAAGTTAGGAGAGCCCTTCAACCTGTGAACCACCTGCAACCAGGTAGCAGTGTCCCTACAAAGTGAGTGGGATAAAGATAGGCCTCGAGCAAGGCCTGGCAGTTGTCCTTGCAGTGAATATCCATGACACCCTATTATCCAGTGATTTCTCTTCAAGGCTTAGCTAATACCAGAACAATTTATCTGTGCTACATTCTGTCCTTGCAAATTATCTGCCCCTGTTAAAAGCATGAGAGTGAAGACAAAATCTCTTATGTCAAGGCCTTAGATCTAGAGAGAAATCAAAGTGTACCCCAGGTTCTCCCTTGGGAGCCCGGCCTTCCAGCAGTCATTAATTCAGTTTTAGGCTCTTCCATGTGCTTGGCTCCAGGGATGACAATTGTACCTGTCCATTGGATTTGTAGCTCTCCCTCTCTGCTGGCTCAGGCAGGATAATCACTTCCCATTATCTATTAGTGTACAACATCCTTCTCCTCTCCAAAGGCATCTCCCCATACTGTGGCTCCCTAATCAAAGGGGCTTGTGATGGGAGATAACGCTTGATGCTTAATCTGCAGCACTACAGGGAAAACCTCAATGTCTTTGTGCCACATTTACAGGCAATTTTCCCACAGTTCAATCCCATGGGTCTTTTATTCCCAAATACAATAAAGTGTTTGGGTTTGCATCCCATAAAATGGGTGGGAAGGTGCTTTTGTCCCTTTTTGGGGTCATAACTTGAAAGATGACACAGGTGGCATGAACTGAGCCAGTGTAGAGGAATCTGCTAGACTGGAAAAAGGAGATGGATGTTTCTAATGCTCAGTGTCCCAGCCCCCTCTGGAATAGGAATTGCTGCATTTTCCCCAATATCCTGACTGCAGAATTGAGCAGCTCATTTCTGTCAACCAGATGTCAAGAGAAAACAGAGCAAGGAAGAAAAAAAGAGACAAAAAACCACTACTAGTAGGTTAAAGGGAAAAAAAAGGCAGGGAAAAGTGTCTTCTGCCTTTGGTGTGCCACAATGGCTGCAGCTTCCAACAGGATTCAGGAAAGGATGAGATAAAGACAGCACGAGAAATGAATCCCAGGCAAGACAGGCTCTGATCGTTATGGGAATTTTAACCCAGCCTGAAGCTATGCACTACAAAAATCTGGAAACATAACCTCTCCATGACCTTGGAAAAGATTTTCCCCTGTTTGAAAATAAAATTCAGAAGGGAAGAAAGGAAGAAATCGGTACAATAAGCACTGCAGCCTTTAAACACAGACATTATTGAACACAGCCCATGTAAAGCTTTCTCAATCCCACAAGCACTTCTCTATGAAAACCCCTCCCCATTCCTGCATCTCACCTGTAGTTAGGAGTGGCTGACAGGGGAGCAGGGCAGAGACTGAGCACCAAGGTTTGCAATCCTTGTAACAGGCAGAACGGAAGGAAGGCCCGGGATGAGGGGTTGTGCTATTATCTGCCTGCTTGTAATGCAGATCCATCCTCTGCATTTCTTGCCAACACGTCCAAGCTAAAAATAGAAACGTTTCTTTCACAGTTGGCACGCAGGAAGAATCCGAGTCTGGGGAGTGGAGCAATTACAAAGTTTTATGGGAACATGTCTCCTTTGCTGGGTTGGAGCAGCAAAGGCAGAGCAGCAGCAGCGACATCAGAGCATCACCAAGAAGACATGGCCTACAGCCTACAGATGCTGCAAGATCTAAGAGCACAAACTGAACATCAGAGATGCTTCTCTGGGAATGTCGGGCAGGAAGCACTTGGCCTCTGCATCCCATGGGATAGAAGCATTTTAACTCCCCCCTCCACCCTCCCTAAGTGACACAAGCTGTGCCCCAGGGGTTTCTTTGCATTTAAAACTGGGGTAGGTACCTGCAGTGCCCCAGCCTGGGCAGCTTCATGGTGGTTGTGGGTGGTGCAGCTGGAGTGGCCAGAGCCCTCCTGTGTCAGTTCTGGGGACCAACTCCAGAGACTGCTGAGTGTAGAATGAGCTTGAGAAGGTGTAAAACTCCCACCCCTGGCATTGGTCATAACCAGATTTTGGGTCAAAGTGAGTTCCTGACAGGCCTGTCCAAAAAAATCTTGGCTGGGGAGGGCAAAGAGATTTCTACCATGGTTACTAAAGGGAAGGGAAGGTGGAAACACACCACACTTAAACCATTTTCTGTACTTTATTCCCTGACCAATCCACTCTCTGGGATCAATTCGCCCACATCCAACTCATTAGCCCAGGATCCATCTGACTTGCCACCAATGCTGTCCTTCCAGGTGAGCTGACAGATGGGCCATGATGTTCCCCAGACCACACTCAGCAATGACAGCTCCTGATATTCTAACAGCACTCCCTCCTCCTCCAGCCCACTGCCCACAGCCTTATCATCATCAGGATTGCCAATCCCCAGCAAAGGATGCCTGGGGGCTCTGGGCCTATTTGGTAATCTTTCACCCTCCTTGGGACCTTTGCCACAGAAGGACCAGCTGGACAATGTCGGCAGCCTGCCAGGAAGAACAGGAAGGCAATTTCCATCCTCTGGAGCTGCAGGAAAACCTTGATGCCTTTTCAGCCCTGTTTCGACTGCCCTCAAACCCTGACGATCCAAGAGGATTTTCCCTGCTCTCCTTCTCCCTGACACTGCAGTGAAAACAGTGCAGGCCCTGGGAGCCCTGCAAGGGCTGTCACACTTGGGCTTTCCAAGCCTTTTGAAAGGAACTGCACCCATTGTGGTTGTTCAGAGGAGATAGAGGGACTCTGAGCTGGCAGGACTTGCTCATTGAAGGAATCCAGTTTGGACTGTCCTTGTTGTAGTACACACTGTTAGACTGTTGCTACCTTGTCATGTTTGTTTGGGGCAAAGAATTGACTGGGATTAACTTCATCCCTTTGGGGTTTACAGTAGGAGAGTCCTTTCTCTCTCAGTAGGAGAGTTCTTTCTGCATGTGTTGATGAGGAGTCCCCTCTCCTCAGTTCCATTCATGAGCAGGGTGACCGTGTTGTGAAATGCCCATTTACAGCAATACTTGCTCTTTTTTAACAGGTCCTTTTGCTGCTGGCAGGAACACCCAAAAACCCCCTCAGCAAATGTTAGAGGCAGGAGGTAGCCAAGCTCTGCTTTTCCTTTGGGAGGCTCAGCCCTCCCATCTGTGTGGTCCTGCCATCCACTGAGGAGCTGAGGGGTATGTGTGGTAATGTGTGGCCCAGAAAGAGTCAGGTCCTGCTTTGTTTGCCACTTTCCCAGTGATATCTCAGGGATGCGGCACAATCTGTCCCCCATTTCTAAGACCAGAACCCTGGGATGGTGTCAAAGCATACACAGGATCAACCTGAACCTTTTGAATGTGGTTTGCTGTGGAGGGAAAGGGGGAGATGAGGTAGAAGAGATGGAAGGGAAGAGTGCAAAGCTCTTTATGCCAAAGGGAGAGGAGATCATGACCCTTTAGCTTGGATACTCCCCCCTCCCACTGCCCCCCACCCCCAAACCGGGCAGATCGGGATGTTGGCATGGGAGGAGCAAGGATTCTGTCAGTGTCACGTGTTTCCTTTCTCCACAGCTGCCACTGGATGGGGAGCCCCAAACACCACAGGTGTGTGGTGTGGCCATGCAGGGAGGAGGAGAAGCCTTGAACCCGATACTTGGCACCACCCCATGCTCGGACCAGTCATCCCAGGGAGGGATGTCACTCTGGGTGTCTCCAACACAGGCATTGCCCAGGAGGTGCCACCTGCTCAGGCATTGCTGTGAGAAGAGAACAGTGGTTCAGGAGTGACTGCAGGAGGAGCAGAGCACCCACTGCACTAATCCCCCAGGCTCTTGTGACGAACCAGTTCACAGTCTGTGCTTTGAGGAGAGATAATTATACCCGAGTTTGGATTTCAGACAGCCTTTGGATGTCATCTTTCCCTGTTCCCTGAAAGAGCTGTCATCTCTAGGTTAAGAAATAACTAAAAAATACAATATCAAGAGCAAGGCCTCCTCCACCAGCTCCCAGAAGACCCAACTGCTGCATGACAGACTCACATCATCACTTGAAAACTTTTCTCAAACATGGTTCCTCTGCATCATTTGTTTCTGGCCCAGGTGGGCACCGAAGTGCAGACACTGAAATGCTCCTGAATGCATCCTTTGGTTCCTTATTCCTGTGGTTGTGGTGGGATCTCTTGATATTGTATGTCAGGTTTACATGAAGGTGCAGTGTGAGGTGCACTCAGGTGCAGTGTGAGGAGAAGAAATTGCTATCCCACGAGACATCTCCATTGTGGCTCTAGGTGGGGATGTCTGGTGACAGCTGCAAAATTTGGGTGATGATTGCAGGTGGTTCTTGTTCAGGACAGCTGAGGCTGTCCCTTCACTCTGTAGTGCCACATTCCTCTCTGAGCTGAGCAGAATTAGGGAACTGATGGACAGGTGAAGGTGGCTGAGCCCCTCTGGAAAAGGGACAGGGTGGCATCTGCTCCCAGTCCTGCTCTGACACGGGTGAAATGTGCTGAAAGGGAGAGATTTGGGTTCCTCTACTTCGGTACAGAATGGGTTGGAAACACAGAGTATTTATCCAGGTGTTTCATAAGTGGTACTGGCAGTGAATGAACACTGATGACAACTGCAAGGACTTCACTAAAAACTCTCCTAGCAGCATGGTGCCTCTTCAGGTCCAGGAGTGTGCCCTTCCTGAGTCCTTGGGAATGTCCCTCCAACTGCCAGACGCCGAACCTGAGGAGGACAGGCACCAGAATGGGGGGCAAAAATGAGGACATTTGTTATTATCTGGTAATATTTGAGGAAGCTGTGGAAACCAGGAGTATGGTTCAGTTGCCCCATGATCATGGAGTCATGGAATGGCCTGGGTTGGAAAGGATGTGAAAAACCATCCAGGGCCACCCCTGCCATGGGCAGGGACACCTTCCACTGTCCCAGGCTGCTCCAAGCCCCATCCAACCTGGCCTTGGACACTGCCAGGGATCCAGGGGCAGCCACAGCTGCTCTGGGCACTCTGTGCCAGGGCCTTACCATCCTCACAGGGAACAATTCCTGCCCAATATTTAATAATTCTGCTGCAGAGAACAGACATTTCCCAGCCCATGTCAGTGCATGATTGGAGGAGTTATGTAGCCCCTGAAACCCATCACAGCTACTGCAGGAGGTGGGACTTCTGTGTTCCTTCTGGAGTTACTTCTAATGGATCCAACCAGCCAGGCCAACCTTCCCACGGATCCAGGCCAAGGACTACACTTGCTAGAAGGGGCTGCAGAGATTGCATATTCCCAGAGAAAGGGAGGCGTCATCCAAATGTTCTGTGCCTGGGTTTAGAAGAGAAAGATTGAAATGAATCTTCACAGAAAATGAATCCGCTTTAAATCTTGGTTATTTTACAACTACATCAAGCTCATGACAGAAAATATCTCCTGCCATGGCTAATTCTGTCCTTGGATTAGCTGGACTAGGGTGGGGAATTGAGCCAAAAAGAGGCAGAAAACTCCTGCTACCAAGTGCTGGCTCATATTTGGGAACACCACACACAGCTGTGCTTGGTGGGATGCTGGGCTGTCACTCAGCCATTGGAATGCATTGCCCTGCTCCCAGTTCCTTGGCAGGCTTCCCAGGGAAGGAGGTCAGCGGGATAACAGAGCCCATTAAGTGGGTTTGGAGGCTGCCCTGCTAAAGCACATTTGGTTGGGGCTTGAGGCAGCAAAGCTCCCAGGAGGGACCAGATGGAGTGGGAACATCCCATAGCATCTCCAAACCCTTCTCATCTCCCCGTGCCAGGGAAGCTCAGGAATTAACACTCTGTGGGGAAAGCCAGTGGGCGCGGGACTCGGAGCTTCTCCTCTGCCAGCAGAGAAATCCATGAGCTGGGTGGGAGCTGTCTGGACTCAGGGGCTGACATCCTGCCCAGCTTTCCTTGGCAAAGACCCTTGGCTCCACCAGCACAGCTGGCTCAGGCTTTTGCACCTCAATTAGCTTTTGTCTGGTTTATTGAGATTTGGGGCTAAAGTGTAGAGTCTTGTTACCTTAGAAAGTAAGCTTAGGAGGAAGAATATTCTGTTTGCCATTCGTACAGCAAATCCTGGAGGGTTTTGGTTCACTCTGATGTCAAATAAGATTCTTCCTTTTTTATATAACCTCCTTTTTTATTTTATGCAAATCCCTACTAAGATTAAATCATCTCAAACCAAAATATTCCATGTCAGAGAATTCCCTCTCCCTCTCCATATCCCCATTTTTGTCCCTCTCCACCTCCCCATATTTTGCTGGTTTTGTTTTATTTTAATTTCCATTTGGTTTTACTTTTTTTACAAAGAGCAACTGGCAAAAGCTGGGGTTTTCAGAGAGGGTTGTAAGGATTTTTTTAAGCCCATACCTGGCAGTTCTCTGCAAGCTCAGGGGACACAACCCCAATTCATCTATTCCTCCTTTCCCAGGGGCTGAATTTCCCTTTCGCCCCACACGTGCACTGAGCTGAGCAGAGGAGCAATCGGATGGTTGGCTAGTGACTAAAGGAAATTAGGAAAAAATATGATCCTCATATATTTAATGAATTGAAAAAATAATTTTAAAAAACCCTGAGAGATGAACTCGATAAATCTCTTACAATTCTGGCATTTCTGGAGCAATTTTCAGCTAATAAGTCCAATTGAAGGAGGTTTTGAAATGAAACATCATTTCAAATGAAAAATAATCAGAGCTTGTTTCTTCTCAAAGTGCCAGATTGACACTAACACTAAAACCCCCTCAAATGTTTATGTTCTTTTTTTTTTTTTTCAATTAACAGCTTGACTTTACAGCACTTATTAGTAACAAAGTAATTTGTGTTTTTTAAACTGGAAAAATTGATTCCACCTCCCTTTCTCCAGACTGACAGAGCTTTACCTTCTCCTTGCTACAGTCTTATTCTGCTGCCAGATTTCAAACAAATCACAGATTTAGTGTCAAAAAGTAATCAAAAGGAAGGAGCACCTGATAAAGCCCTTTGCTCTGATGAAGTGAGGCAGTTGCTTTGCACATGAAAGTCAGCATTATTAGTAAACTTGAAAATAGCCTTATTCCTGAGTCTTGCCTCTAAATCAGTATTTTAGCTGAGGATGTGTCTCAGATACTGAGCAGCACATGTGGCACTGGCTGCCCCAACCTCTCAAACAGCCCCTTCTCCACCCTTCCTTGAGTGCGTGGGGCCTACAGAAGCTCAGAGGTGTTTAGAAAGCAGCACCCTGCATGCCCCTAATCCTGTCCTTCGTTAGAAACTTCTGTGGTGGAGAAGTTCAAGATGACAGGACTGAAGGGATGGGATTGAGGGGTAGCACAGGGAGGCCCTTTCAGGATACTCCCAGCTGGGGAAGTCCGTGCCAGATACCACAGAGACCATTACAGGACAAGTTTAGACTCTGGACTTCTGGATATCTAAAACCAAGCAAGAAACCCCACCCTCAGCTCCTCTGCTCCTAGCCTTCTTTTTGGAGATAATGGCAATGCTCTGTTCTCCAAAGAAGCTGTAAAGATTAATGCAGCCTTCAAGTGCAGGAGGGAGAACAGAGAAGAGAAAGGCAGAACAAGTTCTCCTGGTGCTTGGGGGACAAGAGGAGGAATAACAGGTTTAAGTTGTAGGAAGAAAGATTTAGGTTTGATGTGGAAAACCACCTAAAAAAGTTTGGAAAGTTTGACAGACAATTTGAGCCCAAGGAAGCAACACACAGACCATGGGATCCTCCTCTGGCACAGGCCCCTGCTGACTCCACACACATTACATGGGGCACATCTGTGGGATAACACACCTCCCTGGGAGCAGGATAACTCACACCTCCCTGGGAGAAGGATAGCACAGCTTCCCAGGAGCAGGACAACCCACACCTCCCTGGGAGTGAGGATTTCTGGATCACTTGGAGCTGTGCCAGACTCCAGCGTCTGGCTGAACATTATCTGGCAACTGACAGAGCTGTTTCCACCTCTAGGACTGAACAGGAGGTCCTGGGCCTGAAAGGGACCTGTGACAAATGTCACCCAGGTGTCATTTGTGACCAGGAAGTGCTGAGTGTAAGCAAATGATGGCTCTGACAGGTGTGAAGCAGTCCAGCTCTAAATAACTTAAATGTTTCCTGCTGAAATCCTGGACTGCTATATTTTATTTGTTTCCCTCCAGTGGAAAACTTGCTTCTGAAATCATTTATTGGACATTGACAGAACATTTCTCTTCCTCCTTAACATGAAAAAATTTGGGAGGTAAGAATTAATCTTGTGTGTAAGTCACAAGTTTGGCACTGATGCCGTCCAGCTAAGTTTGGGCTCAAAGTGCCTTTCTCAGCTTTAGTCCTTGAGCTGGAAAGCAGAGTGCAGACAGCAGTGCCAGTCTGGAGCACACACAGAGGAAATCTCTCCAGGTCTGATCCCTCTTCCTCACTGCAGCAGGAACAGGCAGAGACAGTGCTGAACTCCCCAGGCTGGTGCCTTTGGAAAGCTTGAAAGAGGAAGGACTGTTCAAGGAACTGACAAACCTGGTATCTCCGAGCCCTGGGCTTGTGGCCTTTGATGAATTTGCTCAGTCATCTCGGTGTGAACACTCTGCTCCTCCAGGTATTGAAGAACACAGGGAACACAGCCTTTGAAAAGCCACCAAGCCTCAGCACACTCTCCAGGGGTGCAGAAAAGCTGCCTCTGCCCCATCTCCAGAATCCCCTCCTCAGCCGTGGGAGCCCCAGCAGGGCTGAAGCCTTTTGCAGCCTGCAATGGACTGAATCCCATTAAAACACCTGCTCCCCACAGCAGCAGAGCACGGACACCCCTCTTCAGGGCTGGGGTCACCAGACCCAGGAGAGTCCATTCCTGAACCAGGCCCTCTCTCCAGCCCGGCTTGCTTCAATCCGTCATCGCAGCAGGAAGGTGCTGCAGCCATCAGTGCTGAACTACAGGCAGAACATCTCCCCAATCCACAGGGAGCTGTGGCTCACTGGGGCCCAAGGGCAGCAGGGGAGTTTTTAATCCAGGGATTTCTGAGCTGGTGGATGTACCCTGGGGGCTCAGGGATTTCTGGGGCTGCTCATCAGCAGGTTGGTGCAGCATGAGCGTGTCTGGGCGCAGGTGGAGAAGGGGAGGAGGATCCTCCCTCTCTGTGTTCAGTCAATCCTACCCATGCATCTGGGGTTTAGAGGGCACATGGAATCCCACACCCTGCTCTGGGCTTGCTCTGGGGTGGGGACCCACTCGCCCTCCCAGAGTGTCCAACCCTGCTGGGTTTTTGGCAGCTTTGTGCTGGGAGAGGGGCTTGTACAGGGGATTCAGCCTAAATAACCATTGGGCCTGCCTGAGCCAGGGAAGACGCAGAAAGAAAGAAGAGAGTTCCACCCCTTTTGATAGAGGGGAGGAAGAATAGGGGGTGTTTTCTCCTTCCTGAAGAGCAGTTTCCTCAGCAAGATTCTGATAGCAGCCCCTTGGTAGCAGGAAGGGGGTGCCTGGTTTGTCTGGTCAGGACCTTGACCCTGTCCTTTCTCAGTGTCCCTGAACCTCAGGATGTCACCACAGAGTACCCAGAGGCAAGACAAAGACCCCAAGGCCCCTGAAAACACAAGCTGTGGAAGATTCTGCTCCCAAAGTCTCCACTCTAATCCACACTCAGCTTCCAGAAGCATTACCTGGGGCAGGTCCCAGATTTGGCTCCTTCACAGAAACAAAATTTGCTCCTCACAGATACATCCTACCAATCATGTCTGTTGCCTCAAGGATTATCCACGGCAGAGACAGAAAGACCTTCTCATTCCCAAAGGAAGCAAAAGAAAATACTTTATCAGCCAAGTCCAACAAAGCAAATACATCCAGGTTAATGAGCATCCCAGTGGCGCACACCTTATCTGAGCAGGTAGACATTTCCTATCTAATTGAAAAGAAAAGCTGTTCACTAGGCAAAAGTTCTTTTAGGGACTTTATGCAATTAAACTGCTAATGAGGCTGCTTAGTCCTCCCTACTTTTCTTGCAGTATCTTCCCAGTGAGGCACCCCCATGTTCCCAGGGACCAGTAGACAAACAGGAGCAAGTTTCATTTCTTGGAGGCAGCTGGTAGAATCTGGGGGCTCAAGGCTGGCAGGGAAGGGGCGTCAGGACCCATTCCCTCAGGGGATCAGGGCTCCAGCTGTAGGCTCTGATTTCTCTGCTCTGTTTTAGATCCACAAATCCAGCTAGAGCTGCTTGTGTCTAAACTCTTCCTTGGGGTGAATGTTGTTTTTTTCCAGTGACAGCTCTGTCTATTTAACACACACATTGTAGGTAGCTGTAACCATTCCTTGGGATCCTCCTTCCCACCTGAATTGCTAGGCAGTGTCTGCATCTCCTTAATGCAGTCCTAAAGGAGATGGATACTGGGGCAGGGACTTCTGCTCTCTAATCCCTTGAATGCTGTGACCATTCCTGCCTTTCAAGAGTGAAAACAAACCAAAAAATAATTTTCTTTAGCCTAAAACTCAGAACCGGGATTTCCAGCCTAGGTGAAAACAGGAATTTTCTATTCCCCCTGCAATGAGACTCCTGCCTTATCCAGAGGAGGGTTCTAGTTGGGTTTGGGGTTCATCAGGAACCTTGCAGTGTTGTTTTCTTATTCTGCCAAGTGCTGAGGCTTCTGTGGATGTGACTGGGCTTGCAAGTGCTCAAACTCTTCAGGGAAATTGCTTGTCATCCTTGGCTGCTTTACAGCTGTAAACATCACAAAGACAAAGGTGTTGGAGTGCTGTACTCAGATTGTACCTGCTCCTGCTCATAGTTAACAGGAGATGGACTGCAGAAAAAATAACAGCAGAATTCATGGTTTTCCTTTTCTTTCTCCCCCCTGAGTGGCAGTGAAATCTTTGCTATCTCCCACACCCACTGCTTTTATTATTTTATCAATGCTCAACACGGCCACAGAAGTGATGGAAACATGGGATAGGCTTTATGAGCCACCACCAGGCATAGCTACAGATCTAATTATAGATTTCTGAAATTTGCATCAAAGTGTTTGGAAGCCCCATGGAAGGGCGGGACACGGCTGTACTAAATAGGAACCACAGCAGTCTCTTGCCCAACATTTTGCAGCTTAAGTAGAGAAGGCAAGAAAAAGATAGGGATTAATTAACTGGTATCAATTATGTGGTGCAGGAGGAGAATGGAGACCAGGAGAGTTCAGGCAGAGTCTGTCCCATGGATCTGTGGTGCAGCCAAGAGGACAGCCTGGCTGGAAGGCAAATGGGTTTGTCTGGCTGAGCACTTAATGCCGTGTTCTTCCCACTGTCCCAGGATGCCAAGAGAAGGAATTTATTAAATATGAGATCTCAGAATGGTTTGGGTTGGAAGGGACCTCAAAGGCCACCCAGTCCCACTCCTGCCATGGCCAGGGACACCTTCCTGTCCCAGGCTGCTCCAAGCCCTGTCCAACCTGGCCTTGGACACTGCCAGGGATCCAGGGGCAGCCACAGCTGCTCTGGGCACCCTGTGCCAGGGCCTGCCCATCCTCACCACATTCCCAATATCCCACCTAGCCCTCCCCTCTGGCAGTCTGAAGCCACCACTCCTCTGTGCTCTTTCCAAAATCCGAAGAAAACCTGTGCACAGGTTCCAGAGCTCAGGGATATGTGGAAACAGGGAAACACACCTCAGTAAAGTGACAGTGGAGGCAGAGAAGGACAGAAAAGGGACAGAGGAGCCAGAGGCAGCCACTGAGGGAGTCCCTCTGATAAAAATCAGCAGATAATCAGCACATCTAATCATGTGTGATGGGCTCCATCTCCTTGGCTCTTCAGAGCCAGCAAATCTCTGCACTGTTATTGATTTTCTGTCTTGCCCCTCAGGGATGGTGCTCACTGAAGATAAGGGCTTTCCCCTCGGGCTGCAGCTGAAGGAGGCAGGGAAGGCTCTCACTGCTGGAGCAGAAGCTCCTCCTGCTCAGAGCTTACTGCAGAAAGAGAATTGTGCGCAAAATCATGTGCAGAAAGAGAATTGTGTGCTTGTCTGGGGTGTTTGTGTCTGTCCAGCAATGCAGCAGGAAGGATTGATCCTGCCCTGAGCATCTTGTCACAGGGACTTATGGCCTGAGGACTTGGGGTTGCAGGTGCCATCACTACATGCTGGATGTTACAGTTCACTTGGGTTAAATAAGAAGTTACTCTGATTCAAAAGCAAGAAAGGGTCTATTCTTATGTGTAGAGAAAAAAATTGTTTGTTTCAATGTAACAGAAATTTTCCATATTCTTATGATATTAAAAAAGTCTTGGGTGAGTTGACATTTTTCTAATGGGAAAAAACTTGTTGTCAAAAGAATTCCACTCATTTTACTCGACTCAATGAGCCATTGTCACTCCTTATGATTTTGTTTTACACTTGGCAGGAGCAGGAGACCAAGGCACCAGCAGTGCTGGACCACTCCCCCTCTCTGTCCCCTTCCCTGTCTCTGCTCTGCCCTGCTGGGGCAGGAATCCAGCTGTCAGGAGTCAGGAGACAAATCTCTGTCAGACTCTCGGGCTCATCCCCAGAGCTGCTCACACCACAGGGTTTGGGATCCCCCTCCTCAGGTATCACTTCATGAACTGGCTTCTAATAGGTGAATAGCCAAAATTGGGTTTGCTGCTTTTATTCCTGCCAAGAGGCGTGGAGTCAGCTCACCAAAGCCGGGAGCTGGGAGGGAAGGCTCAGTGGATGTTAACAGCTGCAGGGGGATTTTCTACCCCAAATGCTGCCTGGGGGACTCTGGACTGGGAAGATTTAGTAAGGTGGCAGGAGCAGCACACATCTGTCATCCCAAGAGGGAAAGAGTGAAGAGAGCCAATCCCACAAGGAGCTGCTGAGGGAGCTGGAAAGGGGCTCAGCCTGGAGAAAAGGAGGCTCAGGGGGGCCCTTCTGGCTCTGCACAACTCCTGCCAGGAGGGGACAGCCGGGGGGGTCAGGCTCTGCTCCCAGGGAACAGGGACAGGAGGAGAGGGAACGGCCTCAGGCTGGGCCAGGGGAGGCTCAGGGTGGGCACCAGCAGAAATTTCCCCATGGAAAGGGGGGTCAGGCCTTGGCAGGGGCCGCCCAGGGAGGTTTGGAGTCTCCATCCCTGGACGTGTCTGAGGAACACCTGGAGGTGGCACTCAGTGCTCTGGGCTGGGGGCAAGGTGAGGATTGGGCACAGCTGGGACTCGATGATCCTGGAGATCTTTTCCAACCTCAGAGATCCTGGGATTCTAGGATTCCCTGATCCAAATCACTGCCTTGTGCACCACAGGAATGCCCTGCTGTGGGATGTTTGTTCCGGGATATAAACCACATCCCTGGGATGTTTGGAGAGGAAAGAGGCAGATCCCTCTGTCTCCTCCAGCAAAATGTGAGAGAGCATCTGGAAAATTTGTGGGATTGGTAGAAATCACCATCACTTTAATCTTTCATGAGCAAACACAGGGATGCCTTGGGGAGGTGCATATTAATGACATATAAAAGCAATATAAAATGAGCTATGCAACAGGTACCACACTCCAGCCCCACTCCTGGGCTCCCTAAGATTCATTTTATCAGAAGTTATTTACAGCAGTGTCTTGTCCTATTATGCAAACAGCCTTTTTGTCCCCATTTTGGAATGTGCAACGTTCCCATGGTTGGCGGAAGGCTGCCCTACGCTGAAAGAGTCAGATAAAACATTGGGTGATATTCCTGGGCTATTTAAGTGGAAAAACTCCTCAGTAGTGTTGCTTTTCTCACAGCCCAAATGCATTTTCTTTCACATGGTTGAAAGCACAAATTGTGTTTAATCCCACCCCCACAATTCCTCATAACTCTATGCCCTGAGCATGCCAGGAATACCAAACATGCACTTATCCTTTGGAATTCAGCTCCTTTTGGATTAGTGACTTCTTTGTGGATTCTCTCCTGAAGTACTTGGGTGTATTTGCTAAATAATCTGGACAAACTTCAGCTCTGTCAGGGAGTTAGCGAGTCCCCAGCTGCCTTTGCCAGGAAAGGGGCTGGGAATGTACACTCTGGATTACATGGCTGCCAGCTCCACTGATTTCATTATGAATCTTGCAAAACTTCTTGTTTCCTAAAAGCCTCAGCTCCTCAGCTGAAATGTGAACCTGCCCACTAATGTCATTACAAAGCTCTGCACACCGAGCTGCAGAAGAGAGGCTGCAAGGGGAACTGAAAAGGCTGAAAATCCAGCCAGAAAATGAAATTAGTTAGTGGTCATTGAAATCTCCTTGCTTTAAAGGCAAATCTCATTATTTTGTGGGTAACTGGCTGGTTTGGTTGGACTTGTGGATGGCCAGAGAGCTGAGCCCCTCCCCAGGCAGGCACAGACACAGACACAAGCATGGACCAACAAAGCCTGAGTGTGTTGAGCTGTTGCCAGGAGAGAGGGGTAGGGCTTGTGCTGCTTTTCCACAAATCCCTTGTAACTGCCAAATCCTGTGCTGCTCCTCCAGCCCCTGCTTTGGCTCTGCCCACCCTCTGCTCCCTCCCTGAGCTCTGCAGTGCTCAGATCCATTCTCTGAACAAGATCTTCCTTGCAGTGTCTGGTTCCAGGTATCTGAACCTTTAAATGAGACAAAACTCCATGTTCATCCCTGGAGATCTTGGTGTCTTGGGGTTCTCTTTTCCTCTGGCCCCAACATGTGGAGAACCAGAGAGAGCAAGCATTTGACAAAACACAATGTGAACACCTGCAAAGCCAGTGCCCAGCCTGTTGCAGGTGCTGCAACCCTGGCTAAACCCTCTTGGTGTATTTAGAGAAGGTCTGAGGGTGTATGAGAAAATGGGTGGAGAAATAACAACTGGTGCTTTAAAGCCAGCTGGTAATCACAGAATGTCTTCTGGATGTGCCTTGGATGGCAGCAAAGCAAGAATCCCTGCCCTGCACTTCCCAACGCCGCTTCCCAGCCCCTTGGTGGGAGCTCAGCGAGAGAGAAAATGTCCAAGCAGGGTGGTTGTGATGTGTCACATCCATCACTGCTCAGTCAGGAGGGATTGTGCAGATGCCAACAAGAGGTTTTGTCTGTGGAACTGCTTGGATTGGTATAAAGCACTGAGATTTGTGCTTCCAGGATGCAGGAGTGCCTGGAAATGGTTATGGCAAACAGGGCAGGCAGGTGCCTGGCAGGGGGAGTGAGAGTTGGGAACAAAGTGGTTCCCTTCCCAATGCTGAATTCAGTGGGGTCAGGGGCTGGGAGAGGCAGGAACATTGCCTGTCCAGATTGCATCCTAAACTGGATACAGGTATTTTCTGGCAGGTTTTCACCCCAAAGAGGTGCAAAGATGTACCTGGGCCAGACCCTAAAGTCCTTCAGGCTTTGCCCAGTGACCTGTGAAGGAACCACAACTGCCCCACAGATGCAGGACTGGCCAGAATGAAGGATCTCCAAGCTTTGGCCTCAACAAACACTGGAGAACTCTGGAAATAGCTCCCGGATTTTGTCTCCTGAGAGCTGGGGCCTCTTCATGGTTTGAGTTGCATGCCACTTGAGCTGCTGCTTTCCCACTTGAGCTGCTGCTTTAACCTGTAACAAAACCTGTGCCAAGACAGAGTGAGGGAGAGCCTGGATGTGATGGGACAATGAGCACACAGCCCATTCAAAGGGAGAACTAGTCAGGAGGAAATCACTGAGTCTCTTCCACTGGAGGAAGAAGCAGATATTTTTAAAAGCAGCTGTGTTTCCATAGAAACCTCAGGAAAGGGTCCTGCAATCCTATGTGGGGGAGGGTGGTTTTCATCGAGTCCAAACAGCTGCCAAGAATTTCAGCGCTGAAGAAGATACAAAACCCCTGTCCCACAGCTGAGGTGGAAAAGGAAGTTCTTCCCTTCCCTTCCCTTCCCTTCCCTTCCCTACAAAAGGCAGTTCTTTAATTCCCAGGTTTTCTAAGTNGGCCTGGTTTACGAGCAGAAATGAGCTGGATATCTGTGGAGAACCAATTCCCCAGCTCATCCTCTGACCTGGGTGTAGTTTAGGACTGGGATATGTCCTACAGCTACTGGGTTTATTATTATGGGTCTGCAAACATGTGCAGCACCCTGGGGAAACTTCTGCTCTGCCTTGGTCTGACCATAAAACAAAGGGACTTTCTAAAACTAAGATGATACAATTTAACCCCCCCAGATGTACTTCCTCCTGTGTGTTCAGCACTCTGAAGAACAGCTTTGTGCCGGGATCAGGGATAAGGGATTGGACTCGCAGCATTCATCACGGTGAGGTAATTCCTAACTTCCTAAAACTGCTTCAGCTGAAACTCAGAGATAGTGAGTGACTTGCCTGTAGACAAACAGTGGGAGACTGGGGACAGTGGGCAAAAATCTTATTGCTTCTCAAATCAGATTATGTCAGGCTTCTGCTGTTTGTGTGCCACAGCAAACAGTGCTGCTCTCCAGTCAGGCTGGATAATCCTTCCAGGCTTAAGTGGAAAATGTCAGCTCACCAAATCAGCAGCACCATCATTGCTTGAAATTAGTCACGAGGCCAATCCATTTTTGTCCCCACTCTTTAGCACCCCATAGCAGGCCAGCGATGATAATGAACTGCACTGCACTTGACCTAATAATTCAATTTTCTACCTTAGTGAAGCATAAGAGCCATATTTTGAAAAACACATCATAGTCAGGGTACCTTTGGCCTGGGAGTCCAGGATTAGAGACATAAAGTAAAACCGCCCAAAAGTGGTTAACCATTGGCTCTCCATGACTGATTATAGGACAGGAATCCTTGCTGGATGTAAAACCAGTTTTTGCTGGAGAGATTAATTTTTTTCCTATTTAGGGCAGATGAGAGCACGTGAAAATTGACATTCTTGACAAAACTAAATTTCTCTTCATCCACAAGGAGACTTTCTGCTTAAATCCCTGTGAAACTTCCACTTCCAACTCAAAATGAAGAGAGAGATGGGAGGATTTGATTTTCGCACCTTGACACCAAGAGCACCTTGATCTGGGTCTGAAATTATATTTCATTTTCCAAATGCTTCACAGAAAAGTCCTTTCAAGTCTGAAAAGAAACATTTTGACTTAAAAGGAGAGTTGCAAATATTCCATCTTGGCTGTTTCCACTTCCCCACCCTGTTTTCTGTATAAATCCATGTACAAAAGGGATTTGGAATTCTGCACTGGACCCTTTCTGACCAAGTGTTTCTCTGAATTCCCAGCCAGGCCCCAGGACTGTGAAGGGCGTTCCAAGGCAGGTGCATTTGCAGTACAACAAATTGCACAGATTTGACACTGGCAATGGTGAATAAAATCCTTTCTACACTTGTTAACTCTGGCAGAAGAAATGAGTTAAGCTCATTTGTCTCCTTCCCGAGATAAATTTCTCATTTTCTCTTCCAAGCCTATTGACATTTGTGAAATGATTTTCTGACGTTTGTTCAGTCAATAAAAACTGCGGCTGGAGTCAGCACAAAGACCTGCCCGCCACAGCCCTGCACAGGGGGGTGTGCACTGGATTATCACAAAATCTCTGATTCTTATCTCATTTGTATACACTTTGAGTATTGGCTTTTTGTGTCTGTGTCGAGCTGTCAGCGAGGCTGGGGTGGCTGATGAATTCCGCCTGTCTCCACCTCTGGAAAACAAGACAGAGAACAGCTTTGGAGCTGTAAGGGAATCAGCAGCAGCCTGATAAAACCTCTCAAACTCCTCAGTTTTAACTCAGAGCCACTAATTCACACCACACTTACATTTCACACAGTCTGACACCTCAACCTGAGGCTCCATGGCCTGGGAAGTTTTTGGGCTGAGTAAATTATAGAATCATGGACTAAACTGGGTTGGAAGGGATCAATAGGGATCATCCAGTCCAACCCCTGGCCCTGCCCAGACACCCCAACAATCCCGCCCTGGGCATCCCTGGGAGCACTATCCAACTGCTCCTGGAGCTCTGGCAGCCTCGGGGCCGAGACCATTCCCTGGGCAGTGCCCAGCAGCCTCTGGGGGAAGAATCTTTCTCTGATCTCCAGTCTGAGCCTGCCCTGGCCCAGCTCCAGCCATTCCCTGGGTCCTGTCCCTGTCACACAGAGCAGACATGTGGATCCAGAGAACTGGATCCAAAACAATTTTGCAAATTTCAAAGTTTAGTTGCCAATTTGTAAAAAGGGGAGAAAAAGTTTCCTATGACATCTCAAGCATCATGTGGAAGAGAGAAGTAATTTCCTTCTTCTCTGGGCATCTCTCCAAATCCAAGATGATAACGCTATTTTCCAGCAAACCTTGGACAGGACAACCTGGTCTCATGGAAGGGTGCAGGGGGTTGGAATGAGAGGATCTTTAAGGTCCCTTTCATCCTAAACCCTCCCATGAGTCTGTGACCTTTCCTGTAAATGGAGTAAAGCAGTGATTTAACAACTAAATAAAGCTTTCTATTGGCTCACCCTGCCAAACAGGGGGATGAATTAAAAGGAAAACTGTTCCTTTAAACATCTCAGTGCTTAGAAATTGTGGGATTTTCCTCTGTGCCCTTTGAATAGGAAAGTGGGGCAGGCAAGCGGGGAAATATCCTAATGAGCTGCCAAACACTGAAAGAATTAATAAGTATGGATCATTCTTATTGGCCTGACCCAGGGTGCCACAGAATTCATTGGGAGTCTCAGCACTGATTTCTGAGGACACCAGGCTGAGGAGAAGAGGAATAGAAGAAGAATAGATTGACTTTGAGAAGTCAATGGGGATCTATCGACTTGTGCTGCTAAAAACCTGCCTGTCCTCACTGTGTCAGAGCACGGGGCTGGGAAGAGAGCAGCCTTTAATTAGGAGTGAGGCAGATTTGAACTCCATACTCCTATATCCCCCTAATTAATCCCAGGATTAATTTTAAAGCTTATTTTGTAATTTTTGGAAGTTTCTATTCCAGAGATGCTCTTTGCTGCAGCCAAGGAGAGCTGTACAGCTCTGCCTGCAAAGGGCTGCTTGGAGAAGGGGAGCAGGCAGCAAAGAGAGATGAAATGTTCATTCTTTAAACCGCTAAATAGCTAAATAAACTTTACTGCCACTTTCCAGCCTGTCAAGTGGTGTTTCAGTGTGTTTGTGGAGGGTGTTCAGGTGTTTGGGGACAGATCTGTAATTAGAAGAAGTAAAACTTGCCATCTGGAGAGAAAATCTGCTTCCTCCTCACCGTGGCTGAGGTTGTAGCAGCTCCACATGTGCTGCCCGGAGAGTTTGCTTCCTCAGACACCACCTGCTTGGTGATCTGTGTTTATCAGTGAGGGAGGGCTTCTTTTGATCAATTTGATCTGGTATGGGTGAGGGGTTTGCTTTTCCTGCAGGGAAAATAGTCCTATTGAAAACAGTCCAAGTTATGTGTTCCAGGAGATACCCAGGACAATCCTTCCCTTGCTAGCTCTCCTGGTGGCACTGCCCCTAGATAATTAGAGGCTCTCTGAGTTCTTTTCTGAATTGGTGAGATATGAAGCCTTTTTCTCTAGCAGAGTTTTCCACTGACTTGGTTGGCGAGGGAAGCTCGAAACTGAGACCCAGGAACGACGTGAAAGTTGAAGTACCAGAAAACCAGTAAGAGAAGCCAAGATTTATTCACCAATCTGGTGTCCTGAGTAGACTCCTGTTACTTGTTCCATGCCCTGACCATCTCTTTGCCCCATGGCCCCATGTTTTGGGAAGGAAAAGGAGCTCCGCTGATCCCTCTTGGAGCACAGAGCAGGGGAAGTTGTTTGCTGTGACCTACATCAGGAGATTGCACATATGCAGCTCATCCCTCCCTAAAAAATAAGGTGCTGAGGATGTTATTTTGGTCAGAAAAAGGTTTTATTGGAGAAAGTAAAACCCCTTTTTTAATGCTGTAGTAAGGAGGTTTCACACTCTGATCTTGCAAGTGTAACAGAAGCTCTAATGGGATCTCCAGCTTCCTGCCAAGCCTTGGGATTTGGCATCACCCCCTGTCATCAATATGCAACTAATGACTCAAGCCATTAAATCATCACGGGTGCCTTTTCTTGCTGAGTATAAGGAAAAGTCCTGTAATGGCTATTTTGGGGGTGTGCGTCTGTTTGGAAGGACTTGGAGCTTAGAGGGATTAATGTTCCCAAATAAATTACGCAGGAAATATTTTAGGTGAGTGGTTTCCTCCCTGCAATTGTGTCCTTGTGGCATTACTGAGGTGGCTCCCTGGCTGTCCTTCCCTGTACTTCTGCCCTTGTTGTCCTGCTCTGCCCTGCTGGAGCACAGCAGGACTTTGCTCTTGGTGTCTTCAGGAAGTACTGAGGATGTGAGATGAGGATGTGAGATGAGGATGTATCTGCAATATGCATGTGGCCAGCACTCCTGACATCCCAGGACTTCTTGACCAAGACCAGGAATTGTCAAAGGCTCTCAGTTACCATTTTAAAAAGCAATGTGTTGACAGTGTAACAAAAACTCTCATATTTTTTTCAGCTGAGTCATCAAAGTGCTTGCTTGACTCAGGGCTGGATTTCTTCTTTCCACCCTTGGGAAGCAGATGACACTCAGCATCTTTTCTTTCCCTGTTTTGATTCCAATGAATCACCTTTAAAATGAGAAGATTCATCCTGAAGAGGTTTTGGCTTTGCTGAAAGTCTGATTTAAGGAGGATATCTGAGCATGAGGCTCCATGTCAGTGCTGCTTGTTCCTTCCAGCTCTGCCCTCTGCCTTGAGGGGTTTATTCCCAGCTTTTTTCCAGGGCTCTGGCCTTGGGTACATTTTGGGATGTGTTTTATCTCCTCAGGGACACAGAGGTGGAATCAAGTATCATTCAGGCTCTGCATGGGTCTAAAACTGTTCTTTCACTGAGTTCAAGAAGCCAGAATTCAGAACTGATCCATGCATTTCCCAATTCATAACCTGAATTAACTCTTTTAGATGCTGCTGCTGCTGCTGCTGTTGCTGCTGCTGCTGCTGCTGCTGCTGCTGGAAAAAAATAACTTGTCCCATCTGCTTAAGAGACTATTTTGGTACAGAATTACACAAAAGATAAAGAAATACTGCTTTAAAGGGCTTTTCCACAGAAAGTTTAGGATTTCAAAATCACTTCGGGAGTATCTACCATGATCTGAAGGTAATCTCATTGTTTCATCTCTACTTCTAAATATCACTCTACACATGGACAAAACTATTTGTTTGTTTGTTATTTGTGTTTTCATTTGAAATGAAGTGAGAGTCATTGAAATCTGCAATTAACCTCAAAGTGTGTGGTCTCCAGTTCTGACCAGTAGATGTTCAGAGAACATCTAAAGAATAAAATTCTTCAACTGCTTCCCTTGTGTCCCCCAGCAATGGGGTTTGTGTTAATGCTGGGATTCTTGTCAAAGCCTCACCGGGGGACTCATTTCCTCCCTGAGAATGCCTCTAATAGCTTTTTTAAGAAGAACTCAAATAGCTAAAGAATCATCGAGATCCTGCTGAGGCATTCCAAATGGGCTCTTTTGGAAAAGGAGACAAGGATTAATGGCTGGGGAGTACTTGTCGCACTGAGTGTGGAGAACTGTTGCTCCAATAACAATGAGATTTATGGCTTCCAATCCATCAGAGCCCGAGCTTCATGAGAGCTTTTTATGACTGGAACTCTGTCAAGACAATGCAGGCACTTGAAGGTGAAGGCTCTATTTTCATGAGTAAAAGTTACAATTGAACAGTTTTTGTTGTCAGAAGAGATTCCTCAATCATCTGTAGATTAAAGAGAAAACCAGCTCTCCCAGAGGGTTTATTGGGTGTGAAGTACAGTGAGGGCAGCAAGGCTGGGGGATTAATGGAATCAAAGTATGGTCTCAATCTGTGTTTGCAAAAGGTTCTCCTTTGGGTTTGATACCTCTTTTGGTGGCTGCTAAGAAGGTGCTGTTCTGTGTGATAGAATAATGGAATATCCTGAACTGGAGGGGATCCCCAAGGACCACCCAATCCAACCCCTGGCCCTGCCCAGACACCCCAACAATCCCACCCTGTCCATCCCTGGCAGCTCTGTCCAAACACTCCTGGAGCTCTGGCAGCCTTGGGGCCGGGACCATTCCCTGGGGAGCCTGGGCAGTGCCAGCACCCTCTGGGGAAGAACCTTTCCCTGAGATCCAACCTGACCCTCCCTGACACAGCTCCAGGTCGTGCTCATTGGGGTCCAAGGCTCACTATGAGCACAGGAAAGCATCAAGGTGAGCCCATGTCAGGGGGTGGAACTGGAGGGTGTTTAAGGTCTCTTCCAGTCCAAACCATCCTGGGATTCTGTCTAAAAGAAAAATAATAGCTGCCATCAAATCCTTTTCCTGTTGGAATCCTGTGACTGTGTTGTGTTGTATTCAGGTGCCCTCCACCTCGTGCCCCTCCTGAGCACTCTTTATCCTTGTTGGAGCTCTTGGCTGCTCTGGATTTCCAGGTCACTGGTCCTGCCTGCAGGAGCTTCTAAGCTGGCTGTGTTCAGATCTTTTCTCTTTCCTGCTCACACTCTGCTGAGGGAGAGCATCACCTTCATCCCAACTCAAAAACATTTCCAAGAAGTGAGCTAGCCTGCACTGCCCCACATCTCACAGGTCCCCCTTTCTCAGGGTTTCCCAAGCCCCAGCTCAGTGTACTTGGAAGCAGACTGTACCCTGAGCTGCTGCCTTCCTGCCATGATCCTGCCTTGCCTTGGCTCCCAGGACTTTGTTTTACTGGCTCCAGAGTTCCTCTCATCTTGATGTACGTCTGAAGGAGTCATTCTGGGCTTGCTTTGTGGCTCTTGAGGAGTGAGATGTCCTAGAGGGAAATTCGTCTTCCCTACCCTCCATACACTTCCCAAGAGAGGCATCTCTCATCCTTCAGGGCTGCTCCTTCTCTGTGATAATTACAAAGGTGCCCACTCAGACCTGGATGGGTTTTGTTTGGCTCAGCCAGAGCAGTTAAATGTCCCCACCTGTACAATTAACCAAAAAACCCCACCCCAGTTCTACACACGACACTGAGTAAAAGGACTGAAAATGTAAAAATTAATTCCCAGAGGTGCAGTTTAAAAGTACACTCCACTCCACTTAAGTCTAAAGTTATCCTAAATAATTCCTCCTGGCAGTTTAATGGTGGGGATTTTGCTGTAATGCTTCCTCCCTGACATTTGCAATGACCCAGTTTACTGTTTTTACAAATAATAATTTGTCTTAATTTTCTCTTTGAAGTAGCAAGGAAAAGAATAAATGGGTGAAATCCAAACCTGGTAACCTTGCTGGATATTGTAGGTCAATAAATTATCTTTGTGCACAGCTTAGTGTTCCAGGTTTCCACTTGAGTGGATGAGGGCTCTTTTAATGCTTGCTAAAATAGCAGACATAAGTGATTGCAGTCTGAGGATGGAAAACATTGAATAATGCAAAGATCTGTGGATTTTGTGATTTTACTTGGCTGGGGGAGAAAAATCCTTTGATTCTTTCAGAGCTGGATAATAAAAGCTTTCTTTTCCATTCAGACTCTACATGTTTTTGAGCCAAACATGGCTCTGAAAAGTAATAATGCATTCCTAGTGAAATGATCCAGTTGGGCTATGCCAGAGCTGGGCATTTCTGACCTGGTTTTCAGTGTAAAAATCCAGCACAGGCTGAAGATTATTCCATTCTGAAGCCACGAAACCTTGTCAGAAACACCATTTAGAGATGCTAGTGCAGCTGAAGTTCTGGATGCTCCGGTGACCAAAGCTGGTGGCCAAAGGCGATTTACTTGATAGAGACCTGATTCTAAGAAGTCCTTCAAATCTACATCACTCAAAGCAGGGTGAGGCTTCTCAAGGGAAACCCAGGAGTTTTAATGAGGCAAACTGTTCATGGAATGAGCCTGACTTCCCTAATTACGTTATTATATCCAGACAAATAAAAATCTTCAAAGCCACAGGCAACTTTTTTAAGACATCAAAAAATTTTGGCAAGAAACTGAAAATTTTAAATGAAAACCAAGTTTGCTCCTTTTTAAACTTCCATTTTTCTCTGTGTTATAGATACATGTTTAATTCGTGCCTATAAAATATATAGCTGCATGATATGGGAATGTATATAAAATGTTAAGCTAAAACATGTGTAAGCCACACTCCCTGTAAGACACATTCCAGTGAAGAGGGTGGTGCTTGCAACATCTACTGAGTTCCAGGAAGGCATTTCCAATTCTAAAGACGTGGCCGGACAGGAGATGGGCTGTCAACAATGGAGGTCCACCCAGCCATCATCACCATGATAAGATATCTGATGGAGATATGCACAATCACTGGGAAATCATCACCCTTCCTGGACTCAGATAAATTCATCAATAATTCATCACTTTCCTGGAAACGTATTGTCTACGCCAAGGCAGAGCAAGACAGAAAATTGACTATGTAAAGACAGAAGGACTCTGAATACCTTTCTGCCCCCAGCGAAATAAAACGTATATAAACTCAACACACCAGAACACCGACGTGAACAGGGTCGATCTGATGCTCTAGAGGCCAGGTCACGGTTCACCCAGCTGTCGACTACCCGGGCTCATAGCTGTTAACCTGCATTGTGGCTCTTTCCGATAATTATTATCAAAATTATTGTCAAATAGATCTATTTTCTATTTGATTAGACAAATTGGCTCTGCGCATTTATAACATCTGCAAACTTTCTGATGAACTGGAAATCAGGTTCTCTAGGGCCCATTTCGGCCTCCCCAGACATCAGTTCCATTTCTCCTCCTGTACAGGGAATGAGACTCATTTACCCAGTTTCTGGGGCTCAGCTCTCACCACAGATGGCCCTCTCTGCCCTTGTGCTGTCTCAGCTGCCTCCTGGAAGCAGTATCTGAAATGAGGTCCATCCTTTGGAATCCCAGTGTTCTCAGTCATGGTCATGGACTCACATTTTCAGTCCTGAAGACTTGCACAATTTTTTCCTTTCTGATGAGCGAGCATCGTATTCAACTGTTCTAATATTTTATTGCCTTGTCAACGTATGAGAAAATAATAATTACACTCTGCTCTGCAGGACTGGAAATTCTAATCAACACCAAAGCAGGATCTGTACATAATTAGAAACTTGGTTTAGCTGCTTTTTCAGAATTTCTCTCTCAACCAGTTGTGTCAACAACATGGTTCAAACCAGCAAATCTAGAAGCGAGACTTCATTGTTAGTGTTGCTCTGCAGATAAAATCACCATGTTATAGGTAATTAAGTAATTTGTGCCCATGAATTGTATATATTAATGTATAAAGCATAAACTGAAATATTTGTAAGACATATTTCCTAATGACCACACTCCGGGCTGAAGGGAGATGACATTCACTAATGACCCTGGAGGAGACTGATTAACAATTCTAAAGATGTGGCTGAGCCGGAGATGGACTCTTCTCAAAGGTACTCCCAGCAATAAGTACCTGACAAAGATATCAGATCTAGATAACCAAGATAGTCCAGAACATTCACATTCCACACCTGGCTCCAGATGAACACATCAAGCATTCATGGTCTTCCAGGAACCTCATTGTCTGAGCCGATATAGAGAGAGACAGAATATGATTATGAGAAGTCAGAAGAGAACCTGAATAGGATCGGCCTCAGGTTCTCTAGGTTATACAGTTTACAGAAATAAACTGTATAAAAACCAAGCGAACTGAGACACTGGCTGAACACAGGGGATTCCATGTGGTAGAGATCAGATCGCTGTTCAGACTCCCAAGCTCAACTCTGTGTCCTACATTGTGGCTTTTTGCTATTATACTAAAATTATTGTAAAATAAAAATTTAGTTTTATTTGATTAACAAATTGGCTTGTGGCATTTATAACAACCATTTGCTCCAAAACAATGAAGACTAAAAACTGCTGAAAAAAGTTCCCCAGATCAGTCAGAGGTGCTATCGGGTTGTCTGAAAGGTTTTGGGTTTGAACCCAGAGCCAGGGTTTGTCTGTACCTTGTTGCTGTGAGATCTAGGGCTCTTCCTGTTACCCCAGGTGTCAGGGAAAGAACATTGTCCCTGTTTGAGGTCTGGAGCAGGAACAGACACTGAAATCACATCCTCAGGAATTGATCCGGGAGCCTCAATCACAAAAGGGACATTTAGAAGTGGAGTTGAAGAGTCCAAAGAATTTTCATTTCACTTGAGCCAGTCTAGGGTTGGAATCCAAACTCACAAGACCTTTCCAGCAGTTACTTGACCCCAGTTGCTGTTTGTTCTCTGGACTTACCCATGGTTCAGGCAGTGCTGAGCCCTGTCATTTCCCACAGATTCACCTCTCTCTCTCAGTTCCCCCCAGCTTCCAACCGTGGCCATGCTCAGGTGTCCCTGTGGCATCAGGACACACATGGAGTTGGAGCAGGTCCAGAGGAGGCCCTGGAACTGCTCCAGGGCTGGAGCTCCTCTGCTCTGGAGCCAGGCTGGAAGAGCTGGGGGTGTTTACCTGGAGAGGAGAAGCTCCAGGGAGAGCTCAGAGCCCCTTGCAGTGGCTAAAGGGGCTCCAGGAGACCTGGGGGCAAACATTTTAGCAGGGCTTGTTGCAATAGGACAAAGAGTGATGGTTTTCAATTAAAAGTAGGTTGATTTAGACTGGATATAAGGAAAAAAGCCTAAAATGATGGTGATGAGGCCCTGGCACAGGCTGCCCAGAGCAGCTGTGGCTACTCCATCTGGGGCAGTGTCCAAGGCCAGGTTGGATGGGGCTTGGAGCAACCTGGGACAGTGGAAGGTGTTTCTGCCCATGGCAGGGGTGGCACTGGGTGAGCTTTAAGGTCCCCTTTCCACCCAAACTACTCTGAGATTCTCTGATCTGGAATATTGGTCATGTCTGATGCTGGAACACTCCTGCTCTCCTCCAGCCTTCAGGACAGGGACTCTTCTAGGAGCAGAGCTGGGCAAGCTGCCCCAGTGGGACAATATTTCAGGCTGCAGGAGCTGTCCATCCTAAAAGCAAGGGGAACTCAAGCCTTAGTGTGCTCCTGTGTCTGTCTGCACTACCAGAAGGCAGCTGGTGAGCTGAAATATCATCAGAGATCAAATATTTGGGAGTTCACAGTGGGTAGAGGTAGAAAAGTGCCTGGGACAAACAATCCTGAGCAGTTTTATCCCCAGACTGCTCAGAGGGTGCTGCCTGCATTGTTCTGTCAGTTCTTTTCTGCCTGGGCATCTCATTTATTCCTTCATTGACTTTCAGTCTTTACGCTGCTGTTAATTTAGGAAGCTTCCTTGTTCACCTCTCTTATAGATTCAAGAGCTCCTCTGGCTGAAATGGATTGGGATCCCTGGAAGGGCATTAAAATGGGGTGTATGGCAATGTTTTACCCAGCTCCTTCAACCTCTTTTTCCTGCATCTTGCTCTGCATTTGGATCCATATATCCAAGCCCTGCAGTACTGCTCCTGGGACTGCACTGCCTTCATTAAGTACACACATGTACCAAATTCTCTTGATTTTTGCCTTTTTTTCCTCCAAGCACCTGAGAAGTCAGGGCAAATGTAGGAAGTCAGGAAAAGATCTTTTAAATGCATTATAAATCCTATTTTAACTCAACTAATTATAGCTACAGCGTAATTAAAATATTGTGAAGGAAAAGAAAATAATCCTGCTGAACTGAAAGTGCATTAACACCTTGCATCTGCAGAGTTCTGAATCACCCCACCTTTGTACCTGACAGCAAAATGCTCAACAGCTGCTTCTGCCAGAAACCCCAAACCTGCTGAGAATGGCCTTTCCTTCCTCCTGAGGGGCAGCTCTGATCTCTGCTGCTCAAGAGCAGGGACAGGACCCAGGGAACGGCTGGAACTGGGCCAGGGAGATTTGGGATGGATCTCAGGGAAAGGTTCTTCCCCAGAGGGTGCTGGCACTGCCCAGGCTCCCCAGGGAATGGTCCTGACCCCGAGGCTGCCAGAGCTCCAGGAGTGTTTGGACAGCATTGCCAGGGATGGACAGGGTGGGATTGTTGGGGTGTCTGGGCAGGGCCAGGGGTTGGATTGGGATGATCCTTGGGGATCCCTATGGGTCCCTTCCAGCTCAGGATATTCCATGATTCCATGATCTATTGGCTCACTGGTCCTGGTCAGAGGGGGAACATCTCCTGCTGCTCCTGTAAACTTCCTCATATTCTCTTTCCTAAAGGTGAAAAGAAACACATTGAAATGTTGACAGCTACAAATCAAAATGTCACACCACAAAAAAAAATCCTTATTACATAAAATTTCTCCTTTTCTATTGATTGGAAAGTTCCAGCAGGAGAAATGAAAAATGTTGAACTTGATTTCATGAGCAGGGATTTTTTTTTTTAAGTTACAAGCAGGAAAACAAGCCATTGTGCCTGCAAAACAAGTGCAACTATTTCCTGACCAGCTCTACCTTAGTGATTTCAAGAGTAATAAATTTGCTGGTGGAAAAATATTATTACACTGAATATTCATCAGTCACAGAAAAGCACCAGCTATGTCAAAGACTGGGAGTGATACATTTGAGATAAATATCCCTGTACAGGTCAGTCAAATCCCTTCAATCCCAAAGTGGGTGAATTACTTTGCTCAGTGCCATATATTCCTACTGCAAAAAGGCAGGATGGATGTTTTTCCACGACTTTAAGTGAAGCAGGGATTATGAAGTGCAGCATAGAAATTACAGAGGGAATTTCCATGTCCCCCGTCCCACTGCAGGTCAGGCAGGATGGGGATGACAATATTTCCTTCTGGCCTTAAAGAAATGCATCTGTGAAGATACAATCAGAGCTTATGGGCCATTGGATCCATGTGCTTTGAAATGGCTTTTTTAGCACTAAAAATGACATTATCTGCAAGAACAAATAAACTGCATCTGCCAGCATCAGCAGTTGAGCTTGGAAATTGGAAAAGTATGAGGAGAAAATCCCAGCCTGCTTAATTGCCTCACAAATCAAAGCCTTGGGCAGTAACTCCTGTTTAGGGGAAATTCAGATGATAAATATGATTACTGCTTTCTGCAGGGGAAAGGCAGCACTTGGACAAAATATAGGCTATTTTTTTCCCAAGTGATCCCCGTGCCAGGGCCTGACTTGCCAGAGCTCCTTGGGAAGGTCAAAGATTTCTCCTATTTCAGCAGTTTTGTGCAGGTCAGGGTGAACTCGAGCTGGTTCAGCTTCTCCCATGGGGTGAGTTGATGTCCTTCCATGTGCACCAGGCAGAACTCAGGGCACTCTGTGGGCCAGTCCATGGAAATTCAAATGTCTATGGGAAAAAGAAAGATATAAATCTTCATTTTCTTTCCAGGAAAACAGCTTGAGGTTTTAATAATGGGGCAGCTGGTAAAGTGTGTCTATATAAATAACACCTAAGTGAGCGTAGTGTTGGTGTTCACATGCATTAAACTTCCAGAATGTTCTGTGCAGAGAACCAAATATCTTTCCAGTAGGATAAAAAGTTTGTTTTATTTCATCTGAGTCATGCATAAATCCACTGCCAAATTACTCTGGCAGGCTCAGCCTGTGCTGGAGTGACATGAGGGCCGAGCTGGTATCTGATGGTTGGGGCTTTCTGGAGAGGATCTTGAAGGGATGGGAGCAATTTCATGTACCAAAACCACTCAGCACAAATATAAACATGAATATCTGAATGCAGGGGGGGTTGTGTGTCTTTGCATGAGCTCTGGGGTTTGGGTTTGGCCGTTCTCTGCCTGTTCCTGAGTCTGTTTGTATCCTTCTCTGTCAGATCACTTCATGCTGGATATCCCAACACAACAACCTTTATGGCTGTGGTTCTGTGCAGCCTCGGGGCAAGTGCCAGCCCTCAGCTCACTCTGTTCCAACTCAGGTCTCTTTTTTCCTCCCCATTCTGAGACCCAGAGTGACTTTACTTTTTTCTGGAGAGGGAAAGCTGCTCCATGGGTGGCAGAAGAACCTGCCCAGGGGCAGGGGCAGGCTCATGGTATTGCTGAGTTCAATCTGAGCCATGGCCATGGCAGGGATTCCCCCAGCACCTCCATTCCTTACTCAGGGGATCTGCTTCAGGTGGAGGAGGAGCTGAGTTGCTGCAGCAGCTGGAAGGGGAGTGTGGGAGCTCAAGGAGAGGTTGATGTGAAGGACAGGGTGAAACCTCCTCAGCAGGGCGAGTGTTGCAAGGGTGAAGCCACTTCTCTTTTTTTCTTGGCATTATTAGAGGGTTCAAGTGGAATTTAATTGGTGCTTTAGCCTTGAGCAGCCCTCAGCATGGGAGCTGCAGATCAGCCACTGAGTGCAGAGCCAGGGAACTCCAGTTCTCACCTTCCCTGTCCTCTCCAAAGCAAACAAACAACCAAACACTCCAGTAATTAACTGCACACCCAGACTGTGAGGAGCACTGCTGGGAGACATCACCCAGGAGAGGGCAGGAGGAAAACAATGAGCCTGAAAAAGCTGATCCAGGAAAATAATGAGCTTCTCCTGTGGAGGAGTATGCAAAAGGAATTTGGGCACTAAATTCCTCCTTCAAACTGTAGAATCAGGGATTTTTATAGGTTGGAAAAACCCTCTGAGATCATAAATTCCAATTGTTCCCCCAGGCCTGCCAAGGCCACCACTGACCATGACCCCAAGTGCCACATCCACATGGATTTTAATTCTGCCCAGGGCTGGGGACTCCACAACTGACTCAACCACACTCTCCATCATCTGCTTGGAGCAGGTGGAAAGGTTGAGCTGCAGGAGGGAATCTTGCTCCGATTATCCACACGAGGGCTTTCCTGCACAACACCTCAACTGCTGAGTCACAACATCAAGGAACAAGCCTGGGCATAAGGACTCAAGGACACCCTGTGGGAGATTTAGACCTGGTCTAAAAACCAACTTGAGTCTGGGCCAGACACAAAGGGTTTTTCTTACAGGAATTCCTACTGCAGTTAAAGGGACAATTCCCATCCCACTGTAGAAAGAGTTAAATTAGAGTGACCTGAGCAGCTCCCCATGACTGCCAGCAGTGCCCAACGACAGTCTGGGACACAGCTTTGCTGTTGTCAGGCACAGGGCACTGCAGGGTGATGGAGGAATGGTGCTCCAGGCTGAGCCAAAGCAGGTCTGGGTCACGCTGCTAGACTTGCACAGAACGTTCCTTTTCCCTGTGCTTCCCTTCAGCTGAGTCTTTGCTTTGGGAGAGTTCAGCAGCTGCTGCTCTCCAGAGAGGCAACGAGCAGGCACCAAATGTGCCATGTGCTGGATCTGGTGCCTCATTTGCTCCATCTGTAGAATGGAGGTCAGTTCTCTGTTCCTCTGTAACTTCCTGGGAGATGTAGCCATGGGAGTGTTACGTGGGAATGGTTTTTCCAGGTCAGGCACAGATTACGCTGGGACTCTGTCCCACCTTCCTGCTCCCAGGATTCTAACCATCTGAGAGCACAACCAAAAAAGCTCTTCCAGCCGATGTCCACAAACTCCTTTGCTGGCTGATCTATGCCCTGTAGGGTTGGTCCTGGTGTTAGTGGAGGAAGGACATACAATCACACCGAGGCGATTATGTGAAGGTGCTTTTTATTGGGCGCCCGGGGCATGGGGCAGTCCTGAGCCCAAATCAGTGCCCCCCTTACAAAGGTGCTTATGACTTTTATAATATTTGCATTTAATGTATTCCTCTCCTTAGTCCGCCCATAACTACCAAACATTGAATCTACTCCTCCCCTAGTTACTAGCTCCTGATTTTAGCTAAAACAATGCTATTCTAACCTCTCGTCTCGCTCAGTCTACTTAAACTATATACCTTAGATTTGTTACCCAGGTGAAGTCACACTTGAGTCGACTAATACAATGGTTGTACTAACATCCAGTTTCTGAGGCATTCCTGGCCAGCAGTCAATACCTCGTCCAACTGCCCCTTGCAACCCAGCACCATCCCTTACTATTTGGAAAGACAATCATTATAATCTTTATACTATATAACATAAACTTCTACAAATATATTTTCCCTGATTCTTATTTAAACTGTCATCATATAATGCTTATCATGTCATTATAGGTATATTCCTACTTAACCCAACTCTACTTTCCCCATGCCAAGCTAAGTCACATGTGGATTACTTAAAACAGTGGAACTAACATTCCTCTCTGTCCAAGGCTCGGTTGCCCCAGTGTTAAAGTTCTTTTAACCCTTATTATCACTGGCAGAGCACTCCAGGTCTTCCCAGCAAAAGCACCTTCCACTACCCTAGGGAATTCCAAGGACAGTCCAGCCTGGCCTCGGGCACTTCCAGGGATACAGAGGCAGCCATAGCTTCTCTGGGAAACATGTGCCATGGCCTCCCCACCCTGATAAAGAATTCTTGAGCTCATGGAACACCTCTTTAGTAAAGTCCTGGGTGTGGATCTGGGTGTGATGGCTGCTGCAGAGAAACGAGCAGAACACCTTTTCCAAATGTATTTTCCTTGCAGACAGTCCTTGAGCTTCTTCAAGTAGTCCCTGTAAAAATATATAATGTCCAAAACACTCTGAGTCCAGTCCAGACCCACTCTGTTGATACGAGCTGTAAATGTGCCCCAAAAGAAAATGTCAAAACAACAACCATCACAACAGGAGGTAAAACTGTCAAAACTGAATGTTGGGAGGTTTAGAAGGTTCTGTTTCACGTTCCACTGAGTGATTCTGCAGAGCACTCATTCCCAAGGCAAACCTGGAAATCACTGATAGTTCCCCTGGGAGCAATGGAGAAATAGAATTGAGCTGGGAGCAGTCAGGAAAGTTTGGCATGGCTGAAACCTGGTCCTGGTCCTGGTCCTGAAGGGCAGGTCTGAGATCTGCACAGGAAAAACTCAAGATTCCCTCTCCTTTGGCTGCATCTGTGCTGTGTCCAGCAGTTAATCTTTAGGGGACAGACAGAGGTGCCATATTCATCTTCTTGTCCTCCCCAGGGTGTGGAAAAGCCGGCAGAGTTCCCAGGATGATGTTTAGATGGCCCACATGGGGGGTGATGCCTCCAGCACAGAGAAACATCACCCAGGGTTGATCAAGAAAAGTCTATTGTGTTGTGGAGTTCATTAAGAGCTCTGGATACAGCGCAGTAGTTTTGCCAAGGCAGCAATAAACTCCTGCAAAATGCATTTTATTGGGCTTTTGTGAGTGCCCCAGGGGAGCTGTAGTGCAAGAGCTCAGGGGAATCATTTCCATCTGTCTCAAATGGACTCTGGGAGCTGTTGGTGCTTTGAATGTGGAATTATCCTGGAATTATCCACTCTACCCCTGGCCAGATGCCAGTGCACAGACCTCCCTGACATTTCCATTGCCATCTCCAGCAGCCTTTGCTGGCACTAACCCCTCTGATTTTCTCCCACTTAACTTTCAAAAACTGTATTAAAAAATACCCCAACTTTGTGGAAACTAATTTGATCTTTTGCAACCCAAGAAAACACAATCTGGCAGAAGCATCACTGAAATCATGGATACAACCAAATACTTTGGCTGTTCCAGTCATGGCAGGAAGTTGGAACTACATGATCTGTAAATTCCCTTCCAAGCCAAACCATTCTGAGATTATGGGATTATCTAGTTGTCCTGCATTGTAAAATATATGTGTATTCTCTGTGCCATCTGTTAAAGGTGAGGCAATTATCTGCTGTTCATTGGGCAGTTTTCTTTATCTCTTCCACAAACCAATCCTCCCTCTGGGAAATATTTTCTGCAATGGGCCATTGAGTGTCACTGCACGGCTGATAAAATTCCATCATCCCATTGGGAGATGGTCTGCCCAGGGGGAGGAGCCAAGCATTCCTACCTGGATATAGTCTGAGATTTGGAACACCACAACAGCCTTCTCCCACTGGATTCCCAGAGGAGCAGCTTTCTTCTCCACTTCTTCCTCCTTCCCAGAGGAAGCCCAGGCCCATTTACACCACCCCCTGGAGCTTCAGAGGAAAACTCCACCCTTGTACAGGATCCCTGCTCCAACAGAACCACACCTGTCACTGCAGGAGGGCTGCAGCCACCATTGAATGGCACTGCCACCAACATCCTGACACACAGGGGGTCAGGTCCTATTCTGACTCTGTCAGGGGTTTGGTTTTTTTGTTTGTACTGTTGCATTTGTATTTTTTAGTATTCCTAGTAAAAAACTGTTATTCCAATTCCCATATCTTTGCCTGAGAGCCCCTTAATTTCAAAATTATAATAATTTGGAGGGAAGGGGGGTTGCATTTTCTGTTCCAAGGAAAGCTCCTGCCTTCCTTAGCGGACACCTGTGTGTTCAAACCAAGGCATTGGTTTTCTCAGCTGGAACCTCCTGCAGATGGAAGACAACCCAAGAAGGGATAGAAAGTGAGTTGGAAGAGGTCTTTACTATTTCTGTGTCTCCTCTTCAATGGTTGCTCACCAGAGCTGTAGGAAGGGTCCTGGAACATCTGTTGAAGCAGCTGGAACAGAGGGAAATGTGTCTGTTGAGCAACAGCCTCCACATCTTGGTTTGTACCACCGCTAACTGGGATTTTCTGGAAATTCAGCCCTATTTCTCCAATCCTACCTCCAATTTATTGAATTTCCTCTACACATGAAGGAAGAACACAAGGGCAGCTGGGTTTGGCTCCTGTCTGACCTTCTGTACAGCACAGGACATTTCCTGCCTGCTGTGTCTGGCCCCCACATCCCCCATGCAGTGCAGGCAACTGTGGCCTCTGGAGGCCTGTTTTTCTCCATTAACTGTCAACAGAATCCAGATAACTCATTCGAATGGAGATGTCAACACTGAGCACATTCACATTTGGACAAAGAGCACCCGCCAGAGTGTCTGAGCACAGAGTTACATTTCATCACGTTTTAGGTGTCCAGAGAGGGGATGTCAACAGCTGAGCCAAGGCAGCCTTTTTCTTCCCCAGCACAGATAATTCAGTCTCAGATACTGGAAAGAAAGATGACAAACCTCCCCTTTGGCTAGGAAAGGAGTCAGTGTGGCTAGCTGGATGTCAATACAGATTTTGTGGATGACTCCAAGTGGGATTGAGTCCAAGTGTTTCACACAGTCATGAAGCAAAGGCTGAGTCTGTGGTCACACATCATCATTTGTCAGAGCTCATCCTGATGATTTAGGGAAAAATATCCCTAAGCCCATTCCTTCTCAATGTGCTGACTGAAATTCCCCAGACTCCAGCAATAGTAAAACCAAACCTGTGACTCTGCTGTCCTGTCACAACAGCTTAGCAGCAAACAGATCACTCTCAGTGGGCATCTGTAACTCTGAGCACACAGAGAGCTCACCCAGAGAGAAAGAACCTCAGTTGCTGCTGGGGAGGGCTGAGGATGCAGAGGTGATGCTGGCTGTTACCTTGGCAACCATTCCCATCTGGGAAGAATCCGAGGCAGGCGCTCTGACCCCTGGCAAAAAATGCTTGAACGTTTAATGACTTAAAGGGAATCATTCTTGGCTGTTGGGAAAGGGAGAGGTGCTGTAGCTCCAGCTGAACATCACTGGGAACAATAATGGGGGAACTCAACATGGGCTGGTTCCACAGGTTTGGGCTTTGGCAAAGAAGGTGCCACCAAAGCCCATTCAAGAGACAGTTGGAAAGGAATAGGGCCTGATTTTCCACTTATTTCCATTCTGTTATTCCAAATTCATAGAGAATTTACTTTCAAAAGGAGACAAGGTGTTTGAGCTTATTGGCAATAACCAGGACATGGGTCAGTGATGGCCTTGGCAGCGCTGGGGAACAACTGGACTCCATAATCTCCAAGGGCTTTTCCAACTTTAATGAATCTCTTATTCTACAGTTCTAAGAAGTAGAAATTTAGTGCTCTGATTCCTTTTGCATCCTCCTCCACTGGAAAAGTTAATTATTTTCCTGGATTGGTTTTTTCAGGCTCCTTGTTTTCCTGCCTGCCCTCTCCTGGCTGATGTCTCCCAGCACTGCTTCTCACAGTTAATTACTGAAGCATTTGTTTGTTTGCTTTGGAGAGGACAGGGAAGGTGAGAGGGAAGGTGAGTTCCTGGCTTTGCACTCAGTGCCTGGGGAATTGCACCTGCATAGGTCTGGCCTTCTAGAATCTGAGAAGGGAATCCTGGCATGGTTTGGGTTGGAAGGACTTGAAAGCCACCCAGTGCCACCCCTGCCATGGGCAGGGACACCTTCCACTGTCCCAGGTTGCTCCAAGCCCCGTCCACCCTGGCCTTGGACACTTCCAGGGATCCAGGGGCAGCCACAGCTGCTCTGAGCAACCTGAACTGCTCAGTTCTGAATTACTTATCTCCTGTTATTCACAGGATTTTCAGTTATTGACCCCAGAGCAGTAAGAAAATGCCCACATGAGTCTCATTCTCTCATGTAATTCAGATTTTGAGCTGCAGTTTAAGGTTATCTCTGAATTGTCTGTTAGTATTTATATAACAAAGAACAATCAGATAAAAATCCAGATACCTGGGAGATCCTGAAACGTGAAAAACCTTTTTAAAAATGTGGAGTTCCAGTTCTGTTTCTTTAAACATGAACTCAGACTGCATTCAGTGCAGTCTTCATATTTATCCAAGGATCATAAAATTGAGATTTTTGCGCAGCAAGCAAACAGAGGAGTGTGTGGGGATGGATACAAAGGCAAATGTGAGCTGAAGAGAGACAAATTAACTAAAAGCCTGGATCCTGTGTGTCTACAGAGAATGCTCTGTTAATTGAAACGAAAACCTTCCCTGGATCATTTCTCTTCACTAAATCTCTTCTTAGAAACCGTTTTTGGTAAAATACTCCTGTGCCTGTATCATTGGTGTTGCAGTACAAAATCACAGAATTGCTGAGGTTGGAAAAGACCTCTGAGAGCATCAAGTCCTACCTCTGACCAAACACCACGTGGGGCTTGAGGCCAGCAGGTGACAACACCATGTCCAGAGAACACTCAGTATTCCAAGGATTGTGCTTTCTCTCTGCATCCAGAGAAGGGCTCCAAGAGGAGTGTCCCATATCCCACAGAGCACTCCGGAGCCCAGTGTTCATCATTCCAGGATGGATTGGTCTTTTCCTGTTCTTAATAAAACTTTTCAAAAGCTTCTGACTGCTCTGATGCAAATGAAAACAAATGTGCAAATCTCAAAGAGTTTCACAATTCATTTTCTCCAGCCATGCCAGATTCCTGGAGCCTGCCATTAATCTTCCCAGTGGAATTGCTGGGTTTCTCACTAGGGATCTGCTCCTTGCTCCTTTTGAATCCATGGATCTGTGTGTGTCTTTGCCACACTCTCCATGGATAAAGGATAGTGCAGAGCCTGTGCCTCTGACCCAGCCCCTGCTCCTGCTGTTGCTGTTCCAGACCTGCTCCATTCCTGGTGGATCAACCTTCATCCAGTGAAATTTAAGGATGGCAGCTGTGACCTCCCTCCCTGAATTTCACCACTCTTATGTTTTTGCAGCCCTGAACCTTCAGGATGTCTGGATGTGTCTTTCTAACCAAGGAAGAGTTTTCATTCTCTGTTGGACACTGTTCCCTATTGGTCCATCCTGCCTTGGGAAAGGGTCACATGCTCCAGTGAGCAAAATGGTCCAAGAGCAGAGAGATCCCTCCAAATCTTCTGTTTCTACAAGAATAGACAAAACCCCTGGTGGAAATTTAAAGCACCGTGAGTTGAAGTTCCTGGCAGAGCTGTGCTCTTTTTGTCTAAAGGGAGTAGGAAGATGTGGCCAGAACAGAAATTCAATTCATCAGTCTGGCTCCATGGTTACTAAGAAACAGAGAGATGCTGCTACACTGGAGTTACTTCATTCCCAGATGAGAAAGGCATGCTCAAGCTGAAATACAAATTTATTTCTTTGAAATGATTCTGTTTCTCTAAGACAGGAGCCAGCACCCCAATTTAATCTGCAGTGCCAGCGGATCCTCCTCATTGCTCTTCTCTCTGTCCTTCAGCAGAAGGAGATGGGCACCTTTGTGTGCTTAATTAGTTTTTCCTCTTCTTTTGCATTAACCCACATCGCCTTCAGCAGATCAGGTTTTATCCTCAGTAGATAAAAATAAAGAAAAGGAGTGGCTTCAGATGAAGGAAAAGTCGCCACTTGTTTTTCAACTGAGCTTCAGGAAATCCGCAGGACAAGGCAGAGACAGCAACAAAGGCGAGGGTCGGGTTCGAGAATAACAGGTCTGTGCTTAAAAGGGGTGAGGATTTTCCCACAGATTCCTAGAATCTCTGAGGTTGGAATAGAGATCCCAGACCATTGAGTCCCAGCTGTGCCAAATCCCCACCTTGTCCCCAGCCCAGAGCACTGAGTGCCACCTCCAGGTGTTCCTCAGACGCCTCCAGGGATGGGCACTCCAAACCTCCCTGGGCAGCCCCCGCCAAGGCCTGACCCCCCTTTCCATGGGGAAATTCCTGCTGGTGTCCACCCTGAGCCTGCCCTGGCCCAGCCTGAGGCTGTTCCCTCTCCTCCTGTCCCTGTTCCCTGGGAGCAGAGCCTGACCCCCCCGGCTGTCCCCTCCTGGCAGGAGTTGTGCAGAGCCAGAAGGGCCCCCTGAGCCTCCTTTTCTCCAGGCTGAAATTCCAGCTGCTCTGTGCTCGGTCACCTCTCTCTGCAGGGAGCTCCAGACTTAAAAGGCAGCCACGGCAGAGGAGAAACACCAATGCCGCCTCCTCCTCCTCCTTCGCCTCCTCCTCCTCCCCCTCCTCCTCCTCCTCCTCTTGTCCCTTGATTTCCCTCACTGGCTTCTTGGGGAACATCCCCACTCCCTCAAAGCAGCCCAGGGAAGGATGCCACCAGGATAAACAGCCAAAAGCTTCCCTGGGGTAAGGTTTTCCCACCACAAACGCAACCCTATCCCTGCAGGCTCCTCCTGCCTCCATGACTCATCCCTGCCTACCCTAATTCTCATCCTGTCCTTCCTCAGAAAGCTACTGCTTCCCCTGAGCCCTGGCAGGGAATTCCATCCCACTCAGCTGATTTATTCCTCCTCTGGTGAAGTGAACACTGCTTAAATTCATTCCAGCAACAATTGGAAGACCAAAGGGCTGAATTAGTTCCAACAGCCCGATGCGATGGGTGGCCACCAGAGCTCGTTTGCTGCTATCTGGTGCTACTGTTGAGGTCAGGGCATGGCTTTGGGGGGACTTTTAGGTGCCACATTTCAAGCTTGGCTTAAAAATCTTAAATAATGACTGCCCTGGAGGAGAGCAGAGGTTTGCAAGGCCTGACAGGAGTGTAGGGGCTGTCAGTCCTGAAATACATCATCTATGGAAAATCATGGATAGAGACGGAAGTTAAGATTTCCCTGTGGTCCTTACATCCCTCAAGAACACAGACAGGTCCCTGCTGCATTGTGCTCTGCTTCAGACAGGCACCAGAGAGTTTGGGATAGTTTCAGCTCACTAGGAATCTTGTATTTCTAATAGAAAACTGTGGTCTTTTATTTTGCTTTTCCTTTTTATACCTATCCAATTTATTTCCATTAAATTATCAATAAATTCACAGCTTGTGGGATGTTCATATTTTTACCGCAATGTGAACTCTAACCTTTCATTCTCCTCTTGCTGCTGGCTCCTTATGACAATCTAAAAGGTTTTCCTTTTACCTTTTCTAAAGCAATTTCCATTCTCTTAAAACCTGGGTTGCTATTCGTGCTGGATGCTGCAAAGCCACTGTCAGCATTTATGACAAAAAGCAACACCATGCGCTGTAAATACTGCCATGAAACTTTCCCAATTTAAACAAAGTTTCAAGTGAAACAAAAATATTTACATAGTTCACACCTGTTCAACAGAAAATGAGAAATATTCACTTCTTAAAGGTTGCTTTTATCCCAAGTTGCAGTACAGATCAATTATTCCTGAAAATGTTATTGTTTCTTGTCATCCTTGTTATCGTCCCTTAAATCAGGAAGCCTGGAGAAGAGAAGGCTCCAGAGTGACCCAATTGCAGCCTTTCAGTGCCTGAAGGGAGCCCAGAGGAGAGCTGCAGAGTGACTTGGGACAAGGGATGGAGGGACAGGACACAGGGAATGGCTCCCACTGCCAGAGGGCAGGGATGGATGGGATGATGGGAAGAAATTCCTCCCTGTGAGGGTGGGCAGGCCCTGGTACAGGGTGCCCAGAGCAGCTGTGGCTGCCCCTGGATCCCTGGCAGTGTCCAAGGCCAGGCTGGACAGGGCTTGGAGCAGCCCGGGATAGTGGAAGGTGTCCCTGCCCATGGGTGGGGTTTAAGGTCCCTTGCAACCCAAACCATTCTGTGACAATAAACTTCCATGCTTTTTTACTCTGCATTCCCCTGGTTTCCCATTTGTTCACTTTGTGAGATTGCCTGGAACAACCTAAACCTGGGCAGCTTGCAGGGCTCAGATTTCCAGCAGCGCCACTCCCTTCCTGCCCTGCACAGGGTGGAACTGAGGCCTCTGCAGTGTCAAAACAGAGATCATTGATTGTCTGCTTTGCTCTTTGAACAGCGAAACAACTCCACAAGTCCTTGGTTCAGTAATGGATGAGGATTTGGAGCCAACAAAGGGCTTTGCTTGTGTTGGACACGACACAGAAATATTAAAAGTGTTGTTTTATTCCCTGTAAGTGCAATTACCCCTTCAGTAGAGCAACTGCAGTGCTCACAGGAGTTGCTCTGGAATTAAAACCCTTGCAGGGCTCTGACCTACCTTACATGGTCTGGGAAATAAACTCCACTTGAAAATTGCATTGTATTTCACAGTCAAGAGCAAAAACAGGAGGCAGGTACACTTATCATAAAAGATCTCAGTGGAATTCACCTTCTGATTCTCTCATGGGCCTGGTCTTTGCTGTTCCTTCCCCTCCCTGTGTTCTGGGCCTTTCCCATTGCTCCCAAGTCAGCGTTGCTTCATCCAAGGCTGGGAGATACATCAGATGATGAAGGGAAGTGAGACCAGCACTGACTCTCCCACCACACAAACACCTCTGGTGACCTCAGCAAGGCCATGGAATCCTGGGATGGTTTGGGTGGGAAGGGACCTTAAACCCCACCCAGTGCCACCCCTGCCATGGCAGGGACACCTTCCACTGTCCCAGGCTGCTCCAAGCCCTGTCCAACCTGGCCTTGGGCACTTCCAGGGATCCAGGGGCAGCGAAAGCATGTCTGGAAACCTGTGCTAGGGCCTCACTCCTCTCACAGCCAGGAATTCCTTCCAAATATCCAATCTAACCCTGCCCTCTGGCAGCTTAAGGCCGTTCCCCCTTGTCCTGTCACTCCATATCCTTGTCCAAAGTACTTCTCCTTCCTACAAGCCCCCTTTACCTCCTGGAAGGCTGCAATTCCTCTGTGCACACTGCCTCCACCCCAGTCCCAACCCAGAGATGAGTCACTCCTTGTACACACCTCTGCCTTGGAGTTTTGTCCTGGTCTAAACTCATTCCTCAAATCCAAAATTCATTGGAACAGAATGTTAGACAGAAGAAAAGGAACTATTGAGTCCCTTTGTTCTTACAAATGTCTTTTGACATTTTCATTCTTCTTGAACGCTTGGCAGAAATTCTTTTCAGATGTTCTAAATGTTGCCAGCAGTTCCAGGAAGCAGGGCAGGTATTGTTGCCTCCCAAAGGGATCTGCCTGCTCTCCTTCCCCTTCATGGGGAATCCAGGAGGAACTGACGAGTGCTGGGCTGGGAAGCACTCGGGAATGGCTCATTTCCTCTCGCCAAGGATGGTTGAACATTCCAGTGGGTGTTGTTAAAATGCTCCCAGGGCACAGAGCAGCTCCTTGTCCTCACTGCTTTAAATCTTTTACGTTAATTGCTGATGGCTGCTCTTAACACCTCAGAAATCCTCTAAAAATGCCCAGCTAGGCAAGAAAACTCTCATGGAACAGCACAGCACTGGGAATCTCACCCCCAAGGTCCTGGTTTTCATGTAATAATTAATAATTGATATCCATTTCTTGGTGCCTCAGTTTACTCACGTGAACATGGATGTGTTCCTGACTAGGCAAGGAGATACTTCAGTTATGGAGCCTTGCACAGCTGGAAATATTGTTGATGATTTCCTTTGGGATTTTCTGTCTGGCTGAGATCCTGCAGAGCTGATGGGATCAATTCTATCAACACTTTTAAATTTTTATCTCATTGCAGGAGATATTGTGCTTTTAAATTGTGGGTTTGGGTTTTTTTCTGAGCACCGAACATCTGAGGGACACTGAAATAACCAATTAAAATACAGAAAGCAGAGCTGCAACATTACATCAACCCGTCCACGGTCGTTAATTGAAGTCCAGTGGCAGCAGAAGTTCTGCCAGACCAATTATCAACCCTGGGCACTCTCAAGTGCTCACCCTGCATTTCCTCCTCCTCCTCTCCCTTGCCATCCAGTGCTGGCAACACCCAGCAGGTGCGAGGGAGCAGGCACTGCTCATCCCCAGCGTCCCTCTCCAGTTCAGTGAACAATCCCAGGGAGCAGAGGGGACCTCCCCTTGTCCCCCCGGATCCTGGGGGTTCCCAGTGCTGAGCAGGGGGAGATCAGCCCCTGGTGGGCCGTGGGAGCTGAGCCGGGGGGATCTCAGCGCCCTCCCACGCTGCCAGCGATTCTGGCTGCCCAAGGAAAGCCGCGGTCGCCGTGGACACCAAAGCGCGGATGATCCATCAGGAAATATCGGCAGGGTAAAATGTCAGCGATGGAGGGGGAAAGGCGTTGGGATCTTTAGGAGGAGGGGGGGAATCACCCCTTAGAGAGGGGACGTGATCTCTGACTGAGGGGAAGCTTAGGCTCCAGGGAAACCCAAGGGGAATTTGCATCTTTCATGATCGTGGTGAGCGGAGTGCCAAGGTCGCGGGGTGTTCGGATGCTGTGGGAACAGGAAGGAATGGCGGTGTCAGGTGCGGAGTGCACTGTGATGTGTGGGCCCGGGCTGCTGCTCTGGCCACCGCCGCCCTGGGCTCAGGAGCCACGGCCCCGGGCTGTCCTGCTGGGGACCTGCTGAGGTGCAGAGGCCCGCTGCTCCCTGGAGAGTCCAAACACAGAGCTGCAGAGCCACAGAAGGTTGGAAAAGTCCTCTAAGATCAACCATTAACCCCGGACTGGTGGGTCCATCACTGACCGTGTCCCCAAGTGCCCCAGCCAAGCGACTTTTAAATCGCTCCTGGGACAGGACTCCACTCCTGCCCTGGAGACAGTGAGAAGAGGAAGGGCAGAAGCCATCCTTTGCACATGGAGAGGAGACCTCATCGGAAATTAGGAAACAACTTCCCTAAAAGTTAAACAACAACCCCTTCACACCCCCTCTTTTTTCTTTTTTTTTCTTTTTTTATCTTTTTTTTTCTTTTTTTTTCTTTTTTTTTCTTTTTTTTTTTTTAAGAACAAAGACCCACTCTGACCTGGATTTCGATGCATCTGTGACAGCTGACTTCACTGGCTCCCAGCTGAGCATAGTGCATTTAATNTTTTTTTTTTTGGTTGGTTTTGTTGTTGGTGTTTAGGGTTTTTTTTGTTTTTATTTGGGGCTTTTTTTCCCCTTTTCTTATATTTCTCCCGTCTCCAAGTCCAAGAAGTTCTATTTTCATCCTGGGACCTTCTGAAAAGGGACTTCTTGATTACCTCACAAGTGCTTGTTTGCTTTTCTCCTTGTCAAGAAATCCTGTCACTATGGTGTTCTCAGGATTTTACATTTCCTGGAGTACCAATCTAAAAACATCTACCTTAGGAAATAATTCTTTTCCCTGTCTCTCACACCTGATATGTGGAGAGAGCATCAGACTGTACCCACAGGTTTAATCACCTTGATGAAGACACCTCTTGAAGTTCCTCCATCTTTTATGACAAGTTAATCTCTCAGATCCTGGCTCAGCTCAGTCAGGTCCCCAGGCACAGGAAAGCCCATTCTGGGACACTTTCCCTGAACATTAAAGAGACAGATCTCAGTGTGACACAGATAAGGCAGGATTCTTAAAAACTGAGATAATTTAAATGTTCTGAGAGCAGCAGAAACAAAATAAAGTCTGTTTGCAAAGTACCTGTTCAGATCTGCCATAAATATAACAAAAAAATTGCATTAGTGGTAAATTATTTGCATTCCTTTTCCCTACTCCAGTTCCTGCAAGCGTTAAACTTGGCTCTATTGAAGTCATCCTTTCTATTTGACAGCCCCTTTAATCCCCTGACTCTGTAATCAGATCCATTCAGAGAACTCCAGAACACAAAGGAACTGCCATTGCAGCCCAGCCTCTGGATGCAGCCTTGGAAATTATAGAGCAAAACCCAGCAGTAAATCAGTGGCTGATTAGCTCTGGGATTTGAGGAGGTTCTGATTTGAAAATTGGTGAGAAAATTCCCCTCTGGAATGATAAATGGGCTGATTTGTAAGGGCTTTGTTAGTTTTGGGGAGAGCAGACTGTACTAAGCATCTTCCCAAATCCCAGCTATCCCATAGCAGGGTTAAGGTCTGGAACACATTGTCCAAGGCAGGGAACGGAGCTGGGAAGGGGCTGGAGCCCCAGGAGAGGCTGAGGGAGCTGGGAAGGGGCTCAGCCTGGAGAAAAGGAGGCTCAGGGGGGCCCTTCTGGCTCTGCACAACTCCTGCCAGGAGGGGACAGCCGGGGGGGTCAGGCTCTGCTCCCAGGGAACAGGGACAGGAGGAGAGGGAACGGCCTCAGGCTGGGCCAGGGCAGGCTCAGGGTGGGCACCAGCAGGAATTTCTCCATGGAAAGGGGGTTCAGGCCTTGGCAGGGGCTGCCCAGGGAGGTTTGGAGTGCCTATCTCTGGAGGTGTCTGAGGAACACCTGGAGGTGGCACTCAGTGCTCTGGGCTGGGGACAGGATGGGGATCAGGCACAGATGGGCTTAGAGGTCTTTTCCAACCTCAGTGATTCCATGATTCCATGTGGAATTCTATGTACAGCCACAGAATCACAGAATCGTGGAGGTTGGAAAAGATCTCTGAGATCACAGAGTCCAACTTTTGAATCCCTCCATGCCAAATAAACCCCATCACAAAGTGCCACGTCTGCCCCAGAGTGACCCAGGGGATGCAGGCAGCTGGGCAGGAACCCAGGGCAGAACAATCCAGTGTGTTATTTTCTGCAGAACACTGCTTTAATAACACACCAGTGCTCATTGTTGAGCAGTGTGGCAGCAGAAGCACTGTTTCCAGCCAGCTCTGGGCTGGGATTTCCAGTCCATGTTAATGCTGCTAATGTTCCAATCCTGACATTTTGGTCATGGAATCTCATTGAAAAAGGTTTTTTCCCCTTTAGTTTCATGAGATTTTCAGGTTGGTGTTTCAGGTATTTAATGCATGTGTTAAACCAGCCTTGGTCATTCTGCCCCCAGGCAGACTCTGAGGGACTCCTGAACTCCTGGATGCTTTTGTGCTGTTATTGCTGGCTGTTCTGGTGATTATTCTTTAAAAAAGACCAAAGCAGGGAGTAGGAAGTTGGTTTGTACTGTGTTATAATTAATGCAGAACAAACTTGAGTGCAATCAGGATGTTTTGATTGCAGCCTAGTGGGATTTCTGGGTGTCCTTTTTAGCCATGACATCATGCAAATCAGATTTTGGCACCATTAAAAGGGAGGAATTGAGGGGAAACTGAGGATGCTGGAAGTACTCAGGTACAACTCAGCCTAGGGGAGACTAAACCCACTTTGTCCATTCCTGCTCACAAGTAGAGGAGAAAATTCAGGGGACCAAATTTCCAGTCTCTAATCCCCACTTAAAGAATTTACATTCAGAGCCATGATGAATTTTCCCTATCAGCATTTCCAAAGCAAAATTATAGGAGGTTCAGTGTCAGAAAATTCAAAAGGTTGTGTAGAATGAGTCAAACCATCCTTTGCAGCCTGAAAGCCTCCTCTTGGAAAGCTGGAGAGATTGCTTTGGGATATTTCTCATAGTCCTCATTATCAGTTTTAACTGTTGCAAAGGAATGAAAGGTCCAAATTATCAGCAAAAATGGCTTGGAAGTGTCTCAGGTTTGACATTAAGAAGCAGGTTAATTAATCAGTGCAGTGACAAGAAAGATGTGGTTCCGTTTTCATGGAAAAATATAGCTGAGTATAAATCCAGACAGTTTCTTCAGGCCTTGTCTTCAATAATTTCTCCTTTCTCATCCTAAAAATGTCCGTAGCTTCTCCAAGTCCTTGCTGCTGAAGCCTCCCAAAGGACTTTTCCTCTGACAGCCACAAACAGGCCATAGAACACTGTCTGCTGCTCTTCAAATGAGAGCTCTTGGAAGCTTTAGTGCACCAGCCCAGCTTTTCCCAATGCATCAAACAGCAGGACGGGAATGGGGGAGAAATCTGTGGTGGAGGCACAGATTTGTTCCTGAGGGGTGGAACACAACAGCATTGGAAAATTTTTCAATGCAAAAGATTTTATAGCAGCCAAACATAATTGTTCCATCAACACTGGTGGCAGGAGCTCAGCTCCTCAAACCCAGCCGAGTTTGGAACAGCTGAGCATTTTCCTTGTTTCCTATTCCATTTTTCAATTGAATTCTGGCTGGGGGCTGAATGGAAATGGAGTGGAGAGAAGCTAAGCAGGACTTTCTGCTAAAGCATTTGGAGACGAGGACACCAGAGCTTGCCTTGGTGGTAAGAGAAAAATAATGGTATCATCCTTAGCGAATCCTGGAATGGATTGGCTTAGAAGGGCCCACAAGGATCATCCAGTGCCAGCCCTGCCCTGGGCAGGGACACCTTCCAGTATCCCAGGCTGCTCCAAGCCTCAGTGTCCAACCTGGCCTTGGACACTTCCTCTGTGGTGTTTGGAAGCAAAGTGGCAGCTGGGCCTTGGGGAATGGCCCCTTCCTTCTCATGGCAGGGATTCCTTCTCAAAGTGTTGCTGGACTCCCTTAGTTCCCACTCCCCCCTTGGATCACAGATTTAATTTTCTGAGCTGGAAGTGGAGGTGCAGGAGTCTGTCCCTGTGTATCACTGCTGCTCCAGCTGTGCCTGAGTGTGGTGCCAGGGTTCCATGGGGAGGTGCACACATATTGTGAGCCTGTTTTGTTAGCACTGATAAGCCAGCACCCCCAACCTGCTCCCTGCAAGCGAAGTGAGAAGCTGGCAAATTCCTATGGCACTCAGGTCCCCGATATCTGCAACAAATGCTGTCTGAGTAAGACATTTTCCACAGGGCTAGAAAATCAGGATATTTCACATCTTGCCTTCTTCATCAGTGCCTCCAATTCCTTGGTGATTTTTGTTTAGCCTTTGAAAGAAAAGGACTGCTGTGCCAACAGGGAATTCTTCCTTTTTGCTGTGGCATTGGAGCTTAAATGAGATATGACAGAACATCTTCAGGTTGCCTTTGGCACAGTTGTGTGTTAAATGCTGCTTTAAATTGAAGGGTTTCTGCATGGCAGTGTCAGGACGCACCAGGTTTAGTCTCTTTTTCTGTGTAGAGAATTTTCTCTTTTTTTCCAGTTTTGGTTGGATTTGTTTCTAAAATCTCTTGTCCTATTTTCTGCTGAAGTACAAAGGTAAATAAATGGTATTTAGGTCATTAGAATCCCTCAGTTCCCCTTTCAGGCATCTCACAAAGCAATTAAGGATGGAAAAGAGCTGATTTGGGTTCTGAGGAGGTCCTTGTGCTCCAGCTGCTGAGGCTTTGATGACTTTGTTTGGCATCAGTGCTCAGAAGAGTTTGCTTATGTTCCTTGCCCAAAGGCCATGGGACGGATCCACCTCCACTGTCCTGGGCCAAGTTTGCTTATTAAGGAAAATTCCTGGTGCCCTATAACTCCAGGAAAATACAGAATACCCCCCATCATACTCAGCACAGACAATTGTCAGTAACACCATTTTCTTTCATGCTTGAGAACTTTGACATCAATATTTTTTAGGGTGTAGTCACTGAGAGCCTTAAAAATGCTGCACAAACCTCCCACCATTTACAAAACTCTTGGAGTACAAAGCCTCTATTGCAAATCAAAGAAAAGCATTGAGGCCAGAGCTGAGAAAGAGATCTGCAACTTTGTGGCAATTGCCAAACACAAACACATTCCTATAATGAAGAGAGTAAAAACCTCACCAAAACGCTGTAATTCTAATTATAATTAGGCAGTCAGAGATACCCATCTCTCACAGGACTCTGGAGTCAATTTAACACTTGCAGGAACATTTCTTGAATGCTTGTGAACAAAAATATGTGAATTTCTGTCCACAGATATAAATTTCTTTGATTCAGTGACTTTTTTTGGTGTGCAACAGACCCAGAAGTTCAGGTGGAAATCAGACCCTTTTGAGATTTAAAAAGAGTTTCTGATTCAAACCTGTGCTGGAGAATCTGTTTGCATTTGGGAAGTAGGAAGTGGCTTTTCATGACATCTTAAACTCAGTTTACAGCAAGGCTGATGGCTTTAATCCTAGGGGTGACAGAGTCTACCTGTGCCCAGCAACTGCTTTGCTCTGAACCCTGAACTGGGCACTCAGCCTCAGGAAACACCTGCAAGGCAAAAACTCCTTCCTGGTGGATCAGAGAGTGGGAAGAGTCAGAGTCAGGGGTTTATTCTCTCTGTTTGCCTTCACTTGCTGCAATAAAGTGTAGCAATATTGTGGCTTTCAGCAATATAAGAAATTGATGAAAGAGGCCCTTTATTAAACCCATCCTCACATCTGAGTATTGCCATGGAAAATGAAGAGAAGCAGCTCCTGAACTACCTTCTGCAATCTCACAGCCCTCCAAGTAGTTCAGCTCTTTGTCCCAAAAAGAGACCAATTTCCCTCTGCCAGGCTGCTCTGGGCCAAGGCCAAGTGACCCTGGTTGAGGGCAGAAGAAATGAGGAAGGCCTGAAAGGCTGAAATCCCAAGCTTCAGAGGAAAACAATGCAGGAAACAATGCCAGGGTCAAGGTGTAAGGTGTTGGATTGACCTTTCCTATTTCTCCTTCGTGCTGGCTGATGGCGTAAGAAGCCCCTTTACCCAAAGGATCTCCAGGAGATTCAGAAATGTTTTAGGCAGGTGCTTTTCAGTTCCCTTTTGTTCTGAGGTGGAGGTGTTTGAGGGCAAACAGGGAAAAAATAGAGAAAGAATCAAGAAAAAAAAGGGGAATCTCTACCTGACCCTTGAGATCATCCAGATGGGCTCAGATAGACCCCAGGATTTCACAGGAATTTCCATTCTCCCAAATAAATCCCACTGTGTCTAGCAGTACAAACCCTTCATACACACCAGATGTTGATACACACCAGATGTTTTCAGTCCAGCACATTCAAACACCCATACCCCAACCCTGTTTTTTTGTCCCCACCCTTAGCCCTGTGGTCCCAAAGCTTTGGCCTCACCATGATCCTCCCCTTCCTGAAACATTTGGAAAGTTTTGCCCCAAATGATTCCTCAGCCATAAATTCCCAGCCATGGGAAAGAACAACTGATAAAGTGCACTTTTTGTAGCATTCAGGCCAGCATTCAGGCTGTCCGGACAGTGCTGAACTTTCCTCCTGGTTTGTCAACTGTCTCTGGGGTGGAATCTTGCCCTGGTCATTTTTGTGGTGGCAATGTGGCAGGAGTGAGGTAGACTCTGAGCCGGACAGTCTGGCTGGCTTCCTGCTCTCTCCCTGGAAGCTTTTCTCCCACTGCCACAGTACCTGGCTCCCAAAGCCAATGCTTTGCTCTTTTCCTGCAGTTGTGACCCAGGAACAGCTCACAGGTCATGGCCTGGGAGGCTCAGTAAGGAGAAGGACTCACAAAAAGCTGCTGACTGCCCTCATCCCTCTGGTAACTCAGACCTTTCCCTGTTTTTTTCTATATTTCTTAAATTAAGACTTGTAGCTACATGGGCTTTTTTTCAGCATCACCAAAAGTGGTTGGTGCTCAGCAGATTAACTGCCCAAAGAACAGCAAGAGCTTGAGAACCCAAACTTCCCTGCTCCAGGCCCTTCAGCTTCTGGTGTTCTGATATGTGATTTAATCTCTATAAAACTCTTCCTGGGAACACTCAGTACCATGAATGAAAGCCGGGTGCTAGGTGCAGCTCCTGGAACCTTCCATTCCACCCGGTTAGCTCTTGCCCTAGTCCAGCTTTAAGGATATCTCTCTGTACCTCTCCTGGTCTCGTGAGTCTCAGCCCTGCCTGAAGCGTGGCAATGACGAAGAACAAAGGGAGGACTTTTGCAGGTAGAAACTCGGTCTATTGTTTCTGGAGCCAAGGTCCCCACAAAAGTGGGGTCCTGGGTGCAGAGCAGCACCTTTTAAACAGGGGTGGGGAAAGGGGAGGGGTACAGACAGAGGACATAGGATAGGGTGGGAGAAACTGGGAACCTGGGCAATCACCTGACATCTCCCCTGGAATGTACCAGATACCAGGCCAGGGCTGCAGAGGGACTCCGAGCCAATGAGGGACACAACTCTAACCTAGGGAAAACCCGATTAAAACCCAAAAACACACCACAACAATGAACCAGCTGTGTACAGAGCTGGCCACCCCAAACTTACAGCTCAGAACTCTGCATCAGGAGGAAACCTAAACTGTAGGGTGTTATTTGAGGTGCCACTGGAATTTCTCCCCATTCCCACATGCTTGGCAGCAGGACCCCTTCCATGTCTCTGGTCAAAGTCACCTTTGTGCCACTTGGGTGAGGCCCTGGTGTCCAAGGGGTAAATGTAACTCCTGGGAACACTGAATTCCATGTCCTAACACTGAATTCCATGTGCCAACACTACTGCTCTTCAGGGCCTTTCTCACATCGCACTCAGAAATTCTCATTTGGCAGCTCTTAATAAGCCTTAATCTCTGTTGCACTCTTTTTACTAAAGCTTTATTTGAAACTATGTCCAGTTGATTTTTCTGATGGAAATGCAGGGTCTATCCCAGACAAAAATCCTGCTGCAATTGGGAATTGCACATGTAATAGATGTATAATTGAATTTTTATTAACACACTGTCACGATCTGCAAAGCGGGATTGGTGGTGGTTCGTTTATTGATCTAAGAGTGCAAAAGGCAATGCAAGGGGACTCTCGATGTAATCACAGCAATGCACTTTATTGAAAACAATCATCAACGTTATGCGATAGAGGGGAGAGGAAAGGAAACAAAGGATAGCGAGAAAATAGAGGGTAAGGGGTTATAGCTACCAACGTGGAAGTCCTCGCGGCTGTTCAGCGACGTAGAGTCTTCTGTCCATTGGGGAGATCTCAGGGGAAGGTGAGTTTGGGGGGTACTTTTGTAGTCATTTGGGAAGCGAGAGGCATGGGGCCAGAATCAGAGGAGATTTATGACCATTCTGATGTAATGACCACAGTGGCTAGTACCGATTTCTTTGTCAGTACCTTCACTACCAGTTCTGAGCAGGTACATTTTGCAATGTATGCAACATTCCCTGGCAATCATCTCGCTTCAGTCCAGCCAGTGCCCCGCTCTGCCCTGTGCCAGAGCTGTAGGGATCTCAGTCTCAGTCCTCGGGAGGGGGCTTCAATCGCTGTCCGTCACAGTGGTTGTGAGGAAGAGGAGGGATTTTCTGTGGGGGACCACCAAAGTTACCCCAGAAAGTTCATTTGGCCAAGAGGTGGAGGCAAGCCTCCCCTTGCCAGGCCCTGCTCAAGGCAGCGTACCTGCTCGAGGCAGTGCACCATGGCAGCACAGCAACACAGCTGCAAACAATCACTTGGCGAGCATCCACCTCAACCAGGCCAGAACTTCTGTGCAAAGTCCTTTTGAGAGTTTCAGGGTTTTGAGGGTCTTTGCAGCAATCGTGAGGCAAAAATGAGGGAAACTTCAGACCAACTCTCACACACACTTTTTGCTTGCACTCTTAATTGCTTTGTACAAAACACGTGGCTGTATTTTTGTTTCCAAGAACTCCAGGCCTTGTTTCCCAGGCAGTTATTGTCACCTTTACTTCAAGTAAAGTTAAAATGTAAAATTTCACAACTCTCTAATTAACTTTCCTGCTCTCTGTAGTTAAAAGGTAGTTAAACCCAAAAGCATTCATTCAACTTTAATGAGGATAGGAAGGTAATTGCATATGCATTTCTTTATAATTATCACTTAATTGCATTACCAGTAGATCTATCTCTTGCTTATTTAGTCAAGCTCAATAAAGAATGTATAAGGCTGAGTTGATGGTTGTTTGGGCTGTTCCAAGAACAACATAGTCAGGAGCAGAGAGCTTTGCACATCAGTTCATACAGCAGGCAGCAGGGACAGATTTTTTCCAGGTTTAGCAAAGACTTCTCCTTAAGACCAGCTTCAAATGCTCCATCAGCTGTGGGGGTGGTAAAGCTCTTCAAAGGCAGCAGGAAGCCAAGACATCCATCCTTCCATTTCCTGGCTGGCTTTGAAGAGCTCAGCTCTGAAAAGGGATCTTGATGCTTAATTGTCTCTTCTGACATAATTCAGGCATCAACAAAATCAGGTGCAAGGAAAGCCCTTTATGCTGAAGTGGCTGTGATGTGTTGGAAACTTCATCCTCTCCCTTTGCTCTCCAGTGTTCCCATGGGCCCATCCTGCTGTGGAACTGTCCTGGTTTGAAAAGACAGGCATCTGCTAAGGAAGGCAGGAGCCTCCTCTGAAATGGAAAATGTAAACCCTCTCTCTCCGAATTGTTATAATTTTGAAATTAAGGGGCTCTCGGGAAAAAATATGGGAGCAGGAATAGCAGTTTTTTATTAAGTAAGGTAAAAAAAAAAAAAACAAAAAAAAAAAACAAAAAAAAACCACAAACAATATAGTAATGCAAAACAACCCTGACAGAGTCAGAATACGACCCTGGTGATAGCAGTCTAATTGAAGTGGTGGCTGCAGTCCTCCTGGAGTGACAGATGTAGTTCTGTTGAAGCAATGATCCCGTGGAAGGGTGGAGTTTTCCTCCAGTGAGAAAAAGCTGCTCCTCTGAGAATCCAGTGGAGTGGCCTGTCTGGTATCCCAAAATCTCAGAATATATCCATGGAGGAATGTGTGGCTCCTCCCCCTGGGCAGAGCATCTCCCAATGGATGATGTAATTTTATCAGCCATGCAGTGACACTCACTGGCCCATTTCCCAGAGGGAGGATTGATTTGTGGAAGAGATAAGAAAAACTGCCCAATTAACAGAACATTAACTGTCACACCTTTAACAGATGGCAAATAGAATACACACTTATCTTTCAATCCATGACAGGAACACAGGGATGTTCCCTAAGGTCTGGGAAGACAATTTCCCTGGAAATTAACACGCAAATCTGGAATTGAGGGGAGTGGGAAAGGTTGTGATTTCCAAAGGAATTTCCAAAGCACGCTTATTAGTAGGCGAAGAGAAGGAGCCGTTTCAGAGTGACGTTTCAAGGGGCAATAAAAGCTACAATCCAAGAAAATCAGGCTGTGTCTGTCTTGGTAAGCTCCAGGTGCTCCTAGGAATAGCACTGGTTGTTGTTAACATCATGAAACAGGCTCTGGAATAAATTTGTTCCCTATTAACTGGAGCTTTCTATCTCTTGTGTGCCTTTCTGGTAATGATATTGATATTTCCTAATGCTGCTCATTACAGTTCCCAGCTTTGGCTGCCTGGGAATGTGTCTGAGCCTGTGTTTCAATGAGGGTTTCTCATGTTGTGTGTCTATCTCACTTTTTTTCTCTTCTTCCAGCAAGATCTGTGCAGGATTTTTGCACCAAGAAACAGAACAGAGGGTTTAGGCAATATTAGCAAGTCCTCTGTGATGACAAATACAAAATGAAATTCCACTGGATCACATTTATCTTGTGAGATACTCAGGCCCCTATAGATTAAAGTCCAGTACAAACCAAGTGCCTTGGACTATTGTTCCAAACAATAAAAATGAAAAATCATTCAGAATGAGAAGTTTATCTAGAAATACAGAATGTATATATATACACATATGATGTGTATGTTTAATATCCTTCTCTACCCCATTTTTGATACTGGTTTCATTCCAGGCAGAAAGGACACAACACTTCCCAGAGATTCTCATTCCTCTGGGAATGGCTTTTCCATTCTCCACACAGATGAAATATTCGTAACATTTTCTGGAAAAGGCTCTCGTTACTCAGAGCTTTGTTTCTGTTTCTGCCCTCAGAGAAATAATAGTAATGAAAAGTTCAGCCCAATCCATCTTCCCATTGCCATGGTCACAGAAAATTCAGATTTTCATTAAAACCCAAATATTTCTCAATAGTTGTCACCTCAAAAGACCAACTCTGCAAAGCATTGAAATGCTTAATTGTCATTGATTTTTAGCATTACTTAGATAATTTCTTCTTTTGGATCTAGGTGTGAGTGTTTGGGCCTTGAGAAAGGGTCACCTCTGAGTTCATGGCAGAAGAATCCTGCCTGATGTTGCCTGGTAGAAGCCATAAGTTAAAAAGACAGGACCATGTAGGAAGGTCAGCCCTGCTCACAGCACATCCCTGGAAATGCTGCTGCAGTAGAAAGTGACTGGTAGCCCAGGAGAGCAGGTGGATGGAATTATTGTCTGCTGGAATGATCTGAAGGAGCTGGAAGAGGAGCTGGGCTGAGGGGGGGATGGTGCTTTGTGCCACACAGAGACCAGGCATGACCCTGGTACCTGCTGGACTGCTCCAGAAACCACCCTCAGCACTCCAGCTGCTCCTGAAAGGAGCAGGAATGTGGTCGAGACGGTCAGAGTCAGGTCCCTGCAGGGGTCTGGGTCTGGCCACGGGTTCTGGTGGCCAGGGATGGAATCAGAGTTCTGGAGCCTGCTTCTCCGTCTGCTGCCTTGGGATTTTTGTGCCAGGAAAAGGAGGAGGCTCAGGCTTTCAGAAGGACAGACATATTTTTTATTTCCTTCTCCCCCAAAAACTAAAAATAAAGGAGAAAAAATTGGGGGGGAGGGGGAAAGTTGTACAAGTTGGAAAAGTTCTTTTATTTTCTCTCCAGTTGTCAGCCCTTCTCAGCACATTTGGGTGATATTTTCCTACTTCCCTTGAAATACAAAGCCACAAATACACTTCCAAGTGCAAACTGAGATTATCACGCAGTTTCCTGATTTCAGGAGCTGTGGCTGAAAAAAACTCTAAACAACGCAATTCTTATTTGAAAAGTGAGGTGTGCTAAAGACACCAGCAGAGCTGAAATGTGAATCTGATCTGCAAAGTATTTATAGAGAGAAAAAGGAATGAGAAAATAAAGCTGAATTCCAAATGCTTTCAAAGAAAGGTGCAGTTAGCACTCAGATTACTTCCAAGGGAAATAATGAAGAAATAACTTGTATTTGAGATTTAACTTTTTTTTTAAATCTCTGTGATGAATGTTGCACCTGGGCTCTGAGAGGGCCAACACCAGGCCTGTGTAGCACAGAGTCCTCACACTGGGGGTGGTGGAGATCACACAGCTCTGGAGAAACAGCCCAGGGAGATGGATTTTAATCTCATGCAGCAGATTACTCCTGGCATCCTTTTCTTGTGAAATTTAACAATTTCCCCAATTATGGTGATCAGCCACCTCTTTTTGCTGAAAATGGTCCTGTATTGTGGCAGGACGTACCAGCCCAGCTGAATCATTGTGCACTCCCAGCTCTCTCTAAATACAGAATAATCTTCAGCACACGTTGGTTAAAAATTCAAGGACAGATGAATAATGAATATAAATGGACACTCCTGCATTAAAATTCAATGGTAGTAAAGGAAAATGGAAACAGGACATTTTCTAGGATCCTGCAGGACACAATTACAAGCACTGTTACTCCTCCCTAGAACAGACTCACACCCCCCAGTCAGCAGGGATTTCCCTAAGCACTCCTCAAACATGAGGAGAATGCAACCCCTGAGCAGGGAAAGGTGCAGAGTGCTGGGGCAAAGCCACCTTTTCCTCAGGAACTTCTGACTGGAATGTGGAAGGAGGCACTTCTAGAAAATTACACATTTACAAGCTAGAAGTGACCATTCAGGAGTAACATAGGGCAGCAAATGCCAGCCCCTGCTCTCTACTTCTAGACCATAGAGCCTTGAGAAAGTAATTTAATCCTGATTTCCAGGCTATCCACAAGAGCAGGCTGTAAAGACAGGAGGGCTTAACTGGTACTGGCTCTGAAAATCAGTGCTCCAGTTTAAACAGGAATTAATTAAAGAATTCCTTTGCCATGGGAAAATGCCCATGGTTCCACCCAGCAGTGTGACTTCCCTAAAAGACAACTTGAGAAAATCTTTGCTGGCCTCAATAATTTCCTGAGGCTCTCCCTGGGGTAGCTGGAGGTTCAAAGGAGTCTCCTGGAAACATGGACATCTCTATATGCAAATATAACAATACAAGCAATAAGAAGCTTTCTAAACAGATGCAGCACTTAGAGGGTTCTCATCCCCAGCAGTGAGAGGGAAAGAGTCAAATTTTGGGATTAAACATCATAAAATGCTAAACCAGAGTCACAGTGACTCTGGCTTGTTATGCAAAAGTACGAGTCAGGAGTGTGACAGGAGACAGTGTAATTCCCTTCTCGGTTCCTCTCTGCTGCCTGGCAGAGTGGTGGGGAGCCAGGTATTCCAGCAGCACAGAATGCTTGGAGAATCACATTTTCCATTTACTCTGTCCTCCTCCTCATCCTCCTCCTCCGTGCTTAAGCCTGATTCCAGCTGGCACTCCAGGCATTCCCAAATTCTTCTGTGGATCCTGAGGAGCCGGGATGTGATGTGACTCCATTTGCTGTTGAGTAGGGAGTGGATCGAAGGAAAGGCAGCAGCTGACTGAGGCTGATTAGAATGACAATGCCTAAATCTCCTATTTACTACAGATAGGTCCATTCCTTGTCTTCCCTTTTTTAATGGATGCTGTTGGCTGTAGTCACACGGATGTGTGGAAGCCATGACCTGGACGCAGGAGTCAGTAGGACACAGGTGATGATTTGTCTTTGGATACAGTCTGGATTCAGGATAATCCACTTTCTCCTTGGCTTCTCACTTTCCTGCATCTTTCTGACACTGTGCCACCAGTGCCTGTGGCTCACAGGTGAGGGATAAAATTCCTGTACATGGAGAAGATAAAATTTCTTCATGGGAATTTATTTTTTCATGAAAATGGTTGTAAAACATTGGCACAGGCTGCCAGAGCAGGGGTGGGGTCACCATGCTTGGAAGCGTCCAAAAAAATGTGTGGATGTGGCACTTGGGGACATGGTTTAGTGGTGAATATGATGGTGGTGCTGGGTGATGGTTGAACTCAATGGTCTTAAAGGTGTTTTCCAACCTTAAGGATTCAGACTCTAAGGTCAGATCCCAAGAACCTCACCAAGTATTTGAAAGGTCACAGTCTGGGTTTTGATGGATGAATTCAGAGGGATATGATCCTGCTGTCAGTTTGTCCCTTGGAGATTTCCACTCCTATTGCAAGGGAAGCTGATCTTGGGAGGCAGACACTGAGCCCCACAAGTTCAGCTCAGTGTTAAGCATTTTTTTTCTTCAATGTTCTAGATTAGGCAGCTCAGCTGTGAAGTGGGAGCCAGAATTATGAATGGATTTAGTCCAGCAGGAGATGGGAGTGGGTGCCTGCGGAGGTGGTGTTTGCAAAGGTTCAACTGGAGATGGACTCTACAGCCTCTTAGAGAGAGATTGTTCTGCTCAGAGTGAAGTCAGTGAGTTTCTGTATTATCTTCCTTTTTTTTTCTTTTTTTTTTTTTTTTTTTTTTCCAGTGTGACAAAAGGAAAAGGTACCACACTGAAGGTTTGGTTTAGCTGAAGTCCTTGGGTTGTTATGAGCTCTGGCAGCACTCTCATGGTTTGTCCCCACCTGTGTTAGCTTCCTGGGCTACTCAATTCCCAGACTGTTGTGTCCTTGGGGCACCTGAACCCAGGGATTCAAAGATGAAGCTCCGGAGAGGCAGGGCAGCCCTTGCAGCATTTAACAAAGGCTGCAGCAGCACAGGAGTCCTGTCACACAAGAGCCCTCTCACCTCACAGGAGAGATTCAGAGCTGAGCTGTGTCAGGAGTGAGAGATGTGAGGGACCAACGAGACCCCACGGGGATGTAAGGAAAATCAGGTTTCTGAGCCCCACTGACTGCTCTGTGACTCTGGCAGCATCCCCTCCACATCTACAGGCTAATACAGAAACCCAAGGGGCAAAAGCCCTGATTGAACTCAGCAATGACTTGTTTTGCCAGCAAAATCTTTTCAAGTGACTGTGGCTGCCAATGAAACGTTGGATTGGGAGGGGAAGAAGGGGGGAAATGAAGTGATTCAGCAATTCCCACACATGGAACCAGGGAGTGACTGGATGTGCTGCGGCCCCATCCAGCTGCTTCTCTGAGAAATCCAGCTCCAGCCTGGTTGGAATGCAGGAGGTGTTTCTGCAGCCAGGTTAAATTAGGAGCTGATGATGACAGCAGACATTGTGGAAATGTCAGAATTAGCATATGCTGAATGAGGGCTGGGTGGCCCCAGCTCGGTCCAGAGGCTCGGGAAAGCAAGGAAAAGGAAGACTGAGGAAGGGAGAAGGGCTCTCCCCTGGCTCTGGAGAGCTGTCAGTGCACCGCATGAACAATTCCTGCCAGAGCTGGTGTTTTTCCAGGGGTTGGAACATCAGAAAGACCAAAGGTTGGCTCATTGAGGCAGTGTCCTCCTTCCCAAGGAAGTGGTGGGGAGCAATGTCTCCTCAGCCAAGGGTAGGTTTGATCTTAAGGAAAGAGTTTCCCACATTTATTTCCAGCGCTCCTGGGTCCCCCAAGGCAGGAAAGGCTCCCTTGTGTTCAGTCTCACTGTTTCCCACCAGCTGATGACTTCCCATTTTCATTTTCCCCATCCCCTGTTGTGTTTAGAACAAAATGAACAAAACAATCCCAACTGGAACAGAGGAGGTGTTTGTAAACTTCAGAGCTGCTCACTGAGTCCTTACAAGCCTCGGAGGGGAAGTTATTGTTTGTACCAAATCCTGTTCTGTAGGGACTTTGTGGAATTGTTCCAGCCCAGCTCTGTGGCTGAGGAAATGAGGAATGAACTCGGATGGATGCACAGGCTTTCTGGTGGGATCACAACTTTGGATCTCCTTGGATCTGAGTGTCCTCAGCACAGCAGGAATGTTTGGAAGCTGTTCCTTGGCTGACTGAGACAAGGAAGAAGAGAAGTGCAGACTGTACTTCCTTTCTTGAGTTCTACCTCACTCAGAAATGCTTCTGGAAAAGGAATCACAGAGCCACAGAATCTCAAAGGTTGGAAAAGACCTCTAAGATCCAACCTTTGACTGAACCCCACTAAAGCACATTACCAAGTGCCACTTCTACTCATTTTCTGAACACTTCCAGGTGTCTCCACCACTTCCATGGGCAGCCCCTTCCAAGGCCTGACCACTTTTCAGTGAGGAGTTTTCTACCGTTATCCAACCTGAACCTCGCCTGGTGCAACCAGCGCTCCCCTGGAGCTGTTTCTCTGCTGTCTCGACAAGGGCACCAGCACAGGGTCGTTCAAACCAGCCCAGGGAGCTGTGGAGCACCAGCATGGAGCCCAGCCTGTCCTGCAGACCCTGGTTCTGTTCTGTGCAGAGGGACAGGTCCCGCAGGTCCCTCCATCACTCTAAGATAATTTTGTTAACACTGGAAATACAAAGGGAGACAAAGCCCTTTTTCCTAAATCAGTGACAAGTCTGGCTCAGGAGAAACTGCAGCGATTATCTGCAAATAAAGCAGAGGCCACCGTGTGCAGATGCATTTATTGCTTTCATTCCATGCTGAATTGGTGTGTTTGTCACCTGGTGTCACGGGCACGTGCTCATTATGCATTATCCCTGTGGGAGAGAGACCAGCAGGCTCGGAGCCAGCTGTGACTCATGTCCCAAACACAACTTCCTTGGTATTTTTGGGTTCTCCCACCTCTCGTTAAGGTGTTGGGCTACAAGAACTGCAGAAGGAACACTTTTTTCCATTTATCAGGAGGAGATACTCGTCTCAGCCAATGTGAATCCAAGGCTGAAGCAGAAGAGGGACAAGCAGGAGATGAAGTTAATTTGCCTGATGGAACTAAAGGGATGAAAGGGCTCTTTTTTCCCTATTCCTTTCCACTCTTCTTCTGGAATCTGGATTAACATCATTAATTTCTTCCCACAACTCCATTTGCTGCATGCAGCTAAAACAGGAGTGGAGTTCTCCTCCTCTGTGGCTCGCTAGGGAGGGGCTGGGACATTAATTCCTGCATGGTGCAAATTTGGAGTCTTGCTGGAGGCAGGGAAAAATTACTCTTCTTGGGAGCCCAGCATGAGGATCTGCTCCTTGTATTATTAGGGAAATAACCAAGCATTTCTTAATAAGATTTTTTAACAAACTAATCAGCAATATTGGATTTTCAAGGATTTCAGAGGGAATTCTTGCTAATTGAGGTGGTTTTTTTCCATTAGCAGCTCCCAGCAGGAGCCTTGCACACTGGTGGAAGAGCATCACGTATCTTGTAAAATCAATAGTGCAGCCAAATAAAAAAAAAAACACAAGTAGTGTGGCTGATTCAAATTAGAATTGCAAATTCCTAATGAATCCAGATGTCAGGGCTAGGCTGGAGGAGACTGGTGTGCTTAAATTCAGGAGAAAGATAGGCACAGTCCATGCAGTGATGTGAATTCCCACTCCCTTTCCCCAGCAAAGCAGCTCCACATTCCCTGGAATTGTCACTCATGCTCCCAGATTCCAGGACGGTTTAATGACAGCCCAACGCTGATCAAACACTTCTCTCTCCCACAGGTCAAGTGTAGGTTTGTGTCCTTCCTGAAGCCCAATAAAATGATAATTTTAAACTGAAAATCCAGTCTCGTGTGTTTGTACCCCACTCTGAGCTCCAGTGGAGCTGTCCTGCCTCCCCTTGGTGTGATAAGATCAGACTTGATTCCTCAGGAGGACAGAGTCTGGGGGCTGGGATTTCTCCAGGGAAAAAGAGTGAGAACGGAGCAGAATCGAGTCTGCTGAGTCTGTGGGAACCTTTTGGCTACAAGTTCTTCCATGCCTGGTCAGGAAATGCAGGTGCATTTGGAGCACAAATTCAGGAAATTCAGAAAATAAATTCAGACCTTCTTCACTGTGAAAGGAATCACTGGGCACAGGGAGGAGCAGTGAGAGGAGTCTGAGTGGTGCAGAGGAGCACAAGAGGCAGGAAGAGGAACCTCCTTTGGCTTTGTGCAGTCGCACAGGGAGCGTGTTCATGTTCCAAGTCTCTTGTTGGCTTGAGAATCCTCCTTGCAGAGAATAGGGAGTCCTGGAGTGGTTTGGCTGGGAAGGGACCTCAAAACCCACCCAGTGCCACCCTCTGCCATGGCCAGGGACACCTATCACTATCCCAGGCTGCTCCAAGCCCTGTCCACCCTGGCCTTGGACACTGCCAGGGATCCAGGGGCAGCCACAGCTGCTCTGGGCACGTGTACCAGGGCCTCACCACCCTCACAGGGAGGAATTCCTCCCCAAAATCCAATCTAATCCTGCCCTGCTTCAGTCTAAGGCCATTCCCCCTTGTCCTATCACTACATGCCAGAGACATCCTTGCAATCTGATTTCCTGTTTCTCTCATAAATACCTATTTACAAAATGCATCCTAAACAATTATTTTTGTGCAGCCGATCTGAGACATTGCCTGAACCAGACAAGAGAATCTTTTCTATTGTGCAGCTGCCTCGGAAAATCTTTTAACACAAAGCTGTACATCAGAAAATTCTCACAATAACCATTGTTAAGAATGTACCAGCGATCCTGGGGCTGTGCCTTCAACCAGCAAAAAAATGATCCAGTATTACAGCAAATAGCTGCTCCTGCATCTGAGCTTGTGCTGTTTCCTCTGGGAATTTCTGAACTCCTCAGAGAGGGGGCTGTGCAGGGGTAACCCTTTGGTGAGGAAATCAGTCACACGCACACAGTAGCTGCAGGCCACGCTCCCCTGGCTTGTACAGATGTGTTATTGCGCATGACGGAGATTTAATTGCTCTGAATTCCAAGGTTTTGGGGCATTCTTCTTTCAAAAGCCTCCTCTGCATCACATATTTATGGGAGACTTCTGGCACTCGGGGCTTCAGATTGCTATAGACAGATCTATTCCCTCCATGCCTTGGGCTTTATGCAAATGCTGCAAAAGAAGAAGGAAATTTTCCATAAATACAGACTCACACGCACTGTTTCCCATTCTTTTCACACAAGCTGATTTTCAGCTTTTTGCTGCTGGATTTAATTGCATTCCCAAGCTGCCTCCCTTCTCAGTAAAGTAAAACAAAACTGGGCACTTGCTCTTGTGTTATCCCTTATTTTCTTTTGTTAGCACAGCACACAGAAAAGAAACTTCAAAAAGTGCATTGTTGAGTCTTTATTTCCAGCTTGCCATGGAACAAAAACCAGCTGATGGAGCTGGCTCAGGTTACAAGAGTTTTTCTGCCTCTCTTTGTTTAAATAGGAATGGCTGAGGCTCTACAAAATGTACTCAAAGAAACTGTTATTGGGGCTTTAAAAGAACTGAAAACATCCTTTTCTTTCTTTTTTTTTTCCCTATTACCAATTCCTTCATTGCAGCTCTTTCCTTCTACCTTGGGTGAGTGTTAAGGGTGGTGGAACAGTACTTGGATCTGACCCAGATTTTGTCTTCAGCTCTTCTTTGTAACAGGCTTCTATTGTACCATTCCTGGGCAAATTTCCTGGATTTTCCTGGTTAGTCTGGAGGTCAGGGAAAGGTTCTTCCCCAGAGGGTGCTGGCACTGCCCAGGCTCCCCAGGGAATGGTCCCAGCCCCGAGGCTGCCAGAGCTCCAGGAGTGTTTGGACAGCACTGCCAGGGATGTCCAGGGTGGGATTGCTGGGGTGTCTGGGCAGGGCCAGGGGTTGGACTGGATGGTCCCTGTGGGTCCCTTCCAGCTCAGGATATTCCATGACTCCAGAGCTGTGTGTGCAGGGAGGAGAGGATTAGATACCTCACTGTCATTCGGAATTTGGCTGGTGTTACTCCATTAGCTAAGGAATGTTAAAACAATTAAAACCCCAACCTGTTGATGCCAGCAGAACTCCCAGCAAGGATGGGGCTCTTCTGCCAACACCCCATTGCTGCCAGCTCGGCTCATGACACTTGGGGACACTTTATATTGAAGCTGGCAAGTGCCACATGGTGCCACACAACTGGTGTGGGCAGTTGTGCCAGAGAGGATCTCTGCCATTCCAGCCTGTTCCCCAGCCATTCCCTGCTTCCCAATGCTCTTCTGGTATCACGGCCTCACAGCTGATTCCCAGGAATAGATTATTCCCCCTGAGCCCAGTGTGCTCCAGGCCATGGAGAATTTGGCCTCTGGTTTCCTCTGCAGCTGCTGGAGCAGCACAAGGCAGGAGAGTTTGGATTTCACCCTCTACAAATCTACCCCAGAAGGGGTGTTGGCCCAAAGCAACATATTCATGTCAGAGGAAACCATGTGTGCCCCAAAACATGGCTTTTTCCAGGCTGTGGAGGGACTCTCAGGAGCTGCAGCCATGTCAGACAGAATGGAAAGGGCCAAAGCTCTGTTTGGCTTCTGGCTGACCTCAGTGCTGGCAAATACCTGGAGGCAGCATTCCCAGGAGTGGCCAGCACTGCTTGCAACTCTTGGAAAGGACTCCTTTGTGTTGCCTGGGAATTCAGAACTCCTGCCACCAGCTTCAGTCCTTCCTATCCCAGCTGCAGGAGGCAGTGACAAACTCCAGTCTGTTCTCTTTGAGGAACCTGAGAAGAGACTTCCTCCACAGTGCAACTCCCCTTTGTCCTGTCCCTCCATCCCTTGTCAAAAGAAGCCCCTCTTCAGCTCTCTTGGAGCTCACTAGGCCTGAAAGGGGCTCTAAGGTCTCCCAGAGCTCTCCAAGCTGACCATCCCTGTGTGCTGGTGTTTCTCCTCCTGGGCAGTTTATTAATCCTTTGCGAACCTTCTTGTTGCTGAGTGAAAAGTGCAGCTCCAGGCTGAGTCTGGTCTTGGAGTTGTAAAACGCCTCTCAAAGGATAAAAATGCTTTTTCAGACACTGTAAAACTGCTATGGGCTGAAAGGGATCCTCAGCCTTGCCTGGCTCCTGGGAGGTGTTCCTGTCATCCTTACACTGAGGATTTTTCAGCTAATTGGCATCACCGTGTGGACATTTGCTGTTGCTCAGTAGCACTTCCCTGCCACCGAATAACCTGTCCTGAAAAATATGATTCTCATTTCCCTCCAGCTTCACAAGGGACAGTTCCCAATACTCACTGAAAAGGCTTGGTCTGTTTAAATGCTGGGATCCTCCAGGGAGTATCCTCTGAGCAGGAGCCAATCCGCAGCTCTTCAGAGGAGCCGCTGGCTGGAAGCAGATGGAGGGGCCGTGTGGTAACAAGGTGTCAGTGTTTGAAGCCCACTTTGGCTTTGTGTCTTTCCCTACAGCTCTCCCACAGAGCTGATGAGAATTGTAATGAGCTTTGGCCAGGCCTACTTTCTAATATCTTTAATTTATCAGACTGGTGTAGTGGCCAGGTCACCATAGGGCACCTGAGATGTGCTCAGCTCAGAGGTGTTTAAATATTTCAATGTGCTGGTTTCTCTGTTCCCAGTGAGCTGAGCAGTCCTGCTGGACACTTGGTGCTGCAGAATGTGGGACAGCTTTAAGGTAAAACCTTTAAAGGACTGGGAGCAGGCTGTCTGGAGAAAGCAGGAGCAAGCTCTGGGCAGGAGTTCTGTGGATGTGAAGCTTCTAGACTGAACGTGAACAGCTGGAAAACTCCAGAAAAAAACATTACACACCCTAACTGGTACAAAATTACAGGAAACAAATGGAAAGGAGCCTGGGTATCCCACTGCAGCCTGCCATGGAGCTGTCCCCTGGATACACAAGGCTCTGTAAGAAAACTGGCTCCCTCTCACCCGAGCTGTTTGCAGTCTCACAGCTGGAGAAACTCTGAGAAGCTCTGGGGCCACATTCTCCCACTATCTTTCCCAGGATTCAGGGTCCTTGGAGTCTCTTGCCTGAGGAGCTGTGGCTGTTTAACAGGCAAATTGCCTCATGGACATTTTCCACCCCATTTTCTCAAACACATGGCTCAAATGCTGAGCTGATCTTCTGCATATTTAAGGTGCTCAGCCGTAATTTAAGAGGGCAGCAATTACTCCACACATCCTTCTGAAGGCTAAATGGCTCAATAGGCTGAGTTTAAGGCTAATCCAGGGTGCATCATTCCATAGCAAGAGCAGTAAAGGCAGTTTTGAAGGCCAGCAGCTGTAGGAGGTGCCTCAGGAGCTGTCCGAGCTCAGGCTGTGTCACAGTCATCTGGCCCATGGCTGTTCCAAGGGCTTGGAGCTGGCAAGGATGGCTGGATTATTAGAGAGTATTCAGTGTGTGGAGGGGGGAGTGAGGGACCAGTCCTGGTGCGGAGCTTTCCTGGGGCAAACCTGTCCCCACATACCATTTGCACCGTCAGGGGATTGTGCTTCCCTAATTCCCGCCCACACCTGGGCAATCCCATGGGAGAACCACTGTGGGGCTCAGGGAATTGGCATTCCAAAAGGCAGTTATGTTAAAGCTTTAGGAGAGGCCTCCCAACAGCATAGCTCTGGCAAATCTGCTCAGACGATGAAAGAACATCTGAAGTCTGACAGCTTCATTTTCCTCTACAAACACAAGTACCAGAGGAAAATACCAGCTGAGCAAGCTGGATAACTGAGGAGTGGGAAGGGTTTTTGAAAGGACACCAGTGTCTGGAGACTGAAGCAGTGATAGTTCTGGTGATTTATTTGTAGTGTGTGTCTGTGCAAAGTCTCTGCGTGAGCTTTGACAAATGATTTGGGATTCCAAGGCCTGAGGCCTCTGGGAAATGAGTTTCAAAGTGCTGAAATCCTCATCTCTTTCTGATGGCCAGTGGAGAGATCCAGCTGTTTCAACGTGGGATCCAAACTGTCCATGTTCAGAGAAGGGCTCTAAGCCCTCCTGGAGTGGCAACAGCAATAAATTATGGCCATGAACTCCACATTCCTCTTGCTTCTGGTAGAGTAAGAACCAGGCAGATCTCTCTAAAGTGCATCCAAGGGTGTATTTCTTTAAATTTGCAGATAAGGGAAAAACAAACTTAAATTTAGTGGTATGGCTTTAATCAGCTGAGTGAATAATGCACTCATGGAGGAAGTTTTATCTGGGAAGGGAATAACCTGATGTTCAGCTGGGAATCTTTAGGAGTGCTGTGGAAACAGCACTATCTTGTATATGGGTTTGGTGCCCACTTTGGAAATAACTCAGTTTAAAACCATGATTCTCAATTTTAGGAAATCTTCCTTCCCAAAGTCTTGCTGTGCTTATAGAGAAATTCCTCTGAGCACAGGCCTTTAGCTCACACTCTGCAGGTGAGCACAAGCACAAATGACCACCGGTTCCTGCTTTCACCCTGTACCCTCTCAGCAGCTCACATTTCAGAGCTGTTACATTTACCAGGATTTATGTGACCTTTGGATAAACTCCAAATCCTCATGCTAGCATTTCTTCCCTGCTCCGGCACATCATGCAGGGTTGGGGGTTCTGGAATCTCCCTGTGGAGTGCTGAGGCCCAAGGCAGATTAATTCCCCTCTCACACCCATTTCAGAAACACCAAGCTCTGAACAATAAGACTGTGGTAGAACTGATCCTTCAAAAATCTTTCTTCTTGGAAAAGGAGAAAGCTGCAGGGACCACAGAGTGGAAAAACAGTGTCTTGGACACTGGAGATCACTCCTCAGTGAGTTTTGCAGTGGGCCTACAGTGAAAATGGAGGCACGAGGTAACTCTTCACTAATACGTGCAGAAATGGTTTTAGTAAAGCTTAAATCTCTCTCCCCACTCCCAGAATAGCACCTGAGGAGGCTGGAGATGGCCCAAAGCAGCACGCACAACCCCAGCTCTGCTCTGGTGGTGTTGGAATATTCCCATCTCCTGCTGCTTTGCACGTGGATCACTCTGCTTTCCCTTCCCATTTTACCTTAACTGTGCTGTAGGATCCTCACAGTTCAGGGTCAGATGAAGCAGAGCCAGCACTTCTTTCCTCACTCTGCCCACTCTAATGACTCTGCTAATTACTAGTTGCTCCTCATCAGCTCATTGCTCCTCTCTAATTCCTTTGAAGACCTGTCTCCATGTGCCAGGCACATCACCTGGGGGGCAGCAGCAAAAGCTCTGGGAATGGAATTTCTCTTCCTGGGGCTGGAATACCTGAGTCAGTTCTCAAGGGTATTTTCCAGAGCTATTTTGGACATCTGGGGTTTCTATTTTGGACATCTTGGTTACCACTGAAATCTTTTTCTGACAAACTGGGCTCTCCTGCCAAAGCCCAAGAGTCCCGGAAATGATTGGAGAACACTCTCAGGCACAGAGTGGGATTGTTGGGGAGTCTTGTGCAGGGCCACGAGCTAGACTAGGTGATCATTTTGAGCCCATTCCAGCTCAGTATATTGCATGATTCTGTGCTCATGATCCCAGGGAAATCAGTGCTGTTCTGGGTATAATCAGGATAACAAAAGAAATTCCCCTTCATGGGTCTGCAATAGGTGCTAAGCCTGGATTCTGTCTGGTCCTTCCAAGTCAACTCCAGGCTCCAAAGGGGTCTCTGGATATTTAAATGTGATCTATGAGAATTCCAGCTGAAACCCTAGTTCCAGATTCTTGGTGACCAGGCCTGGAATCCTCCCCTGTGAGGGTGGGCAGGCCCTGGTACAGGGTGCCCAGAGCAGCTGTGGCTGCCCCTGGATCCCTGGCAGTGTCCAAGGCCAGGCAGGATGGGGCTTGGAGCAGCCTGGGACAGTGGAAGGTGTCCCTGGCCATGGCAGGGGTGGCACTGAGGGGGAAGGCTTTGAGGTCTCTTCCAACCCAAACCATTCTGAGTTTGGAAACGTCCATGAACATCCCAGAGCCACAAGGGGAGGACAGAGCCCGGCTGATCTGAGGCAGGCGATCACCAGGGTTCCAGAGGAGAGGAAAAGCAGAGTTCTTTCCCCATTGTGCTCCCTCCAAAGCCATCTGTGTTTGCAGCCCTTCCCAGGACGTGCTCGGGAGGGAACCATCTGTGTTTTCCTTGGGAGAGACAGCTTGTGGGAAAATAGACAGGTTGTTAATGAGACAGGCAGATGGCAAATCCAGCCAATGTCGTGACGACTGCATTCCAAAGGGATAATCAATAATCAGGCAATTAGGCTTGGCTTGGATCAGGAGGAGACGGGAAACATTCAGGAAGATGTGTTTTCCAAGCCTCCTTTGGAGATTCAGGGTTGGAGCTTCTGCAGCAGCAGAGTTTTACAGGAACCTCCTGCAGCTCATTGAACACAAACCCTTAATCACATCTGATTGTTCACAGAGCAGCTGATTGGCAATATGGGAATATTTTATGGACTATAACTTTATTTTGTTTCAAAGTGAATGTCTTATCTTCCTCCAGGATTTCTCTCCTCTTACTTTCTTCCCCTTTTTTGTGTGTGTGTTTTTGTTGGTTTTAATTTTCAGAGTTCTTTTGAGGAATTTATTTAAATTTTATGTACTTAAGTTAAAATTTCTGACTTCACAAGATAATTTGAAGATAAGAGTCAAAAGCTTGTATAAAAAGAAAAAATCTTGTCCTTGACATAAACGCTTCTCTGGTAGATTTTATATGTGGATTTCAAAGAGTTTAAAATTACTGAAAATGTTTTGGTGTGCTGACTTTCATTTTACTGAAGTGAGTTCTTTGAAACAAATACGGGTTCAGTCTAACCAAATAGTTCTTTAGTCTAAGAGTCTAATAAGCTTCCTGCACAACACAAAAAAGATACCAAGGGGAGGTTGAAATTGTTAAAATGTGTATGTTTTTTACTGGCCAGGCCTGATTGTTCCTTTTTGAAGTAAGTGTTTGAATTTAATTATTTTTGCTACATGAAATACAGTTGAATATGAAATGCAGCCCTTCTAAATTATTAACATTAAATATTTACACCGAAGCAGACCAGCAAGAAAAGGAAAAGTCAGACTGTGAGTATTGATGGATTGGGAGCACCTTCTCTCCCCACTGAAATCCCAAAACAAACCCCAAAACAAAACACCTCTTCCAAAATGAGTTATTAAAAGCCTTGGGAATTGGACTCATCCATGCAAAGTGAGGAGGAAGAGGAGCCAGACCTGGAAGACTTGGAGATTCCAAATGTTTTATTTGCTGGAGTCCTCAGCCTGACAGCAGAGTGAGGAGACCAAGCACAAGGAACTCAAACCAGATAAATTCAGATTGCAAGTGAAACTTTAATGTTTAAAAGAGGTTAACCCAGCTCTGGAACAATTCACAGTAGGCATTGTTGGATTCTCAAGCTCCAGCAATATTTAAGTAAAAAAATCACTTTATTTCTTTCTCCCAGAAAAGATATTTTACAGTTGAGATACAGAGTAACTCAAACACAACCAATGACTTGGATTATGCAGAAGAGCAGATCTCGTGTTCAATCCTTTTTGCCCTGAAGTCTGACTTGTTTTGGCAGACCTTGGACTATGTTTCCCTGTCAGCTGTTACCTATTAGAGCTGGAATTATTTCTCTCCTGCTGAGATTGGCTGCTTCTGCACTAAAATTGTGTTTTCCATGAGCCATTTCTGGAAATCCCTTTTGGAGTTTATCGTGCACTCAGTGCAATTTGGGACTTCAGGCCAGCAAGGAGAAAATGTCCAATTTGTGAAATTTGGGGCGCCTGGATTTTGAAGAGTCTCTCAGAAGCAATAATTTCAGGAAGAGAAGACAAATCATCGCCAGACTCATCCAGAATGTGACACTTAAATCAGACAAGGCTGAAATGTCCATTTTATGTAGATAAATGTGTCCACACAAACACTGTTATTATACCTCAATGCTGGGCCTAAACCAAGTTGTCAAGAGTCTGAGCTTTTGACTGAGCAGATACTTCTTGCTTTATATTTTCTAGCTGTCAATGAATTAGTCTCTCACCTATGGCATGTTTGGCCATGGTCTCTCTGCACTTTCCCTCTAGGCTCATGTGTTGAATTATGTCAGTCTGGATGTTGATGAGTTTATGGAATAATGGAATGATTTGGGCTGGAAGTGACCTTAAGAATCATCCAGTGCCACCCCTGCCATGGGCAGGGACACCTTCCACTATCCCAGGGTGCTCCAAGCCCCATTCGACCTGGCCTTGGACACGTCCAGGGATACAACCAAATATTCCCACAAATTCAGCAGAGAAAATCTGTAACTCCTTGCCTTGTTCTGGGATCAGGGAGCAGCTCCTCTGATCCCTCACCACCAATGGGGGTTTTGCTCCATAACCACACATTCCACAGGAAGCAGATTTTGGTTAAGCACCCTGGGCCACCTTGAACATGCCCCTGCCAGAGTTCAGCTCCAACTCACTTTATGAGGAGCCTCCTAAAATCCAACCCCTTCTTGCTCCAATTCTGGACACAGCACGTGCACCATTGGCAGAGCAAACGGAGAATTTGCTTCTCATTTAGAGGTGCAAACTGTGCTCCTGGCTGGTCTATATTCCTCATGAATAATGAGCTCCTCACCAGGAGAGGCACTGGAACAAATCCATCCTAGCTCCATAGGCAGAACAGGTGTTGCTCTTCAGCCTCCTCAGTGATTCAAGGAGAGCTTCAACCCAGCCTGGTGAGGTCTGGGAGCTCTCAGCTCAGCAAAGCTGCACCACAAACTGCACAAAGGGGTGGGGAACCCCAGCAGGAAGAGCCAACTCAGGGCCCTGCAGCACTGCAGGCAAAGATGCTGATTTGGCTCCCAGGGATAAAGGACAACCTGTTCTCATCAGTGCAAACTCGCTCTTTTATGGGACAGCTTCTGCTTTTTACTAGAAATGTGTTTGGAAGGGAGGAGTGACTGTGCTTGGAAATTGAGATACTGAACAGTAAAATCTTTATTCCAGACATTTCAGTTTTTAACTTGCATTTTTATTTCAAAACTTGTGAGTTTAATCTTTCCAAGTCCTTAAAGATGTGCTGAAATGGAGGAAAAATGTGCAAGTCTGTAAAATAACAAGCCATGGAAAAGATCTAAACTTTCCATTTAATCTAGTTTTAAAACTGTATTTATTTTTGGAGTACTGAAAAGTTCTGTTCTTAATTCAGTGATTTTCTATGCAAAAATTTCCAGTGATTTTTCTCTTCCATTTGCTGCAATAAGTTGGTATCTTTGTTGGAGCAGGGAGAGATGAAGGTGCTTTTTCTCAGTCAGGATGTGAAGGGCTGTATTTTGTGGAAAGTTGGATTGGTTTTGGTTGGAAAGGTCCTCAAAGCCACCCAGTGCCACCCCCTGCCATGGGCAGGGACACCTTTCACTATCCCAGGCTGCTTCAAGCCCTGTCCAGCCTGGCCTTGGACACTGCCAGGAATCCAGGGGCAGCCACAGCTGCTCTGGGCACCCTGTACCAGGGCCTCCCCACCCTCACAAGGAGGAATCCCTCCCCAAAATCCCATCTAACCCTGCCCTGCTTCACCTTAAGGCCATTCACTCTTGTCCCAACATGATACACCCTTGTGAAAAGTCCCTCTCCAGATCTATAGGAAATGTTTATGTTCCTATAAACTCATTCTGACATTGTTTAACTTCTTAGCATTTATATTGTGCATTTTTCCTGTTTGTATTGTACATCAGGAGGAATTTCTTCATGGAAAGGGTGGCCAGGCTTTGAAACTGCCCAGGGAGTGGGAGAGTCCTCACCCCTGGATGTGTTTAAGAAGGCCTGGATGTGGCACTCAGTTCTCTGGTTTGGGGACAAGATGGAGATTGGTGACAAGTTGGACTCACTGACCCTGGAGGGCTTTTCTGTAATGATTCTACAATTCTCTATTATTTTGTATGTCATTTTTTGTCAGTAACGGACCTCAACAGATGCTGCTATCAATGAATATCCAACAAAACTCTTTAAAAGTAGCTAATGCTTTAGAGAAGTGCAGCAGTTCCTTCGTACTGATTGAAAATCCAATCTTTTCCACGTCCAAATATCCTGTTTATACTGGAAAGTGTTTGATTACAGCAAGCTGCAGACATTTTCATCTAGAAAGAGATGAGACATTTCAATCAGTGCTGAGCAGCAGAGGAACTTAATGATGTGAAAAAAAACCCTAAAAGCCAGACAACATTAACTCTTATATGATAACACATTATCTGTGCTAGAGGGAGCAGAGTGTTCATGAAATAATGGGGAAATAATAAAACTAAGATACACTGGACCTGAATTCCTTTTCTGAAACCAGGGAATAGTTTTAGAAGCTAGTATCTCACAGTATTCTTGTTTAATGAAGTATTATATAATGGAAATTAATTGTCAGATGTTAATTTCTGCTGAAATAGGAATTCTGAACTTGGGAAGGCTCTTTTCAGGTTCTCCAGCCCAGTTTTCTAAGGAAATGAGGCTGCTGCACAGGTTTCTGTCTGTTTTTCTACCCATGATTCAAGTTCAAGGGAATTTAGGGAGGAATTAGGGGTGTCCCAGATCAGGTCCTGTGGATTTTGGGAAAATCAGAAGCCATATGAGCCATGCAAGAGATCCCATAAATCAGGAATGGATCAGGCACTGTGATGCCCCAGATGTCCACAGGTGTGAAGGTCACTGCAGGAGCACTGGATCAGCCCGTGAACACAGCAATAATTCCTGAACTCACAGAAATTCCTGAAACCTAGGCCTGAATTCCTGACTGCAGACCCTGCAGGCTGGAGGCACTAATGTGGATGATACCAACCCCTCAGGGAAGGACCTGCACCCCTGCAGTGGGACAGGAGCTGCAATCCCTGCCCTGGGGACACGGGAGGTGTTGGGACAGACCCACACACGTGAAGCTCGTTGGTGCCTCATCCTTCCCAAAAGTAATTTTTGCGTTCAGCCACTGGAGAAGCTCCTCATGCCCCAGCAGGGCTCTGAGGGTCCTTTCCTGTGAATATCTCTGGCATCTGTGAGCAGGGCTGACGCTAATTCCGAGTGACAGGAGCGTCTTCTAGCTCAGGGCATCGTCAGCAGGGCCAAGTGCTCAGAGATGACAGCCTGGCTCCCTCAGCAGACTCCGAGCTGTCACTCCCACTCCCGAGCCCACCAGGGCTCTGCTGAACTCGTTCCAGGGAGAGCACAACAACAGCAGCAGTGCACGGGAACAGAGGGTGACTTGTGGAAACACTCCGAGGCATGGAGGGGATGAGGGAGGCTTGTCAGACCAAGCCAGGCTGGAGTGCTGGCTCAGGACATGGAGCTAAGTCACCTGGAGCCAGGCATGATGGTTACAGGATTGAGGTGCTGCCTGGAAGTCCTGCTGAAGAAACGGTTCTGTCCTGCTCCAGCTGGGGTAGGGGTCACGTATTGCTGGCAGCTCCTGCAGTGCTGAGCTTTGGGATCATTGTGGGAACAGTGCTGGCAGCACACGGGGGCTGAGCTGTGGCTGAGCAGGGCTCACTCTGAATCAAGGCATTTTCAGTGGCCTTGCTCTGCTGGAGAGAAGGCTGCACAAGAAGCCAGGAGGGACGAGGTCCAAGACAGCTGAACTGGCCAGAGGAAGATTCCAGACCAGGAAACATCATGGACAGAATATTAACAGTACCCAGTTGTATACATGGGGTCATCTCATGTCTTTGGGAAAGGAAATAGGGAAGATGCATCCTTGTGATGGGAGGTGTGGACTTTACATCTTGCCTGGAGAAGGGGCCCATGTGCTTTAATCCCAGAATGGTTTGGGTTGGAAGGGACCTCAAAGCCCACCCAGTGCCACCCTCTGCCATGGCACCTCCCACTGTCCCGGGCTGTTCCAAGCCCCATCCAGCCTGGCCTTGGACACTGCCAGGGACCCAGGGGCAGCCACAGCTGCTCTGGGCAGCCTGGGCCAGGGCCTGCCCACCCTCTGGGTAAAGAATTTCTTCCTAATCAGGGGCCACTTTCCTTCTGGAGAGCATTTCCACAATTAAAGGGCTGGATATGAAACCAATCTTGATTCTGTAAGCTTAAAATCATCCCTGGGAAAGCACAGAAGGATGGGAACTTCTCCCAGAGCTGGGATGGTGCCTGCAAGGTTCCACAAATGTCCAAAGAGCCGTGAGCAGGATATGGGGAGGGAGAGACATCTCTCAGATGTGCCCTTTTAATGCAAAGGGAGGAGCTGTTCCCTGGTTGTTTCAGTGCCTCTTTTCCCAACACTTGAAACAATAGTGTTTGTATTGAGGTATTGAATAATAAATATCTGTAATTTTCCATGGTCTAAGGGGGATTTGGGGTGACAATTTGGGGTCAATGCTGTGCAGTCAGGGCAGCTTAGGAGAAGAGCTGAGCTGTCACAGAGTGAGGGTCTGACACAGGGCCTAACTGCAGACAGCCCTGGTTGATGAATCCCTCCTTACTGGGATTCACACAGCAGCAGCATTTGAGGGAAGCACCTTGACCTCTCTTCTTTTGGTATTCAGAGTTCCTACACCCAGTGTTACAGGAGGTAAAATAACCTGGGGTAATGTGAAGCCCCAGCAATAAAACACAAGAGCGTGTGAAGCTCTGCAGAGGTCCAGGGAAATCTACTGGGATCAGTTTTCACATTTTTTAGATAGCTGGGAGTTTTTTATTTGACTTGAGAGAACCACCTCTTTTGTGTTCCTGCTCAGAGGGAGCATTGGGCTCCTCGGAAATTGCTCAGTTCCTGGTTTAAGCAAAATTTTAAATCAGGTCTAAAAGAGCTGCCAAGACCTGAGTGAGACAGGTGCCCTCCCTCCACCTCCCTGGAGCGAGGTCACACATCCCACCTTGAACCAAAGAGCAGGAAAGCTCTTGTGGGCCCAACAATGGCCCGAGGTGTCTGAGGAGTTCATCTGTACTGGGAATATTGACACTTTAACTCCTCAGATTTACCCGTCTCACTGAGGGATGCGCTGGAACTGATTAATTAGCCCTTGGCTAAACACTTTGAAAATCTCAGATGAAAGGCAGCCTGGAAGTCCAACGAATGTAGAGCATTTATTACCAGCAGAGAGAGACATGAAGAGCTGCAGGGTGTTGAAAGGAGTCCTGCCAATTAATTTACACTCAAACAGAAGTGTTGCGGTTTTTTTGCTGAAAGTTTTGTTTTTTGGAAAATTGAAAAATAAGAAGTCAAACCAAAAACAAAAAGAAAAAGGAAAGGGTCGAGACTCGTTAGGTAATGTGCTGCATTTCCATGTTCAGTTTTGCTGATGAAAGCTTTAGCACTTGAAAATTCAGTGGTTCTCTGATTCTCAACAATAATGCACAGGAAATGTGTAAAGGCTCATTTATTGCTGTGAAAAGCAGGTAAAATAAAGCTGCGAAAGTGAGGATCCTGTGGTGAACCAGCCTGTGCACAAGGAAGGAAAAATGATTTGGCTACTTTCTCCTCTGAGCTGAAATACAAGATATAACCAGAGCACGGAACCCAGGAATAAATCACTGATGTTTCGAAGATGTGTTAATGAGGTGCTAATTAAAGGTGGGGAAGGAGGAGGGAGAGGTAGAGCAGAGGAAAGAGGAAAGATCTGCCCTGCAGAGCTGCCCCAGCCCTGGGGCCCAGCACAGGAGGGACCTGGAGCTGCTGGAGAGAGCCCAGAGGAGGCTCCAGGATGATCCCAGGGATGGAGCAGCTCTGCTGGGGGGAAAGGCTGGGAGAGCTGGGATTGTTCAGCTGGAGCAGAGATCTCATCGCGGCCTTGCAGGGCCTGAGGGAGCCAACAGGAACCATGGAGAGAGAGGATTTCCAAGGGATGGAGGGACAGGACACAGGGAATGGCTCCCACTGCCAGAGGGCAGGGATGGATGGGATATTGGGCAGGAATTGTTCCCTGTGAGGGTGGGCAGGCCCTGGCACAGGGTGCCCAGAGCAGCTGGGGCTGCCCCTGGATCCCTGGCAGTGCCCAAGGCCAGGATGGAGCACCCTGGGACAGTGAAAGGTGTCCCTGCCCATGGCAGGGGGTGGCACTGGGTGGGCTTTAGGATCCCTCCCAAGCCAAACCACTATGGGATTCTATGATTAAAGTTTTGTTTTAAAATCAGTGAAACTCCTGAATGAGAGGTGATTTTATTGCCTCCTTTTGAATTTTGTATAAAGGTAAAATTAAATGCCTTGGCTCTAGAGAGTTGCTGCTGGCAGACCTGGGGAGGGCTGTTGAAGTTCCATCATCAGCTCCTTTGTTTAGGATCATGTTTGCACTTTTCTCTAACAGAACAACTGTGGTACCCGACAAACGGGCTGGAGGGGACTTTTCCCCTCTTCCAGCAGCTCCTGGGCACCAGTTCTGGGAGCAGCAGAAATGCCTTGCCTAGCCCCCAGCCTCAGGAGAAATAACCACCGGGTGCCTCCAGTGCAGTGCGATGAGGACAGAGGTGGTGTGGTGGACACAGGGGGCAAAAAACAAGATGTGAGAGAGACCCTGAGCAGTCCAGGTAGAGATAGAGGGGTCCACGAGCACTTGAACACCATCATTTGGACTCTGCAATTAAAAATACAGACCAAACTTGGGGTAATTACCCAGAGCTCTGCTGTCAGTCCTCACCAAGGTCCAGAGAGACAAGGAACCAATCTGTGCTCAGATCAAAGACCCTCTTTTGGAAATACAGGAGTTGAGTCATTCCTTGCTCTCCACAGAGATCACAGAACTCTTATTTGCCATTCTTGCAGTGCAAAGTCCGCAAAATCTACAAGTATAATAAAATTATGTGTGTGGGGAGAGGAGGGAAGAAATGCAAGTGTTTGTTTTGATGATTTATCTTAGAAAACAAAAAAATCTCATCTGAAACCTCTGGATAATGAGACCTGTTGATTCCGCCCAGATTGTGCCTTTGTTTGGATGCTTTTAAGAAAGTGAATGATATTTGTCAGCAGATACCCACTCCAGCAATATGAAGGAATGTGGCTTTTTCATGGAATCCCAAAATGGTTTGGGTTGGAAGAGACTTTAAAGCTCTTCCAGTTACATCTCCTGGTCTGCAGGGACACCTTTCACCAGCCTAGGTGCACAAAGCACCTTCCCAAGGCTTTTTAATCCTCTGGTCCCACCACCTTCTAAAGCTGAGTGAGTGACTCATGGATGTTCTCAAATAGCTTTTGGTGTATTTTGGGACAGAAAAAGGAGATGGTCCCAAGGCAGTCATTTCTCATGGATTTTTTTTTCCTGATTGACCCTGACCTCAGTAAATCCTTTATTTCTAAGAAAACCACAGGATATAAAAGAAGGGTTTGTTGTTTCTTTATGCATTAACTTAACTTTGGTGGATTTTCAAGATAGGTTTAACCTTTTCCTGCTGCTGGTACCAACTGGAAAATGTGAAGAGCTCAAAGGATGGGCTGGGAGCATGGAGAAGGCTGGAAAATATACAGGGATACTTTAAGATAAAGCAGCAAACAGATAGGGGGAACAGTTTTAAAATGAGCAATGCAAAGCCCATCCCATTGCCCAGAATTATCCAAAGGAAGCGTCCTGTGTCCTCTGGGACTCAGAGTAGCAGAAAACTTTGTCTGGAAACTCTCCAAGTCCTTTTATGCTGAGTTTAGATGTTCAGACTTTCACCTCAGTTGATAATCTCAGCACAGGGCTCTCCTGTGATGATGGAATTCTGCTCTGAGAGATCCCAGCCCCAGCTCCCTTCTGCCCGGGGAAAGATCTGAGTTACAATTCTGCTCCCAGAAACCTCTCCCTGAACCACCTCTCTCCTCTGCAGGGCAGCTCCTGGAGCTGGAGTACAGTGATGTGATGGTCAACGACATTTTCCACCTGGTTTCCCAGGAAACTCTGCAAAGTATCTACACATCAGTTCTGACCTGAAGTCTGATAGTGATCAGTCCTTGAAGAAATGAAAATAAAATGTCCTTGCTCTGAGACTTTCTTGTAAAACCAGGAAGTCAGGGAAGGAGAAACACCTCTGTCTCTCTAGGAGCAAAGTGCAGCTCCCAAAGAGATTTGAATGACCTGACAAGATGGATGCAGGGAATGGCTGCTTTGATGGCAGTGTAGGAGGGGAGAAATCATTCCCCACGCTAAGGCCTAATTCTGATCTGTATTTTAGACAGTCTCTGATGCTCTTGGTGCAACTCCTGTGTCAGGTGTGGTTTTCAAAGCAGAGGGGCTCCCACTGGAGCAGTGTTTTGGCTTTGGACAGCTCAGCACAGTTCTGTGGGCTGGCCTTAGTCAGATAGAAAAGCTAAACAATGAGCAATATCTGCTCTTCTTTCCCTCGGCTGTCTGGCAGAGGAGGGTTCAGTGGCAGGTACAGCTCATTTGTCAATAATGCCACAAGCCCCAGTGTCCTCTGCAATGCTTCCATGGATTGGTTCCATGGATCACCTTCTGCACTTCAACAAATGCTCCTGCTTTGCACCAAGGCAAACAAAGACAGGGTAGGACTTGCTAAATATGACAGGAATTGTGAAGTCCTTCAACAAAATGAGAAGTGTTTAGAATGAATTGTGGAATCCCATGGGCTGGGTCAGAAGGGATCTTAAAGATCATCTCATTCCATTCCCCTGCCATGGCAGGGACACCTTCCACTAGACCAGGGTGCTCCAAGCCCCGTCCAGCCTGGCCTTGGACATTCCAGGGGGGAGCCACAGCCTCATCCCAACCTTTAATTTCAAATGCTTCTTATACTTCACCACTCTCTTACTTTTTTACACATAAAGGATGCAAGGCTGTGTCCTTCCCTGAACCTTACCAGTCTATTTTAGACCCAGATTAAGTTGTGGGCCCTCTGAGGCAGAAGTAAAGCACCTGCCATGGCTGCAGAGCTCCCATCAGCTCTGGCCATAATTGTTAATCACGAGTAGCTTTGCAACTTGCCAACCCTTCTGCAGAAATACCACAGACTCTTTGTGTGGGATGTGTGTGCACCAGGGTCCCAGAGGCCATCTGAGGTCCTCAGACAGTTTAATGTACTCAGTCAGTTTTATACACTCAACCAACTTTATACACTCAGTCAATTTTCCACGCTCCACCTTAGTTCTGGGAAAAACTACTCAGGCAGGTAATGCCTTTCCCTCTCCTGCACACAAGCTTTGGCTCTATAAGGATTTTCTCCATCCCAACACCCTTTCTACAGGGAATTCTCCTCTAGACTGGCTCTTGCCTCTGTTACCTCAGAGGTACAGACAGGGCAGCTGCGTAGCTCCTCTAAGCTTTTCCTGCTGGCACTGTGAGAGGTTTCATCCTCCTCAGCCACCTGCAAATCACCTGTGCTGGAGGAGCAGCTCCTGCCCTTTGCACCCAACATTCAGGTACTTGTGAGCTCAGGTCCTGTGCTGCTGGACCATCTCCAGACAGCTCCATCCTGACCTTCCCGGGCATTCCTAGGCAGCTAGAGGTGTGAGGTGACCCCAGCAGATGTTGTGGGACATTGAACTCAGCCTGGAGATTCGGAGTGACTTAATTGTGACCTTCCAGGACCTGAAGGGGCTACAAAACACCCCTTGGACAAGGGTCTGGGGTGACAGGATGTCCTAGTTTGATAGGCAGGTAAAGAAGCCACTGAGAAATTAGACACGCCTCTGTGAAAAACACATGTTAAACGACGAAAAGCCAGGAAGAGCCCTCTTTCATTTCCGGCCAGCAGAGAGGTAACTTGGCCTGGCCCGTGTCCAGGGCTGGGCCGGGCCGGGCCCGGGCGGCCCTGCCGCGGCCTGGGCATTCCCCCCCCTGCCTCCCCATCGGTTGCCGGGGAGTGGTGGGGGGGGAGCTGCCAAGGGGTGGATGGAGCCAGCTCTGCAGCTCTGTTAACATCGAGCTGCTGGTTACAGCCCGGCTCAGGGCCCAGCCGAGCCCCCTCCCCCGGCCCCCACAGGACTTTGCTCCGTAGGAGTCGCCTCAAGCATCGGGCAGGGGGAGGGAGGAGGCCCCATTGCAGTGTGCCGCTGCTGAATTCAGCCGGCTGATCCTGACACAGCCCCGGCCACAAGTTACCGGCGGGTCAGGTGACCATTGGAAGGGTCTGGGCGACATGTTAACTCTTTCAATGCCTCAGTCCTCCCCGGGAGAGAGAGAGAGAGAGAGAGAGAGATGCAAACAATGTAAAGCAACAGAGAGACTCTATTAGTCAGTTGAAGAAAGAAATTAAGTCTCAGAGGAGAGGGATGAGAAGATGCCTGTTGAAGAGCTGAAATCCTCTTGTAAAGCTATGGAGAAAGACTTTTTTTCTTATAACACGTGAGATTATGGGGAGATGAAAGTGTTTCAAGGTTGATGTCAAGCAGAAGCCTCCATGTTGAAGCAACCAGATGTGAAAGTAGCTGTGAACCCATGAGAAGTTGGAACAGAGAGGGAGAGAGGGGGAGTCCTCTACTGCCACTGGAGAGAAGGCAGATCTCTGTTCCCAAAGATGAAGACAATTTTAGAGATAAAGAACGGAGACTTTTGCCTTTGAACTGTTCATTTTTAAAATAATACCCCATAAGTCAACATGGCCCATCAACAAGCTATGGGAAGGCTTGTGGAAATAGGAAGGCCTTCATGACAGCACATTTTCCCCCAGGCGGCTGCTAGTCGTGAGAGAACCACGAGAGGACTTTATTTTCCCTCTGGTGGAGAAGTCTCCAGAACCTTAACAAGAGGGCCTTTTCTCCCTGAGTGAAATGTATTAAAAATATGTCAGAAGTAGTAAACTGACTGGGAGTTTGAGTTTGGTTCTTTACATCGTCAGTGCTCAAGAGAAGTGAGGTGGGGGAAGAGAAGTAGTCTGAAGAGTTTGTTTTGATTCTTACTACTTTTCCTTTTTAGTTACTGTCAATAAATTTTCTTTATATGCTTTTGAAGTTTGAGCCTGCTTTGCCTTTCTCCTAATCCTATTTCACAGCAAGAAGCAAGTCCATTGGCTGAGAAATCTCAAAATTAGTGAAAAATTCTGAATTGGCGAACTGAAACCACGACACAGGACAAGGGGAAATGGCTTCCCACTGCCAGAGGGCAGGGATAGATGAGATATTGGGAAGGAATTGTTCCCTGTGAGAATGGGCAGGCCCTGGCACAGGGTGCCCAGAGCAGCTGTGGCTGTCCCTGGATCCCTGGGAAGTGTCCAAGGCCAGGTTGGGCAGGGCTTGGAGCAGCCTGGGACAGTGAAAGGTGTCCCTGCCCATGGCAGGGAGTAGCCCTGGGTGGGCTTTAAGGTCCTTCTCAGCCCAATCCACTCTGGGATTCTGTTTATGAACCAGAAGGGACAGCGAGTGTCACATGTGGCACGTGCAGGGAAGTGTGGAATTGGTTCTTAACCCTCTTAAATAATTTAGGAAACTCCTCACAAATTCTAGTGAAGGAGTCATGGATATGAAGCAAGTAAAGAAAATCTCTGGAGCAGGCTAATATTTTAAAGGTTGTGCCAGATTTTACGGACAACGTGTGGTCCAACTGCTGTTGCCCCCCAACAGCCCCGGAGCAGTGTCGGGAGTTTTCTTGTGTGCCTGGAGCTGCTGCACCCAGAGAGTGGCACCGAGGGGCTCTTGGAGCTCATGGGCCAAAGCAGGATTTGCCAACATGGTTTTGATTGACTTAAAGGCCTGGAAAAGTGCTTTAGAGAATATTAATTGTTTTCTAATTTGTTTTTTTGGTGGACTCTGTTTTCCTCTCTCCAACTTCACTAAAGCAAATCCATGGATTTCTTTCCCCAAGGCTTTATTTAAAACATTCTTGATCCAAAGGCAGAACTCAAAATCTTTTCTCTGTAGATACTTTTTCTATTTTTGCTCTGTTAATGGAACAACTTTATATTGATTCTGTTGAGTTGTGAATCTGAGCTGTCCACCTGGGATTCATGTTAAAAAGAGGTGAGTGGATTATGGACTGGCAATACTTTCTCAGGCACTTCCACTTTATTTATATTTTCAATTAAATGGTGACTATCTTAATAGCTTATTTTCCATCTGATGTGGTCAAGGATTCAGGACTTTATGGCAGTGATACTCAGCTAAAAAACCTGGGCCAGCTTCACCATGGACTTACGGAATCATGGAATGGTTTGGGTTGGAGAGACATTAAAGCCCATCCAGTGCTACCCCTGCCATGGGCAGGGACACCTTCCACTGTCTCAGGTTGCTCTAAGCCCCATCCAGCCTTGGACACTTCCAGGGATGATTTTCAGTTCAGCAGCTCCTGTAACCTCCTCCCTTTGAATTTATTATTGTGCCTCCTGCTTTTCCCCTGCTTTACCAATGTCCTGTGCTGAGCTGTGACAGAGCTGGGCAGGTTTAACCCCAGAGTCCAGGCAGGTGCTGCCACAGGCCAAAACAAAGGGGAACAAAGCAGATCCTGCTTTTCCATTCTGTCTGGGCTACAGAATCTGGAATAGCACAGCACCTTCTCAAAGCATTGATCTGCCCTTGAGGCAGATAAAGAATCTCTGTTTAATACAGTTATAATTAATAGATCTATTATAACATAGCATGGGGAACAGAGGCTTTGGGAGAGCTCATTGTGGCCTTCCAGTACCTAAAGGAGGCTGCTAAAAAAGTGGTGCTGACAGGACAAGGGACAATGGGTTCCAAGTGCCAGAGGGTAGGGTTTGATGTGATATTGTGAAGAAATTCTTCCCTGTGAGGGTGGAGAGGCCCTGGCACAGGTTGTCCAGAGAATCTGTGGCTGCTCCATCAGAGCCCCGAGCACCCTCCTGCAAATCTCTGCAAAACCCAACTCTGTCTTTAAAGCAAAGCTCTCCCTATGTGTATTCCATGGTCCTCCAGGCCTGTTGAAAACCCCCTGCTGGGTTGCAGAACAGGGAATTTTCAACATCAAACCTCTCTCTGTCCAGTCTGAAATCTCCCCAATTCGTAAAATTGTGAAGAAAAATTCTGATGCTTTGAAGAGCAATGACATCAGATTGTTCTGCTTCTGTTTTCTGTGGATCCAGAGTCTGTTGTCCAGATGGTGGATCCACCCTCCATATTCAGCAGTGAGAGCCTGTTCTTCTTAGAGGGAAATTGTGCTAACTAAAAAAAAAAAATTACTGAAAACATAATACAAATATTTGGAAGTTCTGGAGCATTTGGAAGCAAATAAAAATACTGGAAAGAAGGACAGCAGTTCTGCCTCCCAAAGGAAGCAGGGGGTTTTTTGCCTTAATTTCTTAACAAAGTTGGGGTAAAATTTTTGGAGGAGATGCAGTATGAGGTTTTCCTTTTTAGGGGTAACACTTTCTAAGCTGCAGAACCTGAGTGGTATTGAGTGGTAAGAGCGGGAGGAATTGCACTCACAATGCCTGGGGACTGTTGCAGCTCAGGGCAGAGGCGAAGTCCATGTGAGTAAGGAAGGGAGGGAGAAACAAATCCCTATCCCTTCCTGCAGAGAAAGGAAAGCTCCTGCCCCCATTCTCCCATTGAGGTGGCAGGACACTGGCACAGGTTATGGCTGCCCCATCCCTGGAAATGTCCAGGGCCAGGTCGGACAGGACTTGGAGCACCCTGGGACAGTGGAAGGTGTCCCTGCCCATGGTGGGGTGGATTCTTGAAGTCCCTTCCAACCTACACCACTCTGGGATTCTGTAATTCCATGATCTCTTGTTGTTATGCCCTAAGTTGATCTACTTCATCGTGCTGGGAATGGTGCCAGCTCTGTGGCAAGACTGGAGCCAGGAAAAAGAGGGAATGGGGAGGAAAAAGGCCCCGAGCGCGGCCGAGTCCATGTCTCTGTGAAGGCTGAAAAGCATCCAAGTCTGTCAGATGTAAATTCCTCTCGCTCATGCTTCTCCAGGTTTTCCCAGTGGAAAACCAGTCAGAAATGGTAGCCTGAAATCAAGTCCGGGACCCACTTGTTACCACTCAGTCCTGTACTCCAGAGGACCAAAAAACTGCAAAGAAGGCCAGAAAAATATGGGAGAGATAAAATTCTTTCCCTGTGGAACTGAATTAATTCTGCCAAGCAGGACTTGTGCTTTTGGGAGAGGTTTCCTTTTTTTCAGCATCTGATTGGGATCTTTTATTCTGTCTTTTTTCCCCACTGAATTCCTTCAAACACTTCCTTGATTTTCACCAGAGTGTCATGTGGAGCCCATCCCCTGGATCAGAGGAAACATTAAATTGGGATTTGCAGGTAAAATCAGCAAATTGCACAAGTCAACAGCAAAAGCCCCTGACATGGACACATCCCCTTAATAATGAATCATTGCCAAGCATCAGATGCTGAAGAAGAAGATCTCCTGAATGAACCAGCTCCTAAATCTTTCCATTCACACTGAAGGAAGAGGCCAATGCCATTTTCCAATTAATATTCTTGGTCACAGAAAAAGAGGCTGTTAACAGGCAACATTCAAAGGAATAAAAGCAGGTAAATGAAAGGATTCAAATTTCAAGGCTAAGTCTACATTCCAAGGAAGAACTGAAATGTATATGCAGAAATATAAATAAATACAAATACAATGTAATTATATAAATATAATAAAAATATAAATGTAATTTAAATGGTTTAAGTGCTGAGAAAGATCAGGGTGTTACCACAAGAAAGCAGCAAAGTGAAGTCCCTGGAAAGGCTTCTCAGCGTGTTATTGCCCTGGAAAAGCCGTGGAGGAATAGCAGGTAGAGAAATGTGAACCTGTTTCATCACAAATTTTGGTCCTATTCACACTCAAGAATTCCCTTGGAGTGCTCAGGCCCAGGTGGGTTTGCCCTGGCTGGATTCCAGGTGCTCCCAAAGCTGCTCTGTCCCTGCCATTCCCAACTGAACAGGGCAGAGGAAATGGGATGAAAGGCTCTGGGTCAGGTTAAGGACAAAGAGAGATCACCCAACAGTGGCTGCCTTGAGCAAAACAGACCCAGCTGTTTTGGGAACTGAATTTAATTTACTGGCCAATAAATCAGAGTAACATCATGAGAAAAAAAAATCATAGAACCACTTGTGTGGTGCTCCCAGGAACAAGGTGGGCCTTCCAAAGGAAGAGCCTCTTTCCCCATGTGTTTGTTCCCATTGAAAGACATTTTCTGGCAGAGGGGGAGTGGTGGTTTTGTTTTCAGTTCTTGGCACCTCCCTGATGAACTTCTGCCCTGAAAGTGAATGAAATCAATATTTTATTCCATCTATGAGATGCTGCTGCTTTGGAGGCTGGAGTGTAATGAACTTACTGTTTATTACAATTAACAAATAAATCCCCGCATCTTTAAATTAGATCATAAATCTCTCAGTGTAATTCAATACTGCAGTAATGATGTTTCCTTCTCAGGAGAAATTCTTCAGCGATAGGAGCCAGGCAGCGTCCCTTCCAAATAATGCGACCCCAAGGACATTCCCTGTGACACATTTGGCCTTTTTGTCAGTGGCTTCCTTCCCTCAGAATCATCTGAGATGTGATTTGAACACAGCTCTGCCAGCTGGTGAATGATACCAGCTTATGCTGCAGAGAAAATGAATGTCTGGAGGTTTTCCACAGGAGTCTGGATATGGCCCTTGGGAATGTAGTGGTTTATTGGGATTATGGTGCTGTTCAAGTGATGGTGGGACCGGGTGAACTTGGAGGTCTCTTCAATGGTGATGGTTCTGTGATCTAAAGGACTGAACTTGACCTCCACACCCTGAGCTCGTGGATCCTCCTCACTCTCCTTTCAGACTCAGGTGCTCCTGCTCAGGAGGATTTTTCTGTCCTTCTCCATCCCTTGTTTGTCTTTTTTCCCCCAACACCAATGTTACCTCTGTCTCTTTCCGTGATGTTTGGCAAAATATTCACTCAAGACTCTGTTTGCTATGGGTTGGTGCTACTCGAAGCTCCCAGTAATCAAAACTACGGTTAATTATGTGCAGTGCAATTAAATCACTGCCTTTCAGGGAATCAAAGACACAATCCCAATTAACAGTAATAATTCAAAACAATTAAGCAGCTACTGCTGGACTTATTTTCATCCAACTTGCAGTAAATGAGCCTTCTGTCCTTCTGAGCCTTCTGGGGGCAGGCCTTTAGCTCCCAGGTAAACAAAGTAAATAGCAACAAGTCTATAAAGAGAAAAATCAATAAAAGATCATTTGCAACTTGTAATAGATTTGCAAATCTCAGAATGAAGTGTAGATTGCATTTAACAAAGCTTCAATAAATTGTGTGTTTACAAGGTGGAATTTGAAACAACCAAAACTGAGGTTTCCAGATCAGTCTATAGGGATGGAGATTAGGAACAGCTGAATGTTTAAAGCACGGAGCCCTCTCTCGCTCACTCTCTCTCTCTCCTTGTATTATTTTTTGGCAGAAATTCCTAACAGAATCATTTCAGCAGAAGTTACAGTTTTGCTCTTGAATTTACAGAAGCTTTCAAGTGCACATGTTTTCTTGGTTTCATTGTAAGCTCAGAATTTTTCTAGTGATGAAACAGAGACAGAATTGGCCCAGGGGGGTGCAGGCCTCATTTCCACTGTTTGGAATTCTGCTTGACCCACAGCACTTCCAGCTAAGGAAGACCCTTTAGGATACGCCAGCTTTGCTCTGAACCAAAGGCAATTCTTCCTCTTACTCACCCCAGAATCAGCTGAACAAGGCTTGGTAGGAGAGGCAGGACCAAACACTTCCTTGTGTTTCTATTTTTCCTGGATTTAGATTTGTGATATGAATGTTGGAGCAACTGGAGGCACCAGCCTTGTCCCTAGGGTTGGGTCATTCTGGCTGAACATGTTTATTAAAGCATCTTTTCCAGAAATTGGCTAAAGACTGTGGATTTTGGTCATTGCAAACGGCTGCCTTTGCTATTTGCAAGAATAAACACAGAGAAAAGCCTGCCCTGGGACCTATTCCAGGGACTAAGGAAGCCTGGAGAGTTCCTAGGACCGAGGAGGTACTGGAAGTTTTCCTTTGGCTGGGGAATTTGGCTGTGAAAGGTCACAGTTGTTAAACTTTAAGTCCTTGCCCTTCTGTTTTATGCAGAAGCCCTTTAAGATTTAATGGAGGAGTCACTGGAGCACAGCAGGTGACAGTGTGAGTGCCATGGCAGAGCACTGTGTCCTCCACTATCCTTCCCACACAATTCCCACAAACTGGAAACAGCAGAAATCCCTCTGCTCCTTAGGGAATGACACTGAAATATCTCAGCTGGGAAAGCTATTTGTCCTTAGCTGGAGACATCACAAAACCTGGAATGCACCACTTCCCTTAGTCCCTACTGACAATCATGGAGTGGTTTGCCTGGGAAGAGACCTTAAAGCCCACCCAGTGCCACCCCTGCCATGGGCAGGGACACCTTCCACTGTCCCAGGGTGCTCCATGCCTCATCCAGCCTGGCCTGGGACACTTCCAGGGATGTGGAGTCCACAACCTCTCTGGGCAAGAGCCATCTTTCCAGTTTTTTATTAATATATTTTATCAATATCTTGGCTTCTTTCACCCTATAAATTTTCTGGCTTTCATCTCAATTCAGTGGGTCTTTCATTTCCAGCCAAGATATTTTATGGCCCCAGCATTGTGTCTCTGTATGAATGATCCCACATAAGTTCTGTTGGATCTCTTTTTTCATGGCTAAAACAACGTGACAGAGGCAGCACTTGGCTGGAGAAATCTTCTTCCCAGCTCCTGCCTGCTTTGGTTTGGTTTTTGGCACCTGCCTGTGACTTCTTTACTGCTGTTGGTGTGGAGCTGTTCCAGGGTGCTTGGGGGCCTCCAGGCTGTGACCTGGCAGTTGGACAATCCCATCCCAGCAGCTGGAGCTGTGCCTGTAGTGTGTGTGATCCTTGAGAAACCCAGATATTGTAACGTGGGCTCTGGACCTGACCTGAGGTTCCATGACTCTGAGGGGGATCACTGCAGCCAACCCTGGAATGTGCCAAGCCCTCAGCACACCCTGGCACTGCTGTGCCCCTGCCTGGGTTATCGGGGTCTGTGCCAGTGGGGGCCAGGTCACTCTGCCACTGCCACAGGAGCTGATCCTGGTGCTATGCTCCCGCTCCAGGTGAAACTGCACCTGCTCCCCAAGAAGTCCTTGCAGTGAAATTGCTCCATAATGAATATCCTGATTAATCTGAGAGCCTATGCAAATGACAGCAGTGCAAAGTCATCTGGAATCCCAGAGGCTCTGCCGTTCCCCTCCAATATGTACCACTTGATATTAAGGAAGATTTTGCTAAGAGAGGGAAGCATGAATAATGTATTGCTGGATAATGGTAAACAGTGATTATTATTCCTCCTTTCCCTTGGATGTACCAGCATTCTGTTAAAGACAGGCTTTGTTCAGAAGAAAAGGATAATTGGAAACAGGGAGGTGATGCAGTGTCTGGCAAATTACAGTCATGTGAGTGTGGCAGATGGTGCCACCATGTCTGACAATTGCTGCAACACCAAATTACTTCCTCGAGTCAAGAAGGCCAATTTTTCCTGGATTTGTCTATGTTTACAAAAGATAAACAAACCTGTTTGCATGGAAATGTGGGAGGAAGCCTAGAGAGAGCCCCTCCAGCCCGCTCTGTCTGAAGCACTGAGGGAGTTTTTAAGGTACAGAGCTCTGGAGACACCTCTGTTATCCCCAGGCAGCTGCAGAGATCTGTTGCTAATCCACTCAAAAGCTCTGACTCCCACTGGGACCAACACTGGGCTAAACTGAGGCTGTTGGAGTGGCTGGAGGAGCTGCTGCAGGAGCACAGAAATTCTTGTCTGTGAGGCAGAGGCACAGCCATGCTCAAGGCAGAGCCAAAATGGATTTATCCAAGTTCAGCAATGCCACGGCAAGGTCACTGCTGCGACCACAGCTGGTGCACCAGAGGCGTCCAACAGCTGGTCAGAAGGGAGGGCATTGTTAGTCAGAAGTCCCTGGGGGATTTGGGGATGGTTGTGCACTGCTTTGACTTTCCACTGACTTGAAGTGTACACAGCTGAGGTGAGATTGCCACCTACATAAAAAATTTGTCCCCACTTCTAATTAATGCACAGCCAGAAATCTGCTCCTTAAAGTCTCTGTGTTCAGGGCCTCACCTGCTCACAGGGAATTATGTCCTCACTCATTTACTCCTACCTAGACTTAGGATATACTTAATTGGGTCAAGGATTCTTCTCACTACTGCTGAACTCTTTATTATCACAGTGGTGGGAACAGCTGGGCTGCTCAAGGAACATCTCATCAGCTTAATGGTTTGGCTTGATGATCTTAAAGGACTTTTCCAGTCTTAACAATTCCCTGATTCCATGATTCTGTAATCACCCAGAAGCAGGTTCCTGAGCAAGGCTGGGAGCTGAGTCTGAGGCAGCATTTGCTGCTCTGCCTTAACTCCTGTGTGGTATCACTGAAACGTTGAATTATTCAGCCCCACAAGCCCAGGGTGAATCATCACCAGAATGCTGCTGTCACCCTGCTAATGTCACACACAGGCAGTGCTCAAGCGGTGTTTGTGGCACAATTCAGTGCCCTGGCACACCACGCTCATCCCTCAGCCCCTGCTCCTGGGCCCACGTCTCTGGGACAGCCGGGGTTCCTGGCGGGCTGAGCCCACTCGAGCACAGGCTTGGGGTACAAAGCAAGGTGAGACCTGGAGTGCTTTCATCACTCTCTCCTGTTCTGCACTCAATTCAGGCCCAGTCTTGGTGTGGAACAGCCTGGTAGCCACCTGGGCACCCAGGGCTGGCCCAGCTCTGTCCTGCCAGGCCACCCTCAGCTTCTCAAGGAAAAGTTTCTGCTCCATGTCCTGCTCCACCTGCCCACAGCCCTGTCCCTGGCAAGGGGCCAGCCCTGCTCCTGCTCTGGCAGCTGGAATTGCTCCCTAGCCCAGTTCTATCAAAATGATCTTGATTGGCTTAAAACATTGCTAATAGTAGGGTTTTGCTTGTTGAATTTTTTAAAGCTGTTCTGACAGAACCAGGTTAGACAGCAAGGATCTGATCAGTGGTGCCAGCTGATGGCAGAGCTGGGAAGCTCCTACCCCACCTCAGCTGAACCCAGAGCAGCTTCTGTCGTGACAGTCCAAAGTCTTTTATCTGTCTGCAGCTCTGGTGGCAACTGAGACCTGTTTGGAGCCAGTGTGGCACGGAGGTGGCAGCTGTGGTACCCCTGGGTGACATCCTGCAGGGTCCTGCCAGGGAACTGCCTTTGCAGGAGGAGCAGGTGGTGCAGGAAGTGCAGTCTGGAGAATTCAGGCTGGATTTGGGCTGAGGTTGGAGCTCTGGCATGGTCACAACCTGTTTTGCTTTGTTCAGGCAGGATTTGGCTCCTATTTGTCCTCTTGGGCCAGGCAGGATGTCCCTGTCCATATCCCTGGCCCTGGCCCTGGCCCTGTCCTGCCCACACAGCAGAATAATGGGAGAAGGGAAAGGGACAGGAGCCAACATTGTGAACTGCCAGCCCAGGAAGCCAAATACCTTGGGCTGCACCCAAAGGGAGTGAGAGCAGGTTGAGGGAGGAGATTGTTCCCTTGTGGCCTCATGAGCCCCCAGCAGCAGAGCTCACTCCAGGTCTGGGACCCTCAGCACAAGCAGGACACGGAGCTGCTGGAACAGGTCCAGAAGAGGCCACGGAGATGACCCCAGGGCTGGGGCCCCTCTGAGCCAGGCTGGGAGAGCTGGGGGTATTCACTGGAGAGGAGAAGCTCCAGGGAGAGCTCAGAGCCCCTTCCAGAGCCTAGAGGGGCTCCAGGAGAGCTGGAGAGGGACTGGGGACAAGGCATGGACAGACAGGACACAGGGAATGGCTTCCACTGCCAGAGGGCAGGGATGGATGGGAGATTGGGCAGGAATTGTTCCCTGGGAGGGTGGGCAGGCCCTGGCACAGGGTGCCCAGAGCAGCTGTGGCTGCCCCTGGATCCCTGGCAGTGCCCAAGGCCAGGCTGGATGGGGCTTGGAGCAGCCTGGGACAGTGGAAGGGGTCCCTGGCCATGGCAGGAGGGGCACTGGATGGGGTTAAGTTCCCTTCCAACCCAAAGCAGTCTGAGATTCCCTTTTCTGATTGCATACTTGGTGCCATGAAGACATGCATGGGCTTTAAGGCTGGAAGGAGCCTCTGCATTCTCCTGGAGGACATTCCAAAGGCTGGCCTGAGGTGCCTTTTTCAGCTGTGTTTTTCTGCTCAGGAAATCAGCCTGGCAGGAGAGGCACCCTCACAAGGGAGAGGCTGGGTATGGGACAAAACATCTCTTGGAAGAGCTGAGTTCCTCCTAAAAGGTCACAGAATGAGTGTTTTACTCTTGAGAGGAGCTGGTGAAATCCTGCAGCAATGGAGTAGGAATGGAAGGAAATCTGGGTATTTGTGGAGGGAAATTCTGGTTCATTAAATAAGGAAATTTTAGAAAAAGAAATCCCCACCCTCTAGGATGTCTCTTATTGAACAATTTTATCTTCAAGGCACCCAAACTTCAGAGTTATGATCCAAAGCAGATTTTAGTTAGTAAATTCCTAATTTTAGGCATGTTTTAAGTACCTTCAGTTATTGGATTCCCAGCCTCAAGCACTCAGGGGTTGAATTCTCACCAAGAAAATTTAGAGCTTGGAAGGTCCTGGTTCAAGAATTTTAAAGATGAGAACCATGGGGCAAATTTTGTTGCTGAACTTCTCCTCTCTGATTTTCAAGTTGTAGGAGCTCTGGCAGTGTATTAGAGCTCAGCATGAGTTTGCACTGAGGTTGGAGCTCAGGAATCCTCCAGGATTTCTGGCTCCAGGGCTGAAAAGCTGCACCTTCCAAGACTTCAGCTTTGGACGCACTAAGTCATGGACTAAGTCCTGGTTTCCCAGTGTCCAGCCTTTTCCTGGTCCACCACACCAGAGGTTTACATTGAAATTTTCTAGCTCCAAGGAATCTCTGAAGATTCTTCCCTTTTTTTTTTGTTGCAACATTTCTTAGGGAATTTTATCCCCACTGCCCCTTTGCTCTGGGAGGCTGGGTAGATTTGGTGTTGTGGGGAACGTGGCAGGGCTGAGACGGTGGGACAATAAATAAATAATGACACCAAGCTGTTTTCCCTGACCTGGGGAGCTCTTTGGAATCCTTTATAAGGATGCTGAGCCAAGTCCAAGACCAAGCAGAGAGAAACCAACTCCTCTGGCTTGTTTAATCACATTCATCATCCAACTGCAGCTCCCAAAGCTCTGATGCAGAGTTTCCAGAGTACAAGGAACACAGGCAGTATCAAACAGCTCAAAAGGGAGAGAAAAAAAGAGGCAAAATGCAGAGCAACAAAGTCAAATCTCCATTCTGGAACTGTTGAGCTGCATTTTGGAGATTACTTTGAAGCTGGTGAATCTGAAATTCCTCATTAGTAGCCAATGGCAGATACAGGAGCTGCACTTCTAATCTGGGTATGAGGAGATCATTCCAACCCTGACCTCCCTCTCTCTACTTGATACAACATTTGCTTCAATCAAAGAGGTAATTAAACTCCTGAGATGAGAAGTCCCCACAGTTCATGTCCTGAATACAGTACAGCAAAAGTTCTTCAGTAATGAAACGGCAAAACTTGCAGTTATTGCTGGAGCCAGACAACGCCTGAGGCAAAAAGACACAGAATAACTTCTGTCAAGGATGCTCTGCTTGCCCTAAAGTGCCCCACAGGAGCCCAGGCAGGTATAGCCTCAGCATTCCAATCAGAGCTCTGTGAAATGGAGCTGATTAATGGCAAGGGAACCATGGACATGGGTGATCCAAGATACTGGGACTGCAGGGAGGGGAAACTGGAGCAGCTCCTTCCCCTCAAATGGGTTCAAATGCAGATCAAACCCAGTGCTGACCCCGCTCCAGGTGAGGACAGAGAAGCCAGGAGGAAAACTGTAATAGTGGGGTTTTTCTTTAGAAGCTCCATTTTGTTGAAATAAAAGCTGTTCAGGAGAACTCCTCAATAGAGACGTGGTTGAGTAATCCTGTCTTTTGTCTGATCCCAAGGAAATGGTTGGGAAGGAATAAATGCACTGAGCAGAGAAGTGCTCGCCTCACCCAAAGCAAGTGGTGTGATGACTCCACCAGGAAAAAAAAAAAAAGCTGGGTTTGAGATCAAAGCAGGGCTTACAGGACTGGCATTTCCTGCCCAAATGGAAGCCTGGTTTCTGATGAGTTTGAAGGGTGGCTTGAGAGGGGAAAGTCTGCAGATGTCTGGGAAGCACAGGAATTTAAACAGAAGTCAAGACAAACTGAGGCTTCTCAGCACTGCTGGGCCATAAATCCTTCCCCAGGCTTTCTAGAAAGATTTTTGTCTGTCCCTGACCAGAAAGGAAAGAGGCAATGAAATACCCACCATAAAGCATCTCTGGAATGCCTGTGCCAGTCTGCAGAGAGTGCTGCTGGAATGTACAGCACAATTCCAGGGGTAAACACAGGCTGCTCCAAGTCCCATCCAGCCTGGCCTTGGACACTTCCGAGGATCCAGGGACAGCCAGAACTTCTCTGAGCACCCTGTTCCAGGGCATGGCCACCCTCACAGTGAGGAATTCCAAATTCCTTCTTTCTCCCTGGTCTTGCTCCCACCAAGAAACCCCAGGGTTTTCTGAGATTGCCAGTATGGCTCTGCCTGGAATTCTCACCTCATGAACTCCTGTCTTGCCACAGGTAAAGCAAATTGCTTTTAGGTGGGTCTATCTAACACATTCCTCATTTGATGTGGGTTTTTTTTTTGAGCACCCAGGCAGGAATAAGCAGCTGGGTCTTCAGTCTGGTGCCACTCCACGTTCCAGAGCAGTTTTCTCTTGCACTCAGGTTTGCAGCATCAGGAAATGTCACTGGCTGCGTCTGGGGCTGCTGGGACTGTGAGACTCCTGTCACAGCTCACATTTCCTTGGCTAATTATGCCATGTGAACCACGAGGAGCAATGGGAGCTCTTTGCAAACCATCTGTTGATCAGCTCCTGCCTGGAGCAGAGAAATTGGGTGCCCTGGTAATTACACTCCTCACTCCTGTCACTGCACATGCTCTGCCTGAGTGCTGGAAATGCCTCATCCTTTCTGAGGCTGCACAGATCTGTTCCTTGTTTCCTTCTCCTTCACCCCAAGGGAAAGAATTTGATGCTGCCTCTGGAGGTCTCCCAGGATTTCCTGGCCATTTAATCAGGGTCATGGCTCAGATGACAGGGTTGCAGTTTGTGTTCTTTGTGGTTAACAGGACGTTTGTCTTTCCCCAGGGAAACAGGGTCTAAAAGGGACAGGCTGGGAAGGCTCTGAGCTCCTTCAACAAATTCAATTGCTCTGTATCTGAAAATCTGCAGAGTTGGTTCTCTATTTCCACCCTTCCTCCTCCCCCAGGCAATGCCAGGTGTGGGAAAGACTTTGAGGTGGTGTCATGTTCTGTGTCTTATTCTTTCACCTGGATCAGGAGAGGATTTGAACACAAAACACCCTGTGGTTCCAACCAGCATAGGGAGATCTTAAAGTATCCCTAAGAATAGAGACAGGACACAGGGAATGGCTCCCACTGCCAGAGAGCAGGGATGGATGGGATGTTGGGCAGGAATTGTTCCCTGTGAGGGTGGGGAGGCCCTGGTACAGGGTGCCCAGAGCAGCTGTGGCTGCCCCTGGATCCCTGGCAGTGCCCAAGACCAGGCTGGACAGGGCTTGGAGCCCCTGGGACAGTGGAAGGGGTCCCTGGCCATGGCAGGGGGGGCACTGGGTGGGCTTTGAGGTCCCTTCCCACCCAAACCATTCCATGTTTCTATGATCCTCAGTCTCTTTGAACACCTTGCCCAGGCCATGGGCAGGGACACCTTCCACAATCCCAGGCTGCTCCAAGCCCCATTCAAGCTGGCCTTGAAGACTTCCAGGGATCCAGGGGCAGCCACAGCTTCTCACCTCAGTCTCCCAAGACCAAACTTCACAGTTTTGGGACAAAGCAGGACAGCTGTAGGCTCTGAGGTGTTGAATTCAGTCATCTGCCTGCAGCAGAGCCTTTGTTCTCCTCACTGCCCTGAGTACTTGGCCAAGCTCCTCAGGTGTTTCTGGTGGGTTTGGGACTGCTCTCTACGGGGCTTTTGCAATGGATGGGGACTCCAGGGTTGTTTAAAAGATGCAATCTGCAACGAATCAGCAAAGTTGTTCAAAGCACTTGTACAAAACCCAAGAATTATTCCTAAAACAAACTAAGGCCTGCAATAGGAATCTGCCTGTCTGATGAGCTGGAATCTCCAAGGATGGCTTTGGTTATCTTTGATACATGCAGTGCTTGGCTTATGCACAGGACATCATCACAGAAAAGTTCAGGAACGGATTTTCTTTGGGAAAATCCTTTTCTTTCCTTGGTTTCACCAGTTTTCATCAGTTCCCTTTCTAGGGAATTCCAAGCTGAAGGAAGCAGCAATTCTGATCCTCACAAAGAGAACACGAGGAAGGGCTGTTCTTACAGTGCAGGCCCCACCAAGGCAAATGAAAAATTAAATGGGATTAATTTAACCAGATTATATCCTTGTAGCAAATACTCCTGGCCCAGAATCAGAATCACATTACCTCTGCCTCAAATTAATTGCCTGTCAGCTGAGCTGGGCGGCTGTGGGCAGCACTCACCTGCAGCAGAGATGAGGTAGTAAATGTAATTTAATCCCTTTTCATTGCAAATGAAGCTAAATTGCTCCATCTCACCTTCCTTGGGCTGGAGCAGAGGCTCGGGACTGCTAAAGGAGCAGATTAACATCAGACTTCCCTGAAGGGCTGAAGTGGCCTTGATTTGCTTTATCTTAATTTGCTTTAGATAAACTCAGTCACTTCAAGAAGTTCATTGTAAGGAATTGTTGGGAGGGTTTTGGTGAAGACAAGCCTATGCCAGATTCAATTTCCTTTTCTCTCTACAAACATTTTTTTCTGCTCTGGAGCAACAAAGAGCTGCCTCTGCAGAAGGTGGGAGCAGAACTAACACAAGCTCATTTCAAAGCCTCTCCTAATTTGTTTCCCCAGCTTCACTCCCGACATCAGTGGGCTCCAGGAGCTGTTTACATTTAACTCCAATAACTTCAATAATGTACTATTAACTGCTGAACTAATGATCCCAGACCTAGCACTTCCATCAGGACCTTGCCCTGCTGAGCTGACACTCCTCAGATCATTTTCTCTCTCATTAAAGTAATTAAAGACAACGTTGTTGGAAAGACCTTCAGGCAACCAGAGAGAGCTGATAATAAGCAAAGCACATCCACAGTTGTGGTTCTTTTGATCTGGAATTTAATTGCTGGAAGTTGGGCATGGATCTGTGTTTTCTGTGTGTGAGGGTGCCTGGCTCCAAGGGACAGTGAGGGGCACCTGGGCTGTCCCCTCCTGGTGGCACTTCTTCCCATTTCCCTGGACCTGCACTGGCCAAGAGCTTCTGAGTGGTTTTCCTTCACTGCAGGATTTCATGGAGAAGAGGCAGAAACATAAGAGGGGGTGGTGTTTGTGCTGCAGAGGAATTCAGTGAACAAATTTCAACTGGGGATTCCGGGCTGTGCAGTGATGAGGGGAAGAGCTTTGGGAAACTTAAGCCCAGTCTAAATTCGATCTTTCCCACATGACCCCATTTGTGAAGAGTACTTCAGAGGGGTTTTGCCATTCTATTCCCCATAGAAGATAAGATCATGTTCCTGTCAAACATGCCCTGGATCTGCTTCATTTCTTCCAAGGAGGGGTTTCTTCCTAGAAAGGGTTGTCAGGCCTTGGAAGGGGCTGCCCAGGGAGAGGTGGAGTGCCCATCCCTGGAGGCATCCAAGGAATGGCTGGATGTGGCACTCAGAGCTCTGGGCTGATGACAAGGTGGGGATCAGGCACAGGGTGGGCTTGGTGGCCTTGGAGGGCTTCTCCATCCTCAGTAATTCTTGGATTCTATGACTAAGTCTCCCATTCTCCATAAAGATAAAAAAAATTTTTGAGTACTACAATTGCAGCTGTTGGGCAGTGGCCTCATGGCTTCCATGGGTGATCTGGCTCCTGGTGTCCTTTCAGGGTCTTGTCCCACCTGTCCCTGCAGCCCTTGGCCCAGGAGGAGCCATTTCAGGAGCACCTGAGCTGAGATCAGGACTCATTCCTGTGGCATGGGATGTTTGTCCTTTCCTGGGGCCAGTTCTGGGGGTGCCCAGTAAGGGTCCCATGGGTCAGTTCAGCTGGGCCATGACTGTGGGTGACCTGGTGGGGTGGATCTGCTCAGATTTGGGGCTGGTTTCAGGCAAGGGAGGGGCAAACAGTCTGGAAGCAAGGGGAGAAGGGGAAGAAGAGGCTGCTCTTGAGAGCTGTTGGATCAGCTCATCCCATCTGCTGGAGCCAGAGCTTTCAGAGCCTTTCAGTGCTGCAATGCTCCAATTTCCTCACTGGTCTGAGAAATTGGGCTTGTTCTGCTGCTTGTGGAGCTCTTCTCTCTGCTCTCTCCCATGCTGCCTTCCCTGTGAAATTGTCAGCACAGCCTCACTTTTCATTTCCAACACCTCAGCCCTGACTCGGGGAATTGATGCAGTGTGTGCTAGGGAGATTTAAAATCAGCTGATGTCTCTGGACAGGTCTGGGTGACTTTACCATGGGTTAGAGAAATGGGGAAGGGGCTGGAGCCCCAGGAGTGGCTGAGGGAGCTGGAAAGGGGCTCAGCCTGGAGAAAAGGAGGCTCAGGGGGGCCCTTCTGGCTCTGCACAACTCCTGCCAGGAGGGGACAGCCGGGGGGGTCAGGCTCTGCTCCCAGGGAACAGGGACAGGAGGAGAGGGAACGGCCTCAGGCTGGGCCAGGGCAGGCTCAGGGTGGATATTGGGAAAATTTCTTCATGGGAAAGGTTGCAAAACATTGGAATGCCCAGGGCAGAGATGGAATCCCCATCCCTGGACATGTTCAGAAAACCTAGGGATATGGCACTTGGGGATATGAGTCAGTGGTGATGGTGATGGTTGGACTCAATGACTGTAGAGATCTTTTCCAAACTTAACAATCCCATGATTCTGTGATTCTGAGTAAGAGCCAGGACAGAGCCAGAGGAAGCAGCAGCATGAAGGATACTTTGAAATCAAATATAAACTTCACAAGAGTTTTTGTGTGTGTTTTTAACTGGCACGGACAGGGATTATGAAACTCAGTGTTATTTCCTTGGCTCAGACCTTGGGAAGTGTCCAGGCTTTGACAGGAGCAATGTCCTTTGGTCTGTCTTCAGTTGATCACCTTTCTGCTGACCTCAAAGCCCAGGAGAAGCTCAGGTAATTATTTTCAATTGTTTTTGGGGAAGAGCTGATTAAAAGTGACTGAGGCCCTAATGAAAGCTGACCAGCTTTCCAAACTCAAGATGAAAACCCTTTGGCTTCATTCCCCTGGGCTGGAGAGGGAACCTTGGAATTAAAGGCAGGGGAAGAGAGAAGAACAATTAACAAAATTCCTCCAGAGGGGAAATTATCAAAATAAAGCGGCTTTATAGTAGAAATTCAGTTTTGTGGGGCAGTTCCCTAAGCAGAGCATGGTGCAGTTCATTCTCTTGTGCTGTAAATTAGTATCATTTTAGGATTTTGAAGAACAGATCATCTCCTTTTGCTGTTACTCTAAAAGCAGCTACTGCAGTCAAAGCACTGTTCCAAGACTGTTCTCAGTGGATGCTGCCAATTTATCCTGGAAGAATACAAGTGACAGCTCTGCAGCTTCGTGACAAAAGTTTAATTCAGCTTTACATAGCCCTGATTTCAATTTACACAGAGAAATCCTGCTCCAGTCACTCGGTGTTTCTTATCAGGGCAGATTCCACATTGGCTGAATAACTTGTTCTGAATCTCCTGCAGCTGCCTTCAGTCGTGGCTCAGGGACGAGCTGCTCCCTCCCATCAAACCACAACCAACTTTGTGACATTTCTGATAAACATCTCCCATATTCTGAAGGCTCAACTCATGTGCACTTGGCTTTTTCTGCAGCAATGTGGAAGAGAAACAGCTCCAGACCCTGCATGGAAGGGGAAACAGAGAAAATGGGATGTGACCAACCTGGCTTCAGGAATTTGAGGAAAAAGAAAAGAAAAACACTTTGGGCTTGAATGTTTAGTCTGGTGTGAATGAGGGAATTGTGGGTTGGGAGGGACTTTAAAGTCCATCCAGTGCCACCCCCACCATGGGCAGGGACACCTTCCACTGTCCCAGGGTGCTCCAAGCCCCGTCCAGCCTGGCCTTGGACACTTCCACGGATCCAGGGACAGCCACAGCTGCCCTGGGCACCCTGTGCCAGGGCCTCCCTTGTGAACCCTCCCTTTGCTGCTGGTGCTGTGTTGGGTTCTTTTACCTGCCCTGAAAGCAGCAGTTGGATACCAGGACCTGAGGGCAGAGCAGCAACCCCAGGGCAGCTCCTGCTCTCCCGCTGGGAAGTGGAGCCCGTTGCTGGGGAAGTTCCATAATGTCATGGATTAAAAGATAATGTGTGTATTCTATTTGCCATCTGTTAAAGGTGTGACAGTTAATGTTCTGTTAATTAAGCAGTTTTTCTTATCTAATGGGGCAGTTTTTCTTATCTCTTCCAAAATCGATCCTCCCTCCGGGAAATATCTCCCGTTAATGGGCCATTGAGTGTCATTCCATGACTGATAAAGTTCCATCATCCCATTGGGAGATGCTCTGCCCAAGGGAGAGGAGCCACACACTGCTTCGTGGATATATCCTGGGGCTGTGAGACACTAGAGGAGCCTTCTCCACTGGGTTCTTCAGAGAAGCAGCCTTCTCCCACTGGGTTACCAGAGGAAACCTCCACCATTCTCCAGGATCACTGCTACCAACAGGTTGTCAGGTCGTATTCTGACTCTGTCAGTGTTGTTTTGTAGTACTGTATTGTTCATTTTATTATTTTATTTTATTTTATCTTCTCTTCCCTAATAAAGAACTGTTATTCCTGCCCCTATATCCTTGCCTGAGAGCCCCTTGATTTCAAAATCATAACAATTAGGAGGAAGGGGGTTTACATTTCCCACTTCAGGGGAGGCTCCTGCCTTTCCTTAACAGACACCTGTCTTTTCAAACCAAGACACATAACAACAGGTGTTTCTCCCCTTTCTTGTTCTGCTTGCTCCAGGGAATCCCTTCTCAGCTCCACAGAACCCCCACAGAATCCCTTCCCAGCCCAGGCTGGACAAGGCTTGGGAGGGGGTGGCACTGAGTGGGCTTTGAGGTCCCTCCAAACCCAAACTGTTGCATGATTCTGTGACTCAGAACTGGGATCCCCGTGCTCCCCTTGTGCCAGAATGGGACAATTGCTGACATGTTCAGTGCTCCAGTTCACACCAGTGGATTGGCGATCCCTGTGGAAGTTCCCTGCTGCAGCATGGACTGGGGACACTTTGTGCCACACAATGACACTCAATTTGCACTCCTTGGAGTCTCAGTTATCAGTCTCCAAACCTTCCTGGCCTGAAATTGTGTTTGTGCTTGTTCCCCTCCCAGCTCTTCTGAACAATTCCTGTCAGTTGTGAGAAGGAGACCTGGAGCAAATACATCATTAAATAGCTGGAGAGGAAAGGGCGGCCACAGTGACCTCAGTGCTGGCATTTATCAACTTCCAACGCTCTCCTTTGGAATATTAATGATTCCTTAATGTACAGTTTAGAGTGGAATTACCTCTGTTACTGAATGCTTTGCAGAACACACCATAAATATTCCATGGAGCAGAAAGGATTCATAGAGTGTAATATTTATCTCTGAAGGGGCAAATCTTACCCAAGTATCACTAAGTGGTAACAGACTCCAGGGTTTTTCACAATCTTTGCCTCCTATCCTTTACGTGGTGGTTTTACTTTGGAAGGGTATTTTGCACTTTCTGTATCCAGAAAGGAAATGATGAACAGCTCAGCTCCTGTGGGACTGGAGGGAGGATGTAAGTGGTGGATTACAGGTTGTAAGGAAGCTGTGGGTGACTGCAAACAGTTTTTCACTGAGCAAAGTCAGGCTCTCCTTAAAGGAAGGATAAATCTCGTTCATTGGAACAGAACATAACTGTTCCTTCAAACTGGTGCTGCAGTGCTTTAAACAGCTTGGGGGGAAGGAGAAGTTTCTATCCAGCTACACATTCCCACCAGGATCTGGCAGGGATGGGGAAAAGCCAGCAGACACGGAGATCTGTGAGGGAGGAGAACTGCTGAGCTTCCTGCAGCTTGAGGTACAAACAAACAAAAAAAGCTTTTAAAAGGTTTGTGGTGCCCAGGGTGTTTTGTTTTGATGAGCAGCCAGGAAAAATAAGGAGAGGCTGTCCCAGCCCTTCCCAAGGAAGATGTGTTACTTCTTGGGGAAAGCTTGGCCAGCACTGGGTGCAGTGTCTGGGTAAAAGAATGAGGCCAGAGTTATGATGTGCAGAGACTGCAGAGGTGCCATTTGTCACATTGGGGGCTCTCTGGGGCAAGGATTTGTCTGTTCAGGGCTTGCTGTACTTCCTTCAGCCCCTCATAAACCAGCCTCTCTCCTGTGATGACGTTACTAGTGCTGAACTCTCAATATGGATGCTAAGCTCAATTAATTTGTTAAGTGCTTTGCTCTTTGGATGAAAACTGAATTTTAAGTATTGCTCTGTTAAATTCCATCTTCTCAGTCCTGCAGCTGAGGATATCCAGAAGAATTTCAGGCTGATAGATTCCCAGCATGTCTCTCTTTAGTGTTCTGTGTGGATTAGTTTTACAGCCTCTTAATTCCAGCACTCCATGTGCTCTTTATGCAGAATAACTGTAAAGATGTGCAGACTGAGAGGGGATTCCTTGGGTAAATGCTGGCCTTAATTAAAGTGCCAGAATTTCTTTTGGTTTATGCAGAAATCTGAAAGTCACAGAGGATCAGAGTGGGAGGGGAAGAAGTCAAGGGGATGTGGTGTGAGGGGCTGGGTTTGGGTTCTCCCTGTGGTGCTGTTTGGTCCCAGCAAGTCACTCCCTGGGCCTGAAGTGCTCCTCACACTGAGGGAACATCTTAGTGCTTGTTCGGGTGATGAAAAGCGCTTTGAATAAACACCCTGTGTTTGCTATTAACATGGAACTAGTTCTTTCTGGCATTACTTTACAAATAGGAGTAATTCTGCTGATTTTGTTGAGGACCTGGGGGCTGGGATTGCCCCAAGGCTCACAGACAAAGCTGCACATGGATCACCCATGCCAGGGCCTCCTGTGTCAGCTCCTGGTGTTTCACCTGGTTCTGGTGATCTTACTATGGGATGTCTGAGACTGACACCTCTTCTAATGGCAATGAAGAGAAACAGAATCGTGGAATCATGGAGTGGTTGGAGTTGGAGGGACCTTAAATCCCACCCAGTGCCACCCCTGTCATGGGCAGGGACACCTTCCACTATTCCAGGGTGCTCAAGCCCCATCCAGCCTGGTCTTGGGGATCCAGGGACAGCCACGGCTCACAGGGAGGAATTCCTTCCCAATATCCCACCTAACCCTGCCCTCCTGCAGCTGCAGCCATGTGAGTATTGTCACAGCTGTCAAAAAGAAATCTACTCAGACTCTTTCTTTTCAGGCTCTTGTTGTGGGGATTTTCCTCCCCCAGTGGCTGGAAGAAACACCCAGGAAAGTGTGCCCAGAGACTGAGCTTTTCCAAGGGAGCCCTGGTGGGGAACACAGAACAATCCATGGTCTTTAATGGGTTCTAAAAGAGTGGGAATGTCTGTCAGCTAGAGGTGACAGCTCCCACAGCCCCTGTCTCTGTAGGTACCAGCTTTGTCCCACAAACACCACACAATCCATGCACAGCTCCCACTGGGATCTGCTCACAGCCTCAGGATGTTGGGATTGCCATGGAAAGGAATAGGAATCATTCTACAGCTCCCCTGAGCTGAGCTGCTCCCTGGGCACTTTCCTTTCCTCAGGATCTCTGTGGATGCAGAAAAACGGGATCAGCCCTGCCCTGAGTGCAAGGAACCATCTCCTGACCTCTTCCATATCCTCTCCCATCCCCAGCAGCAATTTATAACCACACCTCTAATTTGCTCACTGCTAAACGTCTGAACTGATATCAGAAACTGTGTGTGAAAAATCTCCTTCTTTGGGACCCTGCTGTTTTGTGCCTTTGAAGAGATGCAAACAATGGAAATTAGGAGTAAGAGATGGAGATATCAGAATGATAATGCACTTATTAAAGACCTGAATCCTGCCAGGGGTCTGTTCTCTGGATAGAAATTAAGATGATCACAGGAACACTGAATTAAATAGAACAGTCATGAACAAAACCTCACAAAAGGCAGACATTTATTCCTGCACTTCCACAGAGAAAGGAAGAATTCTGAGAGTGGATAATCAGCCATCCTTATTTCTGTACTGTTTCCTTCACACCATTCCCCTGTTCCACCTTCACCATTCTTCAGCTGAGTCTATCCAGGGAAAACAGCATAAATACTGGTTTTGGGACAGCAAATGCTGCCAGAGCAGTGCTGAGGTCTGGAGCAGGTCCCCTAGGTGACCCAGGGATATGAGGTGTGAAGGGTGCAAAGGGGGGAAGCATTTCTGGGCACAGCAAAGCTGCTTAGACATGGGCTCAGTTGTTTGCAGCAGTGAGAAAACCATCTGTAAACCTCTCCCAGGAAAGTGTCTCTCCCATTCCCACTGGAAAGAGGCGTGACAGCTCCAGCAGCTCAGGATCCATACTCTCAGTTACTCATTTGACACCTCCTTTTGCCTAACAAGCTGTACATGTAGGGCTTTGTGGTTCCCTGTATCCATAGCACCTGGATCAGCAGTTTCCTCCCTGAATGGACAGCCTTGTACTGGATTTACTGATTTGTGTTGTGAAAATGTCAGAATGAGCGGAAAATATTTATTACTAAGTGCCAAAAAATTTTACTTGGCTTTAGGAGAAATGAAGGCAGTGCCTGAGCAGAACAGGCCAGTAGGTGATGATGGAAGAGGAGAGAGCAGCTCCTAGGAATTCAAACAAGGACCCAGGGAACTGGGCTGGAGCTAGGCCAGGGTAATAGCCAGGGATGGATCTCAGGGAAAGGTTCTTCCCCAGAGGGTGCTGGGCACTGCCCAGGCTCCCCAAGGAATGGTCCCAGCCCCGAGGCTGCCAGAGCTGCAGGGGTTGTTTGGACAGCACTGCCAGGGATGTCCAGGGTGGGATTGTTGGGGTGTCTGGGCAGGGCCAGAGGTGAGACTGAATGAGCCTTGGAGTCCTTCTCAGGTCAGGTATTCTGTGATTCCATGAGTGGAGGAGATGTAACTATTTGTGGAAATTGTTTAGGTTCATAATTACACCATAAAGAGACAAGAAAATATCTATTTTTCATGTCTCTGTGTTCAAGAGCAGAACACGAGTAGGAAATGAACTCCTTTGGTAATTCTGCTTTCCAGGGGCCCATTAGAGACACAGCCAGATGTTCCTCTGCACTCACTTCAATGGATCACAAATCCAGGGAATTAATTTCCCATCCTCTGTGCAGGGAGACAGATTTGAGGAGCAGGTCAATAGGAGCAGCTGGGAATGGGACACAAAGGGCATTTTCCATTGTGTGTAACTGGGATAAAACAGCTCTGGGAACTGCTCAGGCACTGAACCCACTGTCAGGTGAGTGTTCAAAGGAGTGGAACAGTGGCTGGATCTTCCCTGGAATTGATGCCTTTCTCCAGCAGGGCCATTTGCTTCCTTTGAAAGGAAGGGTTGGGATGGCTGCTGTGGATGTTGGGATCTGCAAAGTGTTCCCAGAAAACGAGGGCTCCTGGAAATAAGCATCAAGAGCAACTGCTCCCTGCCAAGGGGAGGCAGCCTGGGGCAGGGCCACGCGGGCAGGGTGGGGAGGCAGCACAGCGGCTCCTGGGCACTGATTCAGCGGCACTCGGGGCCTGGCAGAGGCTCCTGTGATGGAGATGAATGGAGCACAAAAAAGGGGGAAATGTTCGGGGAAGCTTTTGAAATGTCAGGTATGGTGAGGCTGATTTCTAAATGAAATCACAACCAGCTCTGATCTTTAAACTTTGTAACTGTGGCCCTGTTTCTTCCTTTTTACCTTTGTCATGTCAAGCAGTTCTTTTGACAGCACCATCTCCACATTAACTTTGTTACCTAGTGTTTGCCTTTGTTATCTGATATTTGAAGTGAATATCCCATTATATTATTTGGGAATAGTTCTCAGAAGTTCAGACTATTTGAAGGTACAAAGCTTCCATGAGAACGGAATTTTTCAGCTCAAGTCTAAGTCAGTCACTGAGTTCTTATTGCAAATAGCCTCTCCTGCGATGTTGTATGGAGTGAGAAATTAAATCGCTTAAACTCATGGCACTGAAAGCTTATTCCTCATCCTAAATTGGCCTTGGCATATTGGGGGGATGTGCAGTTCTGAACGTGAGATTGTCATCTTAATTATTGTTTTCAAGTACAAATACAAAAAAAAAAAACAAAAAAAAAACCCAAAAGCAAAGATTGCAGTTGTTTTCTTTGGTTCAATGGAGCAAAAGCAACAAATGCTTGATTCTGATTTCTATCACTGGAAATTAATTCTGAAGGTCAGAAGATGAGTAAATAGTGGAGCTGAAAAGATTATTTTCTAGTTAAAAATCTTTGAATTATAAATAGTAATTCATTGAAAGGAAAACAGGAGGAGGAGGAGGTTAAAGGATAAGAGGAAAAAACAGATCCTGAAAATTTCTTCATTTATAAACTCATGAACATTTGCCATGTTTTAATCCCAGTCTTTTACTTCCTAATCTTTTTTTTTAGATGTTCCCTTTTGCTTCCTACTCTTTTTTTTTTTCCGACTCTTCCTTTGGCTAGAGGAAATGAAATATAGGGAGAAAATAAAATGTAAAAACATACAAAATGCAAATTCCGTATTTTATGGAAATGGTAGGAGGAGACAAAAAGCTATCCAAACTTTCTATTTATAAACCAGAACTGCTCATCAAAGACACTTCAAACTGCTTTCTGGCAGCCAGAATTCCCCCACAAATCCCCACAATGGGGGGATAAAAAGAGCTGTGAGAGCTCTGCCTCTGTCCCCACGGCGGTTCAGGGCGCGGTGCCCTTCACTGCCCCGGTGATTCCGTGCCCGGGCTGTGGGTCCGCCTGGGATCCCAGCTGGGATGGGTGCAGCACGGTCCCGGGGGTGACAGGGCCTCCCCGGGGCCACAGGGAACAGACTGGCTCCAGTCCAGCCCCGTTCATTGCAGAATTAGCAGGAATTGCAGGGAAAAGGTCCCGGAATTGGCCTTTCCCCTCTGCAGTCCTGGCAGAACACGTGCAAGGAGTTTCTGCTGGAATTCTGCTCCCCTTGCCCGGCTCCTGGACTATGCTTTGCCAAGAGGCACTTCCTACTCTAAACAAAGGACACGGATTGCCCAGAGAGGGTGTGGAGTCTCCTCACTGGGGATATTCCAGGAGCATCTGGACACAGTCCTGGGCCACGTGCTCTGGGATGGCCCTGCTGGAGCAGGAGCTGGGACCTGAGGAGTCACTGTGCTCCCTTCCAGCCTGACCCATCCTGGGAATAAGTGACACCCCACAATAAAATTCCCCCACTGTTTTAAGGGCAAATGCTCCCTCTGCTCTCCTAGGGAAGGATGTTCACAGGAGTTTTGGGGGTATGAACCTTCTCCTTGGCACAGGAACTCAGTCCTGACATTCCCTCCTATTAGATGTCAGATATTGGGAAGGAATTGTTCCCTGTGAGGGTGGGCAGGCCCTGGTACAGGGTGCCCAGAGCAGCTGAGGCTGCTCTGGATCCCTGGGAGTGTCCAAGGCCAGGCTGGACACAGCTTGGAGCAGCCTGGGACAGTGGAAGGTGTCCCTGGCCATGGCAGGGGGTAGCACTGGGTGGGATTTAAGCACCCCCTCCCCCCCTAAGTCTGTGTTCCTGTGATTTTTGGTTGATTTTCACCAGCAGTTTACTCCTCCTCACTTTGCTGGTCTTATTTTATTGCTCCTAAGATGGATAATTCCCTGCCCATTCTCCTGGCACCGGGGCAACAGACCCATCCTAATTCCTGTGCTCTGCCAGCTGATGAAGGCACAGAGAATCGTGGAATCATTGAGGCTGGAAAAGACTTTTAAGGTCATCAAATCCAACCATGAGCCAGCACCACCACCATGGTCACTACTGACCCCTGTCCCCAGGTGCCATATCCACGTGGTTTTGCCACATCCACTGCCCTGGACAGCCTCTTCCAGTGGCTTTGCAACCCTTCCCATGAAAATTTTTCCCTGTTATTTAATCTAGGCCTCCGCTGGTGCAACTTGAGGCCATTAAATATAAAAGGCCATAAAATAAATACAGCAAAACCATAAGGCAGGGAAATCTTCCTGTGCCTCAGGGCCCTGTGAATGCTCTTCCATCCCATGCAGATGTATTTTGTGCTGGAACCTGGCTAGGATCCAGGGATAGGAGCAAGGTTATCCCTTGTGGCATGGACAGGAGTTCCATGACTCAGTGCCACCTCCTGAACAGGTCACTGCCTTGCCAGCCACAGCAGCAGGAGCCAAGGGCACCCTCTCAGAGTCACATGCAGAGGGAAGAAGGGATAATTTCCAGTCATATCCCTCCTTTCCCTCTGTTCCCTGAGTTCTGGCCCAGTGCTGCTCCCCTCCCAGTTCTTCATGAGGAAATTTAGCAGAACATGTAATGGTGTAACAAATGGAATGTTTACATGGTTTATTGAAAGCGCTTTTCCCTGGAGGCTAATTACAGTGTAACCAAATCAAATCACAATTAAGATTTGTTTGAATATCCAAATGATTATGAATCCCCTTCCTGGACAAAGGAGAAGTGCTCACTTCTGGCTGGGCCAGACAGGTACCTGGATTTCAGTTTTTGCAGGAGTGCAGAACCTGGTTCCCACTGGTGACCTGTCCAGAAAACCGAACTCCCCCAGCCTGCTGACCCCTGAAACCTCTGAGGAATTCAATTCACTCCTTGGTAGATCTCACACTTTCCTAAATCCTGGGGTAAGGGCACCAGTGGGAACTACAGATTCTGTTGTTTTCTGGAATCAGCTGATGCTTCCAAGTCTCAACCTTTAAAGAAAGCATTTCTGACACTCCAGAGGATTTTGATGCTCTCAGGGCTCATGACCTTATGTCACTCTTTGTGTGGTTGGGCACTGGAGAGGGAATTCTGTCCCTGAGCCCGTGGCACTGCAGCTTGGGTGTGTTTCATTTGTGGTGTTAGAGTGGCCTGACAGAAAAGTGCACTAAAAAATGGGATTTGGGCTTTAAGGTCCCTTCCAACCCAACCCATTCTGTGCCCAAATACCATTTCCCTTCCAATGCGTGGTGGAATGTGCTCTAAGGAACAGGCAGGGGGGAAGGTTGCCCACCCTGAGCTGGGAATGTGTCCCTGGAGTTTCTGAGGGAATCCCTAAGAGGATTCACCCATCAGACAATTCCCAGGGATCCAGGAGCCAGGCCAAGGTGAGACACACCAAACATCCTGCTGGCCTGCTGTCACCCTCACAGGAAGGGGGAACTTCTCCTGGAGCTTTCTAGAAAGGATAGCCAAAGACTAGCAAGTTTGGGAAGCTTTATTGCAACAGCAACCTTCCCTTCTATTTGTGCTTGGTGCTGACAACTGTAATTCTCCTTCCTTTTCCTTCTGTGAAGAGATAATTTGATGGTTGAGTAGAGAAAGCTACAAGTGACATGTGAGGAGTTAAACAGCCAAGGTGAGGCTGTTGTAAGGAATTCTGCAGCAGCTGAAGGTGCTGGGTTTCAGTGCAGGGAAATGCTGTGGGGATATGCTGTACATGTAAATATTGATATTATTTTTCCAAAGAAAAGCTCTAAGTCTAATGAGGACCAGCTGAGGGAACTGGGAAAGGGGCTCAGGCTGGAGAAAAGGAGGCTCAGGGGGGCCCTTCTGGCTCTGCACAACTCCTGCCAGGAGGGGACAGCCGGGGGGGTCAGGCTCTGCTCCCAGGGAACAGGGACAGGAGGAGAGGGAACGGCCTCAGGCTGGGCCAGGGGAGCTCCTCTGCCGATCATCCATCCATCCACGGATCCATTCATCCATCATCCCTCCGTCCTTCCCTCTATCCATCATCCATCCATCCATCCAGCGATCCATCATCCATCCCTCCATCCACCACTCATCCATCCACCCCCCATCCATCCACCATCCATCATCCCTCCATCCATCCATCCATCCAGCGATCCATCATCCATCCCTCCATCCACCACTCATCCATCCACCACCCATCCATCCACCATCCATCATCCCTCCATCCATCCATCCATCCCTCCTTCCATCCAAGCTGATTCCTACAAAATGAGACTTTGATGTGGGGAAACCCTGACCCAGCCCAGACTGACAAACTAAAGCAGCTCTAATTTTCCTGCCAGGGAACAATCCAGGAAATTGCTTTGTGTGGATTGAGCATCCATCTGGACCCAAATGGTCTCATACTCCAGGGGAGTTGCTGGGATTGGATTTTGTGCCTCCTGATCATTTTATTTTTTAAATAACCCCACATTTTGGATAAAATTTCTCTGCCAAAAGCAATTTCCCATCCTACCCTGTGGTCATGAGGGTCCATGCTGCAGTTTAGGCACCAGAAAGCCTTGTGATGAATTAAACAAATCCAAGTGCTTCTGCTGCTGGATTTGGCAAGGGAAGAACAGAAGCCACCAGAGCCAACAGGCACAGCATGATCAGGGATTCTCATTCCAAGCTTTCAAGACTTTTTGCATTTTAAAGCATTAAAATACCACTGTTCTTCCCACAGGAGGGAGATTTTGCTTGTCAGTTCGCAGCTGCTTTTGTGTCGGTTTGCTCAGACTCTCCCAGTTCCTGGTGGAATGAACACAGCAATGATGAGACAGTTCTGCAGTTGTGGAAAATTGGGATGGCACTGAGATTTGGGGGAGAGGGGAATGAGACAAGGACAGTTATCACTGCCCAGCACAAGGTGTGACTGCACCAGGAGAAGGATTAAAGAATCCTGAAATTCCACAATGGTTTTTGTTGGAAGGGACATTAAAGCCCATCCATTTCCACCTCTGCCATGGGCAGGGACACCTCTCACTATCCCAGGCTGCTCCAGGCCCCATCCAGCCTGGCCTTGGACACTGCCAGGGATCCAGGGGCAGCCTCAGCTTCTCTGAACAACCAAATCTTCCACCTTACCTCCCCTTAGCAGGTTCTGTCACTGATGTTGATCTTCCTAGAGCCTCTTTACAGACAAAATCCTTTATAAATGTGGGAAGAAGTAGGAGAGGGCAAAGGGAAAGTTCTTCACTGAGCACTTATTGTATAGAAAATGTCCAAAAATGTTCACAAAAACAAGTGTTCATTTTTCTCCATTTGCTCTGGGAAGTCTGAATGTCAAATTCTCTTCTGTTTCCTGCCACCCACAGCATAATAGGATAATGGGAAAATGCAGCCCCAAGCAAAGAGCAGTGGGAATCACTCCCTGTGCCACTGTCTGGGATGATCTCCAGGATTTGCCCAGGAAACCAAAGCTTGGGTGCTTTGGGACTCTGATTGCCTTTGCCTGGATTGAGAATTCTGCCTCAGTCTGTAAAATCCAACTCAGTAACAGCAGTCTGGTCATCTCAAAGTACTGGGAACATTTTTTCTGCCTTTATTTGTTCATAGAGGACCTTTCTTGGTTCTTCAAAATTATTAAAGTTCAATTATTTTGCAGTCACAGTGTGTTCAGTGTTGCTCTTGTATCGGAACCTTGACTTTATCAATATTCACCACTTCCCAGACTGCGTTTTTTGATTAAGTAGCAATTGTTGGAGATTTGGAGCTGTCTGATGAGAGAACTATTTATTATCATCACAGAATCCCAGAATGGTTTGGTTTGGAAGGGACCTTAAGGACCAGATCCGCGGGCACAGACATCTTCCCCTGGAGTGGAGGGGCAGAATCACTTCCATAAGAACTTAAAGGATAATAAAAATAGGTTAAAATAGGTTCCCACTGTATTGTACCTCTATGATTTGGAAGGACCCTTCCCACTCTGGCTGTTGAAAATGAGCTGATGTGCCCAGAATGCCAATGGGAACTGGATTTTCCCACCTTTCCCTACCCTGCAATGATTTTGCTACAAGCAAATAACTTTTATCCCCCTCTCCATGGGCCTGCTTTAGGCCTTGCTAAAGCAGGATCCTTAGGGAGCCCATAAACATTTCTGGTTTCAGGTTCCAAGGTCCCAGGTCAGTTCCTGCATTGAAATCCGGTCACAGGCTGAATTTCTGCCATTCCCTGCCAAGAGAAGCTCAGCAATCCACCAAAAATCTCCGGTGGTCTCAGTTATCACACGCAGTGCAGGTCTGGGGGTTTCCTCCACTCCCCAGTCCCACACTTGGGTGTGCTCAGCCTCCACTGAGATCCTTGCCTGGTTCTGGGATTTACCTTTCTGTACTAAACCCTCCAAGGCAGAGGACCTGTGGAATGGGTAAATGACCTCAAAAATCAGGTAACTCCCTCCAAAAGGACACATGTCCTGACCTCTGTGCTGCCTTGGAACCAGCATTCCTTGGAACCAGCATTCCTGCTTCGTGTTCCTATTGATCCCATGAATAAATGATTGGCTCCTCGTGATGGGGAGGTGGTAACTGGAGCTTCCTTAAGGGCACAAGAGCCAAGCTAAATATTTCAAGCCCCCATAAATAAATGAAGATTCTCTTTGGCAGAAGAGGATTGGGGTTGTAACTCCCTTTCTCGATCTCTGGACTTCTCGGTGGAAAGAACTCACCTGGGATCCACAAATAATTCAGCAGTTGTGCTGCTGGGTTTATTTCTGTACCCAAGGCAGGCTGTATTACTTCTATAGCTGCAGACACAGAGCAGTTTCACATTTCCCTGATGCAGGGCTGGGCTCCAAGCAGGGAGCTCCTTGCTGAGGCTCAGGCAAATCCTTCAGGCTCTGCCATCTGAGAGTTGGGATTCTTTGTGGATTTAGTGAAAGATGGGGAAATTGGGGCCTTTAAGAGTCACATCTTAATGGCAGCAAAAAGTTTCTTTACATATTCATTAATAATCCTTGTCAAAATTAGAGGAATATCAAGAAGGGAGATGACATCACTGCAGGGTTTGGGAGTCCTGAGAAGACTTGGGAGAAGGTGGAGGCTGGGAAAACACAGGAGAGAGTAAACTCATTTCTTCCACCAGCAAAGGCTGATTTTGCCTGTGAGTTAGGGATTAATACAATGGCAGAGCTCAGGAGAAGGCAGGAGGTGGAGAAGGGCCCCAGGTTTAAAGGTATAGCCCATATAGGCCTGACTTCCATAAGCCAGGAGTGGGTAGGGAGCTCTCTCCTACTGCTCTTATCCCAGTTAGCTCTGGGAGGAGGAGCAGCACTTTGCAGAGACCAACACTGAAGAATGTTCCCAGCCCAGCTGAATCCAGCACTTCCTCTGAGCCAGTAATCCCCTGGTTCCAAATGCCAGGCTCCGGACAAGTGTTGTTCTTTTAATTTGCTAATTAGGTGGGTTCATTAAAGCAGCTGGGGTTGTTTCTGGTTCCTCAGCATTTTCTCACTGGACATTGGGATCTCAGTAGTTCACAAAAAGCTCCAGAAATTTTTGTGTCATAAACTGTGGGATTTTCTTTGAGGTCTTGTGAGGCATCTTCCTCAGGGGGTTTGCTAAGGAGCCTTCCATCGGTACAGTCCCAGCAGAGGACAAAAACCTCATTATGCTGCCACTTGGCAGCACTTTGCTAAAGACAGTGAAATATTTCATGCTGTGTAACAGAGAGAGAAACCTGTGACCTCGCTGAGCTCCTTGCCTTTAACTTGTACAAATCCTGCATGGGGAAAACGAGAATTGAGCTGTTTGGGTAAATCAGGGCAGGAAGCTATGGGAGTTGCTGAACAGAGGTCAGGAGGGTTTGGCTCACAAAGCTTCTTGACTTCTTCCTGAGGATGATTTGTTTGGGATGCAGGAGACGAGCAGTTTGGGGCCTGGGAGTGCCCTTGGAAGTGTTAAGGAAGTCGAGCTATATATTCCAAGCTCCCTAAGTCATATTTACAGTGAGCTCCTCTGGTGCAGGCTTTGGCTAATCCAGAGAAATGCAGTGGTCTGGTCCAGACATTCCAGGCCTAAAGCCGGGTGCTAGGTGCAGCTCCTGGAACCTTTCATTCCACCCGGTTAGCTCTTGCCCTAGTCCAGCTTTAAGGATATCTCTCTGTACCTCTCCTGGTCTCGTGAGTCTCAGCCCTGGCTGAAGCGTGGCAATGACGAAGAACAAAGGGAGGACTTTTGCAGGTAGAAACTCGGTCTATTGTTTCTGGAGCCGAGGTCCCCACAAAAGTGGGGTCCTGGGTGCAGAGCAGCACCTTTTAAACGGGGGTGGGGAAAGGGGAGGGGTACAGACAGAGGGCACAGGATAGGGTGGGGGAAACTGGGAACCTGGCCGATCACACAACAGCTCCCCTGGAATGTACCAGATACCAGGCCCGGGCTGCAGAGGGACTCCGAGCCAATGAGGGACACAACTCTAACCTAGGGAAAACCCGATTAAAACCCAAAAACACACCACAACACAGGTCCAAGTCTGGGATTTGGTGATGCTGGAGCCCTGCCTTGCTCACCACGTGCCCAGCACAGCTCCGAGGTGCAGCTCCTTCAGAGCTTGTCACTCCTGGATTCACTGAACACTGTTCAGCTTTTCAGCTGAGCTGAGTGAGATCTGTTTCCCAGCCAGATGTTCTCTATCCCCATGCTGGAATCACCAGGTGCTGCTCCCTTGGATCTGATTGCCTGCCCTTATTCCTTTGCTGTTGCTGTGGTTTGGTTCCCGCAGCCCCGTGGAGCCGAGGTTCTTTCCGGCTCTGACTGCATGATGGGCTGTTTGCTTTGCTTTGATAAGAGTCTCCACAGTTTGTTTTTCATTAATTATCTTGGGATGCCTTTAGGCCCTTTATTTTTTATGAGGATTTCACAGCTCATGTTTGCCCATTGTTTGGGACGAATGCTCATTCAGCTTATCCTGATCCTGAGGCAGCTCAGTGAGACACCTCCAGCAGGTGCCTGCTTTGCAGCACTTGAATAATTCCAGTGGTTACAAGGGAATTTCCCACTCAGATCTTTAAAGATAGACACAACCACGTGTAATGTGCCCAGCATGGGGCTTTGTTCTTTATAGGGCAGCTCTAAAATAACAAATTGCAGTGTTGACGTTGTCTGGGGAGTGGTTTCTTCCTGTGTTGTTGGGGATTGGGCAGGTTCAGGCCCTAAGAAATTACATTTCCCTACTACTCATGGCACATTCAGGACTATTTTAAAAGATAAACTGCTGGAATATTTCTTCCTATTTGCTTAAGTCTTGTGTTTCCATCAAAGTGACAAATATAAAAGTGAAGCATTTGAATTGAAGAAAAGAAGACTTTATTTAACTTCTCCTCTCTGGCAGCCAGGGTATTAAAAAACCCCAAACTGCAATTCTTAATAGAGACACAGTCCAGGTCCCATCTCCAGAGGAGTTTAGGAATTGTCAGGGAAACCTTGCAAAAAATCAATTTTCCCCCAAGCATCCCCATTTTAGTGAAAGATTTTCCATTCAGAGAAGTATTTAAATCGGAGAATGTTTGACTACATCCAAACTGTGTTTTAGATAAAGATATTTAGGTAAAGTGTTATAAATGTAAGGAGCCAATTATTCCAATTAAATAAAAATCAATTTATTTGATAGCAAATTTGGCAGAAATTCCGGACAAAAAGCCACAATGCAGAAAAACAGCTTCGAACCCGGTTATCAGCAGCTGGGTGACAGGCAGTCTGACAGGGTGTCAGATTAGCTCTGTTCACGTCGAGGTCTCGGAACGGGGAGCTTATATACAGTTTATTTCACTGGGGGCAGCACTGCATTCAAAGTCCAAAAGTCTTAAGATATTTAATTTTGGTCTTGGGTTATCCCAGCGAGAAACAATGCTCTTCCGAGGAGATGATGAATTATTGATGATACCTTATCTATGTCCAGGAAGGGGGTGATGTTCCTGAGATGTTGCATATCTTCATCAGATAGCTTATCAGGGTGCTATTGGCTGGGTGGTTTCTCTTGAGATGGCCCATCTCCAGTTCAGCCAAGGCTTTCGTCTTGGTGATTTCTTCCTGGAAATCTATTCAGCTAAAAGAAGCCACACATTCTTGCAGGAATTCGCCCCTCCAGAGAGTGTGGTTTCGACATGTTTTGGTTTGATACAAAAATATATATATTTATACCCTACACATGCATTTCTAACATTAAATGGCTATAAACTTTATAGGCACGAATTAAACACATATTTATAACATAAAGGTATTGCCAAACTTGGTAAACATTCAGATTGCTGAATCTCAGAATCATGGGTTTAAATGGGATATTGGGAAGGAATTCCTGGCTAGGAGGGTGGAGAGGCCCTGGCACAGGGTGCCCAGAGCAGCTGTGGCTGCCCCTGGAAGTGTCCAAGGGGCTTGGAGCAGGCTGAGACAGTGGGAGGTGTCCCTGCCCACGGCAGGGGTGGCACTGGGTGGGATTTAAGGTCCCTTCTAACCCAAACTAATTTCTTTTAGTGGTGAAAGACACTCGCTGAGCCCAAAATAGAGGAAGTTTCTCTGAGATGTGGAAAATAAATACCAGAAATGCAGGAATTGAACAACTCTTTTGCCGGTGTGTCCCCAATGATTTCCAGTCTTGCTGACGCAAATCCACTCCAGTCAGTGGCAGGATTTGCCTGGGGCTCTTTCCTGGAGTGGTCAATGCCCTGGTCAGGGGCTGTGAGCTGGCTCTGGGTTTGTGTGGAGGGTGATCATTCAATCATTTAACCAAATGCTTTAGAGGAGAATTGAACCTTCCTGGGTTGGGGGGGGGTGGGGGGGGGAGGCTCGGTGGCTTTTTATTTCTTTTTACTTCCATAGGTAGACATTGATTTTTTTACCTTCTTGTGTGATTTCTAAAGGCTGTTGGTTTTATATTTACTGTAGAGGAAAAAGAAATGAGAAAAAAACAAGTGAATTGCAAACACAAAGTGATTTCTCTGATGGAGCTGTACAGACAAACAAAAGGAAAGCTGTAAGTACTGTCACTGAACTGACACCAACTTGTTATCAAGGAAAACACCCTTATTAGTGCATTGTTTAATACAAATCCTCTTGTCTTGGCCCTGGTAGGGATGGAAGATTTAGAACAACCACACCAGAACAGCAAGAATAAAAAATCTCAAAACCAGCCCTCCAGCTGCTCAAGAAATGAAGGGTGGGGACTCTCAGCATGGTTGAGATTTTTCCACTGATAGCACACAAAACATGGTCTGAGGAAGTGCCCAAACTGTCCCTGGTGCTGATGCCACAACGTCTGTGGGGTCTGGGGATGTCTGTAGGGTCCTGGCATGTAGGCATTGCCAGGGATCCTCCCAGCACAATTCTTCTGTCCCACTCCACCCATTCCCAAATGAAACAAAGCCTCCTGGGAAGGGATCAGGAGGCTCCATAGCTTGGAGCTAATGAGACAGTGATTGTGGTTAATTAAACACCAACTGATTGCAATCCCTGCACATTTACTGGAGGCAGTGGCAGCTGCTGAGCTGCAGCCTGGAATCACCAACCAGATCCAGGACCAGTCTCACAATTCTGATTATTTATTTGATTTAATTTTATTGTATTTTGATTGAAGCTAATAAGAATGTGATGGTTTCCCTCTGGCATTGCATGGTTTGTGGGATCATAGGATCATGGAATATCAAGACTTCTTGTTAGCCACGCAGGCACAGGGCGGGGTGATTGAAAGAGGGCTCAGGGAGCGCAGGGACCCGGAGCGGGCAGGCGGGCGCGGCACGGAGTTAGCGCAGGCAGGGCAAGCCGCCAGGGCTGCAGGTTTCCTCCTGCTGTTGAGGTTCTTCGTCTGTTGTTTCTGTTGATTGGTTGGTTTCTGCGTTTTTGTTAGTAATGGCTTTTACATGCCCAAAAGCCACAGTTAATACAAGTGTATGTAGCCAGGTAGAGCCCTCCAAAAAGGATGCGTCTGTCCAGACCCCTTCCTGTGCAGAGTGTGTGAGTTTATCAGTGGTTTCAGGGGGCATTGTGGAGGAAACCTGCCTGCGGTGTGAACAGATCTCCTTTCACTGGTGGCCAAGCTTAGGGAGGATGTTGAAAGACTAAGGAGCATCAGGGAAAGTGAAAGGGAAATAGACTGGTGGAGTTCAGCCCTTCCATCCTTGAGGGAAGCCCACCAGGAGTCAGAGGACTTATTGCCCCACTGTCAGGCAATAGAAGGACACCTGGTAGATGAAGGGGAGTGGAAATGGGTCCCTGCTCAGGGAGGTAATAAAAATTCCTTCCAACCCCCAGCCCTAGCCAGGTGCCACTTAGAACAGGTATAAACCCCTGAATCTAGGGGGTCACCCAGAGGATGCAAAAGAAAATTATCTACCTACTGAGCCTCCCAATTGCACTTTGTCTGTCAGACAGACTGCCTCTGACATTAGAAAGAAGGGTAGTGGTAGTGGGTGACTCCCTCCTGAGGGGAACAGAGGGCCCCATATGTTGACCAGACCCACGCCATAGGGAGGTCTGCTGCCTCCCTGGGGCCCAGGTATGGGACATCACTGAGAGGCTTCCTGGGCTGATTCAGCCCTCTGATTGTTACTCACTGCTGATACTCCAGGCTGGCAGTGATGAGATTGAAAAGAGAAGTGTCAGGGCAATTAAAAGGGACTTTAGGGCACTGGGTCAAGGAGCTGATAGGGCAGGGGCAGAGGTAGTGTTCTGCTCAGTCCCTTTGGTGGTGGATAAAAATGTTGAAAGGAATAGGAGAGCTCACATTATCAACAAGTGGCTCAAGGGTTGGTGTCATCGGCAGAATTTTGGGTTGTTTGGTCATGGGGCAACTTTTTCAGCACCTGGCCTGTTGGAACCAGATGGGATACATCTCTCTGTTAAGGGCAAAAGGATTTTAGCTTATGAGCTGGCAGAACTCATTGAGAGGGCTTTAAACTAGGTTTGAAGTGGGAAAGGGATGCAGATGGGCTGTCTGGAAGCAGGCCCAAGGGTGATAAGCCTGAGTTAGGGGTGAAATCAGCAGCCCAGCTGAGGTGCATGTATACCAGTGGACACAGCATGGGTAACTAAGCAGAAGAGCTGGAGGCTGTGGTGCAACAGCAGAGCTATGGTGTAATTGCCATCACGGAAATGGTGGGATGACTCACACAGCTGGAGCACTGCACTGGATAGCTACAAGCTCTTCAGAAAAGACAGGAAAGGGAGAAGAGGTGGAGGGCTGGCCCTTTATATTAAGGGGGCTTTTATGCCATAGGTGTTGAAACTTAAGAAGATGGAGTTGAATGCCTATGGGTAAGAATTAAGGGGAAGGCCAACAGGGCTGACATCCCACTGGGAGTCTGCTATTGTCCACCCAAGCAGGAAGAAGAGGTGGACAACTTATTCTATAGGCAGCTAGATAATGTTTCAGGATCACCAGCCCTTGTTCTTTTAGGTGACTTCAACCTGCCAGACGTCTGCTGGGAACTTAATACAGCAGAAAAAAGGCAGTCCAGGAAGTTTTTAGAGTTTGTGGAGAACAACCTTTTGTTGCAGCTGGTGAGTGAGCCCAGCAGGGGAGAGACAATGTTGGACCTGTTATTTGCAAATAGAGATGGGCTGGGGGGAGATGTGGTGGTTGGAGGTCGCTTGGGGCAGAGTGATCATGAAAATATAGGGTTCTCAATATTTGGTGAAATCAGGAGGAACATCAATAAGACTTTGACATTGGACTTCCAGAGGCCAGACGTTGGCCTGTTTAGGAGACTTATTCAGAGAGTTCCTTGGGAAGCAGCCCTTAAAAATAAAGGAGTCCAGGAAAGGTGGGCATGCTTCAAACAGAGATCCTGAGGGCACAGGAACAGACTGTCCCTGTGTGCTGAAAGATGAGTCCACAAGGCAAACATTCAGCCTGGATGGGCAACGAGGTTTTGAAGGAACTTAGGAATAAAAAGAGGATGTATCATCTTTGGAAGGAGTGTCAGGTTTCTCAGGATGTATTTAAGGGGGCTGCTAGGGCATGTAGGAAAAAAATTAGGGAGGCCAAAGCTCAGTTCAAACTTAATTTGGCAACTTTTGTAAAGGATAATAAAAAATGTTTTTACAAATATATTAACAACAAAAGGAAGGGTAAAACCAGCCTTTGTTCTCTATTGGATGCAAGAGGGAACTTAGTAACTGCAGATGAGGAGAAGGCAGAGGTGCTTAACACCTTCTTTGCTCAGTCTGTGGGTTGTCCTCAGGACAGCTGTCCTCCTGGGCTGGTAGATGGTGTCAGGGAGCAGAATGGGCCCCTGTTAACCAGGAGGAGGCAGTCAGAGAACTGCTGAGCTGCTTGTGTGTTCATAAATCCATGGCACCAAATGGGATCCATCCCAGGGTCATGAGAGAGCTGGCAGATGAGCTTGCAAAGCCACTCTCCATCATTTACCAGCAGTCCTGGCTCACTGGTGAGGTTCCAGAGGACTGGAAGCTGGCCAATGTGACACCCATTCACAACCAGGGTGGGAAGGAGGATCCTGGTAATTACAGGCCAGTCAGTCTGACCTCAGTACCCGGTGAGGAAATGGAACAGTTTATACTGAGTGTCATCACACAGCACTTACAGGATGGCCAGGGTATCAGACCCAGCCAGCAGGGGTTTAGGCGGGGTAGGTCGTGTCTGACCAACCTGGTCTCCTTTTATGANAGCAGGGAGGTCATTCTTCCCCTGTACTCGTCACTGGTGAGGCCACACCTCGAGTGCTGTGTCCAGTTCTGGGCCCCTCAGTTTGGGAAGGACGTTGAGATGCTTGAGTGTGTCCAGAGGAGGGCAATGAGGCTGGTGAGGGGCTGTGAGGAATGACTGAGGGAGCTGGGAGTGTTTACCTGGAGAAAAGGAGACTCAGAGCTGACCTTATCACTCTCTACAACTTCCTGAAGGGTGGCTGTAGTCAGGTGGGGTCAGTCTCTTTCTCCAGGCAGCAACTGACAGAACCAGAGGACACAGTCTTAAGCTGTGTCAAGGGAGATATAGGTTGGATATTAGGGAAAAGTTTTTTACAGGAAGTGTGATAAAGTATTGGAATGATTTGCCTGGGGTGATGGTGGAGTCACCATCTCTGGATGTGTTTTAAAAAAGCCTGGATGTGGCACTCAGTGCTATGGTTTAGTTGAGGTCTTGGTCCTGGGTTGGACTTGGTGATCTTGGAGGTCTCTTCCAACCTTGTGATTCCGTGACTTGGAATGGACCTACAAGGATGATCCAGTCCCACCCCTGGCCCTCCCACCTCGACAGTCTCACCCTGGGCATCCCTGGCAGTGCTGTCCAAATGCTCCTGGAGCTCTGACAGTCTCGGGGCCGGGACCATTCTCAGCAACACTGAAATGCTGGGACTTACGAAGGCAGAGATCAGTGAGAATTTCCTAACAGAAACATCTCCAGGCCCACTGGCATTCCTGTAAAATTGAAATTCAGCTGTGGGATTATTGGAGAGCTGGGTAGCTGTGGCTGTTTCTGTGGGCTGGGCATGGCTCTGTCCCTGTTCCTTGCTGTTTCCCCTGGAAGGTTTTCCTCAGACCCCAGCAAGGAGGATTCCTGAGGAGGTGCTGGGAGCTGACGGAATAAAGCAGTGGGAGGAATCCTGAGCGCCAGGGAGGAGAGGGAATCGGGTGCTTGGGTCCTGTATTCCTTGTGCAGAGGGGTTCTCCAGGGATTTTAGTACCTTCACCAGGGATTTTTAGTGCCTTCGTCCTTGTTATGCTGCAGGGATTTCATTGCCTCTCCATGTTCTCTCCATCCCTGTAATGCCCACCAGGAGCTCTCCATTGCTGGGTATCCCTGTGTCCCCTTGGGGCTGTCCCGAGATCCTTCCCTCCCCTGCCCTGCCCTTTGTGTCCTGTAGCTCTGTGAGGGCTGGAACAGGGAAAAGCAGCTTCCAGGGAGTGATGAGTGAAGAGGAAGCTGGGAATTGTGGCTGTGAGCTAAAACTGAGGATCTTTCTCCAGCCCTTCTCTCAGGCCCTGGGATGAAGATGCTTTGAGAAAGGTGACAGGTTATTTTCTTACTGAAAAAAATCTTTCCTAGAAGTGTTTCCTGTTTATCAGGCAGAGCCTGAGTCCCCCTCAGCACCTGCAGTCTCAGGATTTTCCCAGTCCCAGCTCTAGGACAGTTCCACCTTCTCTCCAAAGGTTACATGTGAAATATCCCCTATTGAATGAAGCCTTTGGATTCTCTCCATGCTTTTCCACCTCATTAAACCCAGACCATCGATTAAACAACAGTGGCAGATAGGAAAAAGCAAAATGCTTGGAAGTAATTGGCCTCTCTGGAATCTGGGAGGAAGGAGCCACAATCCTGCCTGGCAGGGCAACATCCCTGTGTCTGCCTGGGCATCTGTGAGCCAGGGAACACCCAACTGCTCTCAACTCAGGGCCTTTTCATGGCAGAAAATATTCCAGAACAGCTCCTTGTCTGACAAAAAATGTTGCTAAGTTACAGAGGGGAAATTTTGGAACAACTAACTCCCTTTCTGAGAGAATATTGGCACTGTTTCTCCATGCAGAGCTGATTTTCCCAGGATAACCATGGGAAGTGTCCTGTGCACGGGTGGGGTCTGGGCTGTTTGGTCCTCACTTGTCAGCTCTGCTGGCCCTCGTGAGGGAGGGCTGGGTCTGGACAAAACATTCCCTTGGAAGAGCTGAATTCTTCCTAAAAGGTCATGGAATGAGATGGAGAGCTAGGGCCAGATTAGGGCCAGGGAAGTTGAAAAATGGCCTGGAAGTGTCATGAGAAGGAGGACAGGGGAAAAATGCAAAATCTCAGATGTTTCAGGAAGAAAATGAAAACTGAAAAGAAAAAATAATTACAGGAATTCAGTGGTTCCTAAATCTCATCAAACAACCTGGGAATCCCAGCCCCACATGTGACTGTGCAGAGACTCAGCCCTCAGACTGACTTCAGAGATCTTGGATCATGGAATGGTTTGAGCCTTAAATCCCCTCCAGTGCCACCCCTGCCATGGCAGGGACACCTTCCACTGTCCCAGATGCTCCAAGCCCCCGTGTCCAGTCTGACCTTGGGCACTGCCAGGGATCCAGGGGCAGCCACAGCTGCTCTGGGCACCCTGTGCCAGGGCCTGCCCGCCCTCTGAGATTTGAGAGTTGAGGGGCCAGTGGTTGGACTCTGGGCACTGGAATCCATCATGTTCCTGTCAGAATGGCCCCTCTGGGGTCTGGGGGCCCTGACCCCAGTGAGATCCAGGTCCAAACCCCCTCCCAAACCCCCAGGGTGGGTGGACACTGCTGGGACAGGTGAAAAGGGTGTCCTGGTCCTACTGCAGCAGTTGCTGCTGCCAGGAGCAGATAAATATTCAATCCTGAAGCTGAGAACACAAAAAGTGATGGATTTTCTGGATCAGAGAAGGAAGGCAGGTGGGAAGAGGCTGAAAAAAACAGAGCAGTGATGTGGAGAGAAGTGTAAGGAGTGCCTGAGCTGTGGGCACTGACAGCACAAATAAAAATGCTGGAGAGAGGAGAAGGAGCTGCTCTGGAGAGAGATGAAATCAATCCCTGCAGGAGGTGAGGAAGAATGCTTGGAACCACGTCCCTGCACTGGCTTTTGGACGGGGCTAGGTTTGGGCTGCGGAAAAAAAAATAAATTAAAAAGCCCTTTTGTTTTTCTCTGTGAAAACCAAATATTTCACAAAAGTCTTTTAACACCGGAAATTCTGCTAAGAAAAGTTGCAGCTACTTTTCCTGGCAACTGAAGGCAAAACATCTTCTGCTGGTTTTTTATTATTTTCTAGGTTATTTTCTATGAGAATTGTGACCAGCTCTGGGTCTCAGTGAGCGGGATGAGCAAGGGCACCTCTGGCCTTCGTTGTGATAATGGACTGGGAGAGGAGGAAAACAGGATGTTTGTGGAATTAAAGCTTCAGCCATCCCAGAGATCCAGCTCAGCTGTTCCCTGTCAAACTGAGACTGAGGTGTGAGGAGCATTAAGGGTTCCTGTGCACTTGGACAGGGGAGCTCCTCCTAAATCAGAGCAGGATAAAATAAAGCAAATCCAAATAAAACCTGTGTGGGTTTATTGGCATCTCCTAAGATGTGAAACCTGTGGAGTGGCACAGGTGGGAAGGGAAGGTGGCAGGGACCCCAGGAAAGCATCTGCTCCCTCCTCCTGATGATTCAGCACTGCATTCCCACCAGGCTGCTCGGGGCTGGATCCTGGCATCAGTTCCAAAGCAAAGGAAGTTGGAATCAATGTAGGGCCAGGGCTGCTCCCTTCCAGGCACAGGAACAGGGGGTTCTTCATACTGGGGGCTCTTCAGGGGCTGTTTGAGTCTCCCTAGAAAACATCTCCTGGCAATTTTACTGAGGCAAATAATAATAAAAATGCAAAATGCTGGATATTAAAGCCATGTCCTTTTAAAGAAACAAATTTAAGAGGAGCTTCGGTGTGATCCAGACCAGTCTGGACAGGCAGGAGAAACCAGCAGGAAAAGGAGCTATTAAAAAAGGAAAATCTCAGCCTATTGGGTGATCCTCTGGAGCACAATAAAGCTAGAGAAGAATTCCCTTAGTCAACAGAGGTGGATTCCTGCCAAGATTCACAAAAGCTTGTTCAGCTTTAGCTGCCAAAGACTGAGTTTGTGGCAGGTGAAGGTAAATGAGGACCAGGTCCGTGAGAGCTGCAACCTCTCAGCTCTTCCTGGACACTTTCCTGGGGCAGGAGGGAGCTGGACCCAGCCTGTGCTCAGAGCCCAGGCCCTGTTCCAGTCAGCCACATTATGGGCAACAGGAACACATCACAGGAGGTTTGGGAGCACATCACCCTCTGGGCACCTCTGCAATTCCCTCCCAGATCAGTTCCATTTACACGGAAAGCATTCCCCAACCAGCAGCAAGGAAAGGATTCTGGGATCAGAAAAATCACAACAGCAACTCTCAGTCCTTAGACAGCACTTTGGAGCCTGCCCAAGCTTCAGTTAATGAAGCCAGATGTGCTGCTGCTCCTCCTGCCCCGTTCCTGGCAGGAAATGCTCCAGGATTAGAAATCTGCTGGCACGTTGGTGCTCAGGGTGCCTGAGGCACAGGGGTGGTGGCTCTGGAGCTCTGCTGCTTTTATGGTGCTGACAGGGGTAAAATAAGGATTCCCATGTCATCAGAGATGATCAGGCCATGAGCAGGGTTTACCCTTCCCTTCCCTTCCCTTCCCTTCCCTTCCCTTCCCTTCCCTT
>VWZV01009832.1:32142-93206 GCA_013397155.1 Irena cyanogastra | reverse complement strand
GATGGATGGATGGATGGGTGGATGGGTGGATGATGGATGGATGGATGGATGGATGGATGGATGATGGATGGATGGATGGATGGATGGATGGATGGATGATGGATGGGTGGGTGGATGGATGGATCAGATGGATGGATGATGGATGGATGGATGGATGGATGATGGATGGATGGATGGGTGATGGATGGGTGGATGATTGGATGGATGGAGAAAGGGAGAGGAATGGAAAGCACACTCAGATACCTTTGTTTTGCTCAGCTGCTGAACACACAGGAGCAATGATCCATTAAAGTGCTCCATACTCAGTTCCTAGGAAAACTGAGGACCAGTTCAGGGCTTGATTCTTTCCTTCCAACCCGGAATAAATTATTCCCTGGAGTGAAAGAAGACCCTCTCAGCAGAGTTTGTGAGCTCCAGATTTAATGAGAGCACAAACCTCTCTCTCCTGCTGAATTGCAGACCTGATTAACATCCAGCACTAATCACAGGAGGCTGCAGGAAACCGGCTGGAACTGGAAGTTTTATCCCCTGGAAGTGTTCACAAAACAAGCAGATGTGGAACCTTGTGATGTGCTTTGGTAGGAATGGTGTGATTTGGTCAGAGGTTCAATTTGATGATCCTAGAGGTCTTTCCCAACCTAAATGATTCCATGGACCCAGGAGCTGGATGGCAGTGCCCAACTGCCACAACCCCCTGTGCTGCTTAGCAGCAGCAGGAGAGGCACTGCCAGACCTGCATTTTAAGGATATTTATCTTTTTTCCTCACTTTTCTCTGTGCTCTCTCCTTTGTGCCACCTGTGCAGCTAGTGGGCCAATTCCAGGTGCAGATGGCTGCAGGAGGGAGGCTGACTGAGTTCCTGCAGCTGCAGGAATCAGTGCTGAGGCAGGGGGTGGAGCCCTTGGACGTGCTGCAGGTGTGGGAAGAGCTCTGTGCTCGTTCCCTGTGCCAGAGCAGAGGCTGAGCTCTCCCAGCTCAGCACACTGGGGGAGAAAGCTCCAATGCCAGCTCTCTCTGGCTGATAACAGAACCAGAGGATCAGGCAGCAGTGGAAACCAGGCCTGGCAGTTTTCCAACAGAATATTCCATGCTGTAAATCCGATCTTTTCACACATGAAGAGAGGATGCTCTGTTATAAACCTGGTGTTTTGGGAGGAGAAATGGAAAATATTAGTTCTGTGGGCTTGGAGTTCAAAGTCAGCATTGTCCAGAGGGAACATGGAGAAGCAAATGAACCCTTTCTGATCATTGGGTGTTGTCTCTCGGAGATGGATGGACCTTAAAAGCCCCTCCAGTGCCACCCCTGCCCTGGCAGGGACACCTTCCACTGTCCCAGGCTGCTCCAAGCCCTGTCCAGCCTGGCCTTGGACACTGCCAGGAATCCAGGGGCAGCTACAGCTGCTCTGGGAATCTGTGCCAGGAGCCATCCAGAGGTTCCTGTACCCAAATCTTCAGCATTGTCAGCTGTGCCTGTGGCAAGCCTTATTCACTGCTCTGCCACCTATTTTACACTAAAGTTGGGTAAATATTCTCCCTCCTCAGCTGCTTTACTGAAATGAAATGGAGATGTGATTAAATTTCTGAGGGTCTGTTTGCCATAGAATTTTCAACTATGTGAACATTTTTCATGTGAACACTGCACAAACCCCAATTATCCCTGGCTCAGTGCCTGGCTTTGTGTCACTTGTCTGCCCAATGCCCCACACTCCTGCCCTGCTGGCTCCTGCCCGTCAATAACTGGGGCCAAGGACAATGCCAGGAATGCAGGAGGGAAATGGCCTGAGCAGAATTGCAGCCTGTGGGTGCTGTTTCATCCACTCCCTGTTTCCTACTGTAGATGACAAACCCCCTCAGGATCCAAGGAGCAAGAACAGCTTTGCTTTCAATACATTCAATTTTTCGGGTGAAGAAACAAACAAACAAACAAAAACCCAAACCAAACCCCACCTCCTGCCCAAGGTGCAAAGGGCAGCAGTGAGGTGCAGGTGAGGTGAGTCAGGGCTGACTCATCCTAGGCTTACTCACCCCAAAACTCAGCTGCATTTTTAGTGCTGCACAGAGAAACAGAGATGCTAAGCAGACCTTTGAATATGTCACTGTATCTCCTGTGGAAAGACTTCCATTAACTCTGTCACATCCTGGATCAGTGAACAATAACTCTGATGGATCTGGAGGTTGGTGCTCCTGAGCTGCTACCCAAATAAGCAATTACTCACTTAATTAAGATTCAAGTCAGGAAATTAAAAGCAAAACTTAGAAGTATGTGTGTGTGAAGGTTGGAAATTCTGTTCAAAACTGATTTTGAATCACAGAAAAGAAACAGGATAAAACAGGATAAAATAGGATTAAAGTCACAGGTGAGGGTTGGGCTCTGTTCCAGGGAACAAGGACAGCCTCAAGCTGTGCCAGGAGAGGTTTGGGTTGGATTTAGCGAAAGTTTCTCCACAGAAAGAGTTGTCAGGCATTGGAAGAGGCTGCCCAGGGCCTCTGACTGAGAATTCCATTATTTTAGCTTTCATTTCTGGCTCCAAGCTGGATCAGCCTCAAAAATACCAACATTGCAGTGGCACTCAGGAAAGTGTTGATTTGGAAACAACAACCTGAAAATCCCTGTCTGTTTTGAGCAAAACACAAACCTACCTTCAAAGCAATGTCAGCTTTTGACAGATTGAAATTTCAAAATGTTGATTCAGAAGCTTCAGTTTGGAGTCTCCTTAAAGGAATGCCCGTTTTGACAAGATCTGTGTTTTGTCATGTAAACTTGTCAGCAGATTCCCATGGGATCTCCTGTTTTCCCTGGGGTGTTCCCGGCTGTGCAGCTCTCCCTGCACAGCATTACTCACAGTACAAGCTCACAAAAGGATTTGGAAAGGCTCTGGATCCCTGTTTGTCCTGTCCAGAGCCAGGATTTGGGATGTAGCCATGGAAAATCTGGATTTGATGAGTTTGCAAGGCATTCAAAGAGCAGGAAATCAGAGGGAAAATGGTGTTGCGAGGTAAAAGCAGCAGCTGGAAGTTCCATGTTCTGGCCTTGGACGGGTCTCTGTGGGAGCTGAGCCTTGGGGGAGGAGTCGCTTCTGCCTCAGCTCCAACTCTACCCCCAGTCCAGACTATTTTTGTTCTCCTCCATCTGCCTGGGATAGTGGAAGGTTGCCTGCCTGTGGTGGGGGTTGGAACTGGATGATTTGAAGGTCTCTTCCAACCCAAAGCATTCCAGGATTCTGGGATTGGATGATTTGCTGACCTGGTGAAGTTTTCTGGAGATGTGGATCCTCCTTCAGGGGGCATTTACAGTCTGAGCACCAAAGTCCCAGACAGCTCAGGGAATGAAGCTGGGCTCAATTTAGGGCTAAAACTGCTTTGGGACTGGAGTTTTCCACAGGATTTATCGAAAAAAATCAGTCACAGAATCATGGAATGATTTGAGCTGGAAGGGATCCCAAAGCCCATCCAGTGCCACCCCCTGCCATGGCAGGAACACCTTTCACTATCCCAGGCTGCTCCAAGCCCTGTCCAGCCTGGCCTTGGGCACTGCCAGGAATCCAGGGGCAGCCACAGCTGCTCTGGGCACCCTGTGCCAGGGCCTGCCCACCCTCACAGCCAGGAATTCCTTCCCAACATCCCATCCATCCCTGCCCTCCTTCAGCTTGGGGTCATTCCCCCTTGTCCTCTCCCTCCAGACCTTCGTCCACATTCCCTCTCCAGCACCCCTGCAGGCCCCCAAATGCACCCACTCACTTCCAAAACTTTTTTCACCCTTATATTTTACTTCCAATCTTTATTTCCTTTTATTTTTCACAAGTTTCTTGCTTTTCTCTCTGCAAAAGCACAATAAACCCTGGACATTTTCATTTTCCCTCAGTTTCCATCCCAGCCCCTCAGCTGAAGATAATTTTGTTTCCACAAGCTGAGGGTATTTTTTTCACGACCTTTCTCACCTGTGTTTAACGAGAGGCACAGAAATGTTGCTCTCAGGTGAGACAGCACCACCTGGTATTTTCTCAGCAATCCACTCATGCTGATGTGTTTTATCCAAATCTCCCACTAGATGGCAGGAGGGGATTGGAAAGGGAATTCACTCCAAAATGGAAGGAAAATTCAGTCTAAAACCCCCCACCTCACCAACCCCCAGCCTCTGAAATATTGGAATAACAGCCAAGGATGGCAGAAATAAGAGGTGGTGCTGGCCAGTGAAGGTCAGGACAGGGACTGGTCCTGTGCCATGACCACGAAGGGTGTCACAGGGAGGGCCTTGGATGCACTCTAGGAATTCCCAGCTTCAGAGGTTGTCTCAGTGTAAACAGGAGGTTTTCCCTCAGTTTTAATTCTTGTGGAAAATCAAACATCTGCTCTGTAAATTGTCCGACAAAGCCAAGCTGGGAGAGCTGGGGGCATTCAGCTGGAGAGGAGAAAAATCCAGGGAGAGCTCAGAGCCCCTTCCAGAGCCTAAAGGGGCTCCAGGAGAGCTGGAGAGGGACTGGGGACAAGGCATGGAGGGACAGGACAAGGAGTTAATCCCACTGGGGACAGAAAAGAAAAAATAAGTAATCTGAGACAAGAGGAAGAGAAAATTCTCCCTCTGATTCGCCGTGGAAAGGTGTGGGAGCATCAATCAGGCCCAGCTCCTCTCACTCATTCCTTTTCCCCTCAAAAAAGGAGGAGAAGGTGGAAGCACACGAGGTGGGGGCACGGAGAGTTCGAAGGAAAGCAAATGACGAAGGCAAAAGGAGAGGGATTTTAAAATGAAGTGTTTGATTGTGAAATACTCAAGGAGCAGATAGAAACCTTAAGTGTGAGAATTCAATTTCTTCCCACTGAACACATTGCCAGCACTGCTGTCCAGGGCAGGGGGAACTCCCTGCGCCACATCCACAGCCAGGGTCCCGTGTCACACCCAGGGTCACAGCCAGGGTCACAACCCCAGCACATCCCAGAGCTGAACTGGTACAAATCGTTTATGGAGTCAGGAATCCGCCACGGCCGCGGGGCCATCTGGTGACTGAGCTGCTCCAAGGCTGTGGCTTATCCCGGATGCTCCCTGGCTGTGGAGCTGCAGAGGCCTCAGCTGTGTTTGCCCCACGAGCAGGGGGTGCTGGTCCCCCCCCAGCTGGAGGAAGGCCATGGATCATCTTCCTCCCTCCCCGCTCCTCTGCACAGCCCCAGGCGCGGCCGTGCCAGAAGGACGCCAGGGAGGTGCCGTGCTCTTCCTCCTGGCACAGAGGTTTCAGTGGCACTGACAGAGCCTTTAATTCCCTCACACCCTCCTCATTCTCCCTGAAAGCCTCCTCTGGAGGAGGGAAAGCACCTGTTCATGGGAAATTCAGGAAATTGCCTTGGGAAGCTGGACTCTGTCATACAGGGAACAGCTGGAGCTGTGCCAGGGGATTTGGGATGGATCTCAGGGAAAGGTTCTTCCCCAGAGGGTGCTGGCACTGCCCAGGCATTCCCGGGGAATGGTCCTGGCCCTGAGGCTGCCAGAGCTCCAGGGGTGTTTGGACAGCACTGCCAGGGATGCACAGGGTGGGATTGTTGGGGTGTCTGGGCAGGAACAGGAGTTGGAATGATCCCTGTGGGTCCTTTCCAGATTAGGATATTCTGTGATCCCAGACTGATGGGTGGTGTTACCAAAAATCCATAAAAACAAAACCCTTTCACACCATTGCAGCAGTAAGAAGCAGAAATCTTTTATTCAGGTGGAGGCACAAGGGGATATTCTCTCCAAAATATCCTGACTGCTGAGTACAGCGAAAGCTCCTGGTTTAGATTATATTTTACATACATATCCATTGATTTTCCTGGAATAAACGTCCATATGATAATAATTTCCCCAAAATAATTTCCATATTTTCTATCTGTGCAGGTGCTCTGCAGTCCTGGGGTCTCTTTTTGGTCCCTGATAGTTGGTGACCCCAAAGTCACAGCTGGCCCCCTGGTGAGCTGGTTAAACTGGGCACAGCTGGGCTGGGGTTTGCTGTCCAGTTCTTTTCCTACAGAATGAGCATTGTAGGTTCCATGGGCCGGTGTTTTGAACAATGAGCATTGTATGAACCCACTGGGGGCAAACAATTCCTCATCTGGCACCAGTGGGGCCATGAGTCCCCTCCCCTGCAGGATCAGAGCCCTCCACAAGTGTAGAATCCAGAACCTTTGGGAATTTTCTCCAGGAAAATGCCCACTCTGCTGGGCAGTTGACTCCTCTCTGCCTGAGTCCTCTGTTCCCAGGTAAATAAATCAGTGATTGCTTTATCTCTCACAGAGAGGTCTCACTCCAACAAAACCCAGTGCAAACTTTCCCCTCGTTGCTGCAGGGGAGGAGAGCTCTGCTCCCCAGGGCTGCAGTGACTTCAATCACCAAAGCTGCTTGGGGGGAAAAGAGCCAATAAAGAGAATTTGTTCCGTGCTTCAGAGCAGGCCACAACTACACGGTGACAATCTTCCTCTGGCTGGTGGCTTTTCTGTCTGTCTGGGGTTGCCTCCCTTTGATCCTTTGCGGGAGTTATTCTGAAATGAGAATTTGGGAGATAGAGCTGGCGCTGCTTCCCTCAGAACCTGCCCAGGGAGGTCACAGAGCCAGGATTAGACACATTCCCTGCAGGAGCAGGCATGGCTTAAATAAAGGTTTTCCACAGCCCTTGACATTCCTGTAGCTTTGAGGCACTGATGTCATTCTCTCACAAAAGAAAAGGAAAGGAAAAAGAAGGGAATGAAAAATCCATCTCCACCAGAGACACCCAGCGCCTGTCTCTATGTGAAAATTTATTCCCATTAAGTTGATTTAAATATTAAATAAAAAGCTACAGGACCATATTTCCAGGCTTAGATGACTGACATCCAACTCAACACTATGTCTGAACAATTAATTATGCATCCACTTAAATTTGGCTTTTGATCCCTAATTCCTTCTCTTGTCTCTCCTTTTTCTCCACAAAATTCATGGAAAATTGTAACATTTTTTGTTATTTTTGTGGATTTTGTTATCACATTTCCTCACTGGTGGCAGCAGGACTCACCTTGAGGCTGTTTGGACTCAGGACAGGTAAAACACCTCACAAGAGTCCCCAAACCTGCAAGGCCCAACTAAAATTGTCAAAGTATCCTTGATTCCTGGAGGGAAGGAATCAATGGACATATTTTTCAGATTTATTTTCTCCAGATAAAGGTGTTATTTACACTCCACTTTTATAAGGCTTCCCTGAGCCTAAAATTAATGGGAAAAGTTTCGATCCGTCCTTCACAGTTACAAGTTACAATTTTATTATTGTTATAAATCTTTTAACATGGAAAGGATGCTTGCTTTGTTAGTTTTCCACTCCATATTTTTTAATTCCAGGATTCCAGGGGACTTTCCCCTTCCCCACTTTTCCAAATGCCAGTGGAGACAATGGGAATATAAACCCTCCAAAAAGCCATGAATCAGACTGGAGCCTAAAATGTGTTTTTAAAATGTCCCCTGAGTCCTCGGGATTTTCCAGAGGTGTCCTGATTGCTGGGCAGGCCAGATTCTGAGCGTTTATGTTCGGCTTTTTAACCCAACCACAACAACTCCCAGACATCATTTAGTCCCCATCTCCAGGTACTTACCTTGTTTTCCTCTGAATTCCCGAGTGTGTTTTTGCTCCTCAGGATCAGTAATTGTCCTTTAGGGCCCAAGAACAGCTTTCCCAGCTCTCTCCTCCTGCAATTTGCGATGCCCAGCTGGGGAAGGAGCTGAAATCGATGAGATCCATTTGCAGCTCCTGCTGGGAGCTCAGACGGGGTGAGCAGGGCAGTGCCCAGTGCCAGCCCGGAGCTGCAGGGGGAGTTCCAGTGTGCCCCTGCCACCATTGCTATGAATAAAGTTCTGTATGTCTAATTAATAAACAACCAAATTGAATTTAGCAGCAATTTTAATTGAACAGGAATTTTATATAAATGAATAATCAAGCATATACAAAAATTTAGCAGTGATTAATTAAGTATGATTAAGGTTCATATAAAGCATAAGCAAAACCAACCGGGGTACGGGGAGGGCTTTTCACCCTACCTCACATGCAAAAACAAAAGAATCCAAGCTAAACTTATAAACTCTATGCTAATACATATTCATCAGTATTTTTCCACACATCTCCTCCTATTTTTGATTCTTGACATCTATGTCACTATACTGCATGCTCCATTTGTTGTCAGAGGCTCTTCTGGCTTTTTGGTGGTCTTTTCAGAGGAAGGCTCACAGTCTTCCTCACTGCCCTTTGAGTAACCTTACAGGTTGCACATGTGCACTAAGCTTTGTGTTATGTAAGTAAGCATTATGTTCCAAATAAGCCTTATTATTTCATAGATAAAACCACTACTTAGATTCCATATCTGGAATCGTCCAACTTTGCTCATCCCAAGGCCGATTCTGCTTTGGGAATTGTCCCAGCTTTGTTCATCCCAAGGCCAATGCTGGTTTAGTATCTTGCTTATCTCAATACTACATCCTGTATCCTGTTTTTCACATGTAACATCTGCAAAGGGGCCCATCTGCTTTGTAACACTAGTCACATATACTTTTCCTTTATTACTTTATAACAATTTTCTAAAATACTGATATAGTTACATTTTAGTTAGCACGAATCATATGCATTTATCACACCAAGATCAGCAGCACACACCAAACACTTGTTAGATGGATAATCTGTGGAGCAGGGAACAGTCAAACAAAGGTAGATCCCAGAGCAGGAGAGCCAACATTATCCATCATTCCCGACATTTACATCCCTTATCTCCAGGGTGGGAGCCCTGCCAGCGAGCCAGCAGCTCTGGGACCTGGAACAGCTCCTGAGGATTGATAGAAACTGGGGGGAAAAAATCATATCTAAGCAGAGAGTGCTGTGCCAGCCTGGAATATGGGAATGGGAGCAGTGGGATCTCTCTGCAGGAGGGTTTGATTGGAGACTTCAGGCCCTGAACTGCCCCAGAGCCGGGAGCTCCTGAAAGGATTGAATCCACAGGCAAGGACTGACACCCTGCTCTTCCAGGGGTGGATGTGATCCCTCGGGATACCCCAGGCATTCAAACACCCCTGGAATAGCTGAGCCCCTTCCACTGAGGACAGCCCGGGCAGGGACACGGAACAGGGAGGGACAGAGGTGCAGGGGTGGCCCTGGCAAGGCATGGAGGGCACTGAGGGTTGGGATTTATCCCCACACTGGTGCTGTCTGTCCATGCCAGGGTCTGCATTCCCTGCACAATCCTGGAGAGTAGGGCCGAGGGGCCAGGGGAGGCTCAGCCCCAGGCACAGCCGCGTTTGGGGCTGGGAGGGGCCGGTGCTGCCCCAGGGACAGGAGGGGACAAGGAGTGTTTGAGTCCTGCAGCTGGTGAATTGCCTGAGAATTGTCTGAACGTTGTCTGGAGGGTTTGTGTGAGTGGAAAAGAGGGAATTTGCCTCTTCCCTGCGACCCCGCAGGGGTTTGTGACAGTCCCGAGGGAGGGTGGCACTGAATGCAAGGGGAGGTGACCAGTGGGGGATTCAGCCACCACTGATTGTCTGGATTTGTTTGAAAGCTGAAGGAAACAGGCATGACTTTGTTCTTCTCCTGGGATCAGGACTGAAATGTGTGAAGCAAATCAGGCTTTGGAGTTGCCTGTCTGTTCCAGACACTGCAGGTAATGAGCTCAGAAGGGAACATTGCCAGTTCTGGACCACCACACTGATGAGTGAAGGATCCCACTTGAACCAGCTCTGAGGACACTCCTTGAACTTCATTTTGTCATGAGTGATTTGACATTTTTTCCCTACGTAGATAAATAAACACATCAAATATATCACAGAATTTAACAGTGATCATAGAATCAGAGAATCACAGGCTGGGCTGGGCTGGGCTGGGCTGGGCTGGGAGGGATCTTAAAGCTCATCCAGTGCCAGCCCTGCCATGAGCAGGGACACCTTCCACTGCCTCAAGTGAGTTCATCTGTTGTTTAAACCTGGCTGTGCACCCATATGCCTGCATTAAATTAAATGTAAGAAACAGTGAGGGAGGGTCATTTATCAGCATGACAAATTGAACTGAAACATTTCAGTCCAGCAGGCCAAAGCTGCATTTCACAAATGAAGTCAAACAATTCTGCTCTGGGATGATGGATCTGCCTGGGCTGTAAGGAGCAAAGCTTCCAGCTTGGATGGAAAAGGGTTCTCTTTTCCCTTCCCAGTCTATTCTGGAACTTGTGGAACATCTGGAACATGAGCCTGGAGAGTGCTCCATGGAGAGCTCAGAGATCCTTCCACTGCCCAAAGGGGCTTCAGGAGAGCTGGAGAGGGACAGGGGACAAGGCATGGAGGGACAGGACACAGGGAATGGCTCCCACTGCCAGAGGGCAGGGCTGGATGGGATATTGGGCAGGAATTGTTCCCTGGGAGGGTGGGCAGGCCCTGGCACAGGGTGCCCAGAGCAGCTGTGGCTGCCCCTGGATCCCTGGCAGTGCCCAAGGCCAGGTTGGACAGGGCTTGGAGCAGCCTGAGACAGTGAAAGGTGTCCCTGCCCATGGCAGGGGGTGGCACTGGGTGGGGTTTAAGGTCCTTTCCAAGCCAACACATCCTGGGATTCCATAATTCTCTCTCTGTCACTATTTTACCTCTGTCTCCTGTTCCCATTGTGGATCCAATAAAACCTCAGCCCAAGATCCTGTCACAGGCTGGCACAAACATTCCCTGTCTTCCCATCTTCCCCAGATCTCTGAGCAGAATGGCCTCAGGACTTTCTCTCCCAGCCAATTCCAAGGCCTGGCAGGGCCAGCCCTGGAGGGCAGCAGCTGCTCACAGCAGTGAGCACAGGCGAGGGGAGGAGGGGGAACGCTGGGGGCTGTGGCACCTCTCACCATCTCCGTGCCAATAAAACTCACAGAGTGCTCAACAGCCTTGTTCTTCCTGTCAGTTCTGCTCTCTCCCTCATCACTCCTGGACCATGGAGAGGCCAAAATATTAATGAGGACATTGATGAATCTGAGGCTAAATTCCTTTAATTCATTCCTGGCTGAGTTCCCACTTGCATCCACAACTCCACTCCAGTTAATTCAGAGAATTGATGGCTTCAGCTCTGTCAGGTGCTTTGTAAAATCTCTATTGGTGGCTCATTAATGGGAGATTTTCCCCTTTTGGAATTCTATCAGCTAAGGAGGATTTTTTTTAAGAAGGAAATATAAATATCTATGAGTAGAGGAAAGACTAGGAGCCCTCAGTTCCTCCCTCTGGCCTCTGTCAGGGGTGGCCCAGTAGAGAAACCTCCTGCAAGTCCAGGGGGACTGACAGTGTGACGTGTCCTGCCAGCCCTGCGCATGTGGCTCTGTGTCACTCGGGGCGAGCAGGGGACACGTTTATAGTCACCTCCACTCCTTCAGAGAGCTTATCTGAACAAGCCTTGTTCCTTTGATCTCGCCTTCCTCGCGTGCTCAGGGATCAGGCTGGATTTTGGGGAAATCCTTCCTGGAAAGGGCTGTCGGGGTGGCACAGCTGCCCAGGGCAGGGGCTGCATCCCTCCCTGGAAGTGCTCAAAAAAACAAGCAGAGCACTTTGTGCTGTTGTTTATTGGGAATGGGGGAACTCAGTCAAAAGTTGGATTTGATGATCCTGGAGGTCTTTTCCAACCATAACAATGCTGTGATTCCCCAGGCTGGGTCTGTGGTGTCTCCAGGGAGGGGTGGCTGTGACCAGGCAGGCCTGGGTGGCTCTGCTCAAACAGCTCCAGCTCCTTTCACACCAGGAGCTCCTTTCCAAAGGAAACCTCAAAGGAAAAGGAGCTGGGCTTGGGCCAGCACCGCTGGGATGAGCAGCTGCCTCCTCTCCAAGGGGGAAGGTAGAGAGACTGGAGAAAGGTCCCCAGGTCCTGTAGCTGAGGACAGATAATTGGCCAGAGTCTCCAGCCAGGGAAAAAAAAAAGGAAATCTCACATCCAAGGTCCTTCCTTGTGGCACCACCTTGCCTTGTCAGTGGAAATGTTCCATTTTACTCTTTAATTTTTTTTTTTAAATAGGAGACATGTCTGTGCTGAGGATTGGGATTTTGAAAGCAAAGGAAAGGAGAAAGAAAACTATAAAAAATGTATGTGGGAAGCAGACTCTGTTTGTGAAGGTTTTCTTTAAACACTTCCAAACAAATATTTCCAGGCACACTGAAAAAGAAGTTGGGAAAAAATAGAACTGCTTGAAAAACAAAAGAGAGAATTTCCTGCATTATTTGAATCTGAAGCAATCGGGAATCTCTGCTCCCACTGAACAGCTCTGGGGAGGCTCATTTTCATTTTCAGGTACAAACCCCCCCAGACTCTATATCAGTGTTTTCCAGCCTCCTCCATGGAAAAGCAAGGAATTGATCTCCCCTCCTTTCCGGACTCTGCTGAGGTATCTCAGCCTGGGGTCAGTTTTGGGCCCCTCATGACCAGAGAGCCCTGGAGGGGCTGGAGCATGTCCAGGGCAGGGAATGGAGCTGGGAAGGGGCTGGAGCACCAGGAGAGGCTGAGGGAGCTGGAAAGGGGCTCAGCCTGGAGAAAAGGAGGCTCAGGGGGGCCCTTCTGGCTCTGCACAACTCCTGCCAGGAGGGGACAGCCGGGGGGATCAGGCTCTGCTCCCAGGGAACAGGGACAGGAGGAGAGGGAACGGCCTCAGCCTGGGCCAGGGCAGGCTCAGGGTGGATACTGGGAACATTTCTACATTGGCCCAGGCTGCCCAGGGCAGAGATGGAGTCCCCATCCCTGGAAGTGCTCACAAAACGTGTGGATGTGGCACGTGAGGATGTGGACTGGGGGTGAACGTGGTGGTTCTGCTTCATGGCTGGACCCGATGACCTTAAAGGTCTTTTCCAACCTGAACAATTCCATGGTTCTGTGATTCTTTGTACAACCCCCCACCAACAAATTCTGTGTCCGTGTTTTCCAGCCTCCTCCATGGTAAGATCCCACTCCTCCAAAGGGAACAGGTCCTGTCATCCATGGCTCCTGCCTGAAGCAGAGGGGTCTGGCTGCTGTCACCCACCAGTGCCTGGGGACTTGTCCTTACTGGACTGGCACAGACTGAACCCAGCCAGGCATTGGCTCTAGTCCGTCCTGGTTATTCCATTTCCCAGAGGGAATCTGTGAGCCCAGCAATCCCTGCATCATTCAGGAGACTGCATCAGCTCCAGGAAATCTGATGGAGACAAAGGAATCAACAGCAAGGAGAGGAAGACAAACCCAAATCAGCTTGTCCCAGCCTTCCTTCCCTCCTGGACCTTCCCCAGGAGCGGTGGGAGGAGCTGGGCGAGGCCTGGCTCTCAGCAAAAGTGTCTTTAGAGAGATTTTTCTTTGCTCCTGATGATTGGCTGCGTCACTAAAATGAGAAATTCTGGTTTGATTCCTGTCAAAACAAAAAGTTCCTCCTTGATTTGGCTTTATTGATTTATTTATTTATGCCCCTCCTTCTCTGCTCTTTAGAAATGGATCACACAGGGATGGCGAGTTTAATGGAAGGACAAAGGACCAGTTTCTTCATTAAGAAGACTGAAATTGAAATTCCTGTGACTAGGAGGCAAAAGGGAGGCAAAATTTCACTTCCTTCCAAATGTGGAGTGAGAAAAAGTCTGGCTTTTCCTCCCAGCTGATTCTGACTCTGGAAATTGATGGGGAAAACTGAGCTCTAATTGGGGCTTTTGTCAGGGCAGAAATCCCACAGAGCTGGGGCTGTCCCCAAACCTGCTCAGACCCAGCAGCCCCTGGCTCTTGATGGGACGAGGGTGGTTCACACACAGGCACCTACAAGGAGAGCTTTGATTTCTTTTAATTTAAGCACTTCCAGCTATGCAGAAATTCTATCAATTCCCCTCGCAATTCCTTAAGAGGCCTCCTGAATTCCATGCTGGAATTCTCCAAGGGCAGTAGCAATTCTGGACCATGATACCACCAGTTTAATGTTCATTAAACAGTGGGAGTTCCTATTTGAAATCCATATCCTCACTGCCAGGCCTTGCTGCTCCACCCTGGCTGAAATCACCCTGAGGAGAACAAGGCCAAAGCATCATTTCAGCTCCACTAAACCCTTGGAAAAACAACTCCCCCAGTTGTGAGCACATCAATTTTATTTCTCTGGAAGATAAAAGCCCAACAAATGGGAACACGGCTGCCATCAGCATCAATCCCCTCCCATATTAAAGGCTGCTTTTTGCAGCTCTGCTGACGGCCAGCCTGGAAATGGACTGTGAATGGGACAGAAATAGGGAAGTAAATAAATGCTGAAGGATTAACATAGGGAGAGCACTGAAATCTTGAGTTCATGAAATCACAGAGTGGTTTGGGTTTGGAGAGATCTTAAAGCCCATCCAAATCCACTCCCTTCCTTGGGCAGGGACACCTTCAGTTCTCCCAGGGTGCTCAGAGGTAACAGATGTGAGTTTGTAGGTGACAGGAACTCTGGGTTTATGGGTGACAGGAGCTTTGAGAGGAGATCAGTGACGTTGTCCCTGTTTTATTGTAGAGACGGGGAAACAGGAAAAGCACCACAACTTCCCCAAAGTCACATGGGAATGCTGTGACTTGGATCCACATCACCATTCCAGTCCCTGGAGAGACAGAGCACAGGGAATGGTTTCCCACTGCCAGACAGCAGGGCTGGATGGGATATTGGGAAGGAATTGTTCCCCGGGAGGGTGGGCAGGCCCTGGCACAGGGTGCCCAGAGCAGCTGTGGCTGCCTCTGGATCCCTGGAAGTGTCCAAGGCCAGGCTGGATGGGGCTTGGAGCAGCCTGGGATAGTGAAAGGTGTCCCTGCCCATGGCAGGGGGTGGCACTGGACGGGCTTTAAGGTCCCTTCCCACCCATCCATCCTGGAATTCTGATTCCAGGATCCACCCACTGTCTCTGCTGCCAGGGAGCTCCCCAGGGATTCAGAGGAGCACTCAATTCACTGCTCCCTCTGTTAGAAAAGGAAGCAGGGTCAGGGCTGTGAAGGAACGCACCTGAATTGACCAGAGTAAGCTGGGGACTGCAGGACATGACAGAGAGCCTGGGACGTGGAAATCCCTGCAAACCTTGTGCCACACAAGAGCCCAGTTCGGGGTCTGACAGCTCAGGTTCTGCAGCTGAAGACTCGCTGGTGCTGAGGCTGTGTGGGGGCTGTCTCTGCTTTCCCAGCCGAGCTCCATGTCCCTGCCCCCAGCACTGGGAGAGAGAGCTGCCCAGACTGGTTTGGAGTGGGAGCCTCACTCAGCAGGAGCAGGGAATGTTCACCCAGGGGGGTCAGGCTCTCACTAGTGACAAGAGGAATCAGGGAAATGACCCCTGACATGAGCGTGGAGGCTGGGCTGAGCCCTGCCACAGCTCCAGGGAGGAGCAGCAGCAGCAGCTCTCCAGAACCAAGGGATTGTTTTCCAAGGGGCTTTGTGCCATGCAGGCTTCCTAGACTAATGCACCTGGATTTGCCACACGCTGGAATTTGTGTCTCTGCCTGTGAGCAGAACAAGGAACTGAGGGGTCACAGAGCAGCGCCTTTCACCCCTTCACTCCTTCCTTGTCAGATCATGCTCTGATATTTCTATCAGCAGCAGAAATGCACCCTGTGGTTAGAAAGACCAAACTTTAGTCATAAATTTGAATTAGTCCCTTTCTCAGGCTAATTTTAGAATCCAATTATGATCAAGAGAAGATCGTGAAAGAAAAATAACAGGAAAAATTAACTCCAGATCTCTCACTGCGATAGAGCCTGAGCAGCCTGCACCAGCCTTGGCTTAATTGGGAAAAAACCCTGAGTTTATCTTGATTTGTTTTACGTGAAGACTGGGAGATACGGATGAAGAAACTTCAGTTCTTGTTCAAGATGTAACAACTCTGACAAGTACATGGAAAACAGATCAGAGGGAAGATCTTACTGTGCCCAGATGGAGCAGGAGGGGAATTAGCAAATGGCACATTACCATATTTCTGATGGCATTCCAGTCTTCCTGAGAAAGGAAAGGTTTGGAGAAATTAATTAATTAATTTGTGGAGTTTATAAGACACCTCCTCTTGCTTGGAGCTGGAGACAATGAAGTGCTGCTGCATCTGAGACAGGATCCTGCCAAAAAAAAGATGGAGCCCTTCCCATTCAGGGGAGTCGGAGCCTGAATTTCAGGCTGGTGTTGTGTGCTGTGTTTAGATCCTGCCTGTGGCCTCTGGAGGAAACGTCCCAGGAACTGGGTGGGAAGTGGCATTCACAACCTGACCAAGCCCCACATTTCCCCCACAGAGCAGTTCATGCCCTGTACGAAGTGCACAGAAAAAGAGGCCCCTGCTGAGTTGATCCGGGGCTCTCACAGGGAAAAAGGCAAAGAGACCTTGAACCGGCAGCTCTAAATCCTGGGCTGGGGAACGGCCACTTCCAGGAGGCTTTTAGCCAAAGAGCTCCCTGGAGCTGAGGTAGCCCTGAGGGCCCTGCCTGGGTGCAGGATTAATTGGCCTCACCCCATCCTGGAGAGCTGTTCCCACCCCTCTCTGTAAACCCCAAAGGATCAGGAGAATTTTAAGATCAGACAAATACATCCCTGACAGGGCCAGTCTGGTGTGAACAAGCAGAACATTTTTATTGCCTGCCCAATTGCTCTGCCTATTTGGAATTTTAACTGGTAAACCCACAGAGTGCTTGGGAAACATTCTCCCAGAAAAAAGAGTCTGTGGAAAGCTCAGTTTTGCCATGATGGCTTCCCTAAAAAACCCTGCTTTTAAAGTGTATCAGAAATACTTAAAGAATTCTGAGAGAGAAGGTCCCCCCTGAGCCTCCTTTTCTCCAGCTGAGCCCCCCCTCAGCTCCCTCAGCTGCTCCTCATCCCACTTGTGCTCCAAAATAATCCATACTTCCAGAGTCCTCAATTCCACAAGTATTTATGAGTAGCTGGCTTGGGACGGCAGAAAAAGATGGACTTGAAGTACAGTTGTTGAAACTGTGGTCCATTTTCCAAAGCAGGTCAGGGATCTACAATCCTTAAAAATCAAAGGAATATTTCTGCATGGACAGAACCTCCCAGCACAGGGAATTCAATGGAGAGTTTGCTCCAAAGGAGATGGAATCATCCCTGAATTAAAGGTTCATATTTCCTCCTCTTGGACTTTGTCTCTGGGGGGATAAACCAAATGAAAAACACACAAAAGTGCTGCTTCCCAGAAATCCAGGCTGTTGGGAAATGGGATGAGCTGGAGGAGGACCCTGGACCTGAGAGGCCTCAGATGTGGCTTTTGAAGCCACCCCAGGGCACTGAAGATGCTGATTGCTAAAATCACCTTTCGTTCCACCCAGCTCTGCCCGGACCAGGCTCTGCCCAGCTCCTGCTCCTGCCTGTGCCCAATATTTTGATTTTTGCAGTGCTGAACTTTCAGGTCAGTGGAAGAGAAAGGAGTTGTTCCCTCTGCTGGGTTTGATGTGTCAGAGAATGAACCTTGCCCTGCTCAGCTCGGTGTGTGATGTTCTCATTAACCCTTAATGGGAGCAAAGTCATGGCACAATCAAACCCACAGCCCCAAATCCGGGGCTGATCGACCTCCCCAGAGCAACCAAGGGAGAGGCACCTAGGCTGCCCTGCAGCCTCTTAGTGAGAACTGAAAATAAAAGTGCATCACAATTAGTGCCTTTCACAGGAAAAGGTCATTTGTCTCTTTGGTGAGAAAGGAAAGAAAAAAGTGTTAAAAAAATCAACAGAATTCTCCAAACAAAGGACAGCTTCTCCATTCCAAAGGGCTTTTTGCTCAGACGTGGATGTTACATGAACAGACAAAGCTTTTCAGAATGTTAACAGGGAAATGAAGCTCTTCAAAATCATTGGCATTAAATATTTCATTTATGCCTGGCTAATTTTCTTGGTTTGAAAAGACAGGTGTCTATTAAGGAAGGCAGAAGCCTCCCTTGAAATGGAAAATGTAAACCCCCTCCCTCTGAATTATTACAATCTTGAAATTAAGGGGCTCTCAGGCAAAGGTATGAGAATAAGAATAACAGTTCTTTATTAGGAAAATTAAAAATACAAATGCAACAGTACAAACAAAAAACAACCACTGGCAGAGTCAGTTAATAAACACCCCCAGCTACATCTTTCAACCTAAGACAGTAATATTTGGATACTTGGGAGAGACACCTCAGTTTCCCCAATTAATCTGTGAATTCTTCACTTTTCCTTTCTGTTTTGAAGAAGAATTTGTAGTCTCCTTTTAATCTTGACACACTTTTTTCCATTAAATTAAAAAAATCCAAACTTAATTTTGAGTAGTGTCTTCCTCATCTTTTATATGAGTGAGGATTGCATGAAATGTTTTAATCTCTGGTTTCATGGCACCAGACTCAGTACTGGGGTAAGTGGGTACTCAGAACCTGAGTACAGCACAAGCTCCTGCCAGGACCTTAAAATTCCATAGATGCATTAAAAATCCAGCAGTCGGAGCTGGAATGGGGGATCTAGCAGGAGTGAACTAGTGCTGCCAATTTTATATCTTCATTTTACAATTCATTTCTCAATTTCTTTGTGCATTCACCAAATCACTCTGATCACACTTGGCCCCTGCAGAGGCAGGTTTTGGTCAGTTGTTGGAACCCAGGGCACAGGGAATGTTTCTCTGTCTGTTCTGACAAACCCTGGTCCTCCTGAGAGCTGTGCCTTTAACTTCCGTCCATGGAGAAAACTCCCTAGGCTTTGGGATGATGTACAATCTGTTAGTGTGTAGGCTAAATTGTAGTGTAGTTATCACTGGGTGAAAAATTTAGACTTTTAGGTTTTTAGTATGGGGGTGGATGGAGGGCAAAATGGAGAATTTTGGGTGTTGCCCTGCCTTCTTCTTCTTCTTCATTTACTCCATTTTCTGTAGTATTAGTGGCACTGGGTGATTGATTGGTTTGGAAAAGTCCCGATGCAGATGTTACGTGTCAGAAAGTTAGTTAGTTGTTGGCAGAGAAGTAGAAATAAAGTACATTTTTAGAGCTGGTTGGATAGGATGGCTTTAAAAGACCTTGTAACTGTACATCTTGTGACCTTTTTCACTGTGTTCCTCACCACGCTAAGCCTGGTGCAGGCGGTGTGGAGAAGTTTTGATAAGATAAGAAATAAACAGCAAACTGAGGACCGAAAAAAGTTCCCGTTCGTCTCTCAATTCTAGCACAGACCCTTTGCAGGGGGTTTCCCCACACAGGGGGGCCCCAGAGAGAGAGGTCTTTCACAGTCAGTGGTGCCTTTTCTGTCTGGAGCAGAGTCCAGCCCTTCCTAAACCTGTTTGGGTGATGGAGGGGAGGAGGGGAGAGACACAAAAAGTGACAAAAAGTCACAAAGGCAGAAAGGCTGCAGCATTGCCACAGGAGAGCCAAACATCTCCTGATCAGGGCATTCCCTCAGAAGACCAAAATTCCAGCCTTAAAGCTGCCTTAAGCCTGACTCAGGCATCCTGATAACCATTTCTCCACAGCTGTGACAAGTTCTGGAATGTTCCTGGATAGCTGCTCTTAATCCTCCTCCATGCAGATGATGTGGAGCTTCAGGTTTAAACTGTTTGACTTGAGGAGCTGATGTTTAACAAGCTCTTTAATTCTATTGAATTCTGTCTGTGCAATCAAACATTGCTTTGGGGCACTGTAACATGAAGGATTTCATTATCCTTGTAGGATATGGAGGCATCATCCAAATTATTTCCAGCTACAGAGCTGAAATATTTATTAACTTCTGCTTGTTCTGTGTTGCTGGGCTGGTTTTCCATCCTGGCTGGTCCTAGAGTCACTGGAACTGATTCAGCCTGAAATTTTTAGGATAATGTTAATGTGCTCTCAGCAGCAAAACAAATTATTTTGATCTCTGCGCTTCCTTCCCCAGGAAGCAAATCAAGTTGGGAAACCCCCAGGATTCCCCCTATGGATATTTTTTATCATTTTACTGAAAATCCTGAGCTCTAAATTAATTTGTTGTCTCAGAGGGGGTGTGGAGGAAGACATTTGAGAAGTTTTTATCACCAAAAAAGTCAATTTAACGAAAATCCTCTTGAGAGTGCTTGGAGGAACGTGTGAAGGTCCTGGGGAAGGAAGGATGGAAGGAAGGCCTATGGTTTTTTGCCTAAAAGGAATTTGCTGCTGGAGGGAAGATGTTTCAAGGGAAATATTTAACCCAGCCTTAGCCAGAAGTTCCCTCTCCTAAGCAGACATGGAGGGAGCACTGCCCTTTGAGCAGAGCGCTCCAAGAGCCACTGCTGTGGTTTCCTTCTGAAGCTGTTGTGCAGATGCTAAGGACTCATTCCCATCAGAATGATGGGAGAAGGAGAAGAGAGTCATTCCAGCCTTTGGCTGATGATAGGAGAGGGTCTCAGGGAAAATGTGGGTGCAGTGGCTCTCACCCTATGTGTGTGTGATCCTGCTGTTCCCTGAGGGCTTTGGCTCCCATTTGCCTGGAAAACAGGAACCATTCCCACATTCTACTCTGTAAATCATCAACTGCTTTGGGATGGCTTTGCCTCATCCTTTAACAGTTGATTTTCCTACTCTTTGATTCAGCTCCTCTCCCCCTCTCCAGAATGGGAAGAGAAAAACAAACATTTGTGTGTTTGGTGCCTGGTTGACATTCATTTCATGGGGGCCAGGAGCTGTCAGAGCCACAACACAAATGAGCAGGATTTTCCCTGGAATGGTAATTACAGCCTTTGAGTCGTGCTGAGCCGGGGATTTGAAGTGTAAATGTGCAGTTAAATCAAAGTTTCTGAGGCAGCAGTACAGGGACAGGTGTCCAAATGCTCAGTGAGGACAGTTCTGCAGTCCTGGTGGGCAGAGAACTGGAGATGGACCAGCACAGGATCATGGAATGGTCTGGGGGGGAAGGGACCTTAAAGCCCACCCAGTGCCACCCCTGCCATGGGCAGGGACACCTTCCACTGTCCCAGGCTGCTCCAAGCCCCATCCAGCCTGGCCTTGGACAGTGCCAGGGATCCAGGGGCAGCCACAGCTGCTCTGGGCACCCTGTACCAGGGCCTGCCCACCCTCCCAGCCAGGAATTCCTTCTCAATCTCCCATCCATCCCTGCCCTCTGGCAGTGGGAGCCATTCCCTGTGTCCTGTCTGTCCATCTCTTGTCCCCAGTCCCTCTCCAGCTCTCCTGGAGCCCCTTTAGGCCCTGCAAGGGGCTCTGAGCTCTCCCTGGAGCTTCTCCTCTCCAGGTGAGCACCCCCAACTCTCCCAGCCTGGCTCAGAGGGAAGGTTTGGATGTGACCCTGAAGCTTCATGCTTTTCTCACAGAATGTAGAAATTCCTGGTTTGCCCTGAGAAGCTGCAGTTTTCCCAAGGCCTGGGATGAAATCATCTCACCAGGGTAACAGCACAGAAGGTGAATGTTCAAACAGTCCCATGTCCCTTTGGATCTGCCCACAAACATCCTCCCCACATGCTCCCCTGTGAGGGGCTCAGGCAGCCCTGGTGGAGTTATCCAGCACTGAGGGAATGCTGTGGCTGGAGTGGAAAGAGAGGGAGAAGGTGGAGAGGAAATGCAGATGTTTGTCTGAAAGAAGATTTAGTTCTTCATCCTGGCACTGAATTTGCATCTCTGCTGGGCGAGGTCCTGCTCCCAGCAGCAATCTGCACTTGCAGCTGGCTCCTGGCATGGGGGTCACTGAACATCAAACCTTCTTCCCTAAATGCTGCTTCATTATTTAAAAGCCTTTTACTTCAGGTAATTGTTTCAGTCAGATGCTTTTTAAAGCCTTTTTCTGAGAGGAACAAGTCCTGAATTAGAAGCAATTCCCAGCTAATAAGAGTGATTGCTGCAAGGCCTGCAGTGAAGGAGCTGCTGAGGAGTTCACAGCTCCTGGCCCATCCCAGGCCAGCCCATTCCTCTGGGCACTTCCCCTGCTGTCGTCCCCACTGATCCCACCCACAGCTCCATCCTCTCACCCTTCCTGCTGCCAGCCTGGGGATATGGGGCTCTGTCTCTGTTGTCACCCTCTCCCTGGGCCCTGATTCCTCTCATGCCCACAGTCCCTTCCCATTCTTTTAATTAGCGTTCAGAGTAATTAATATCCAGATTAATAATAATAATATCCAGAGTAATTAAAATCCAGATTAATATCCACTGGGCGAGGAATGATGTTTGTGAGGGGCACTCAAGCACTGCAGGAATGCTCAGTGAGGAATTGCAAGTTACCCCGCTGTCACCGTGGGCTGGCGCAGCTCCAGTGACACCAGGACCTGCACTGGGGTTACCCTGGGAGAGCTCCTGCAGGATCTCAGGGCTTGGCCTGTGCAGAGCTTGGGAGGCTGGCTTGGAACGGAGCCCAGGGTGATTTGGGCATGGATTATCCCAGTCCTGAACTCACCTGGATCTCAGTGCTGGGTCCACCTCAGGGCTGGGACAGCAGAGCACAACCACCTTGAGCACAAACCTTGTCCCCATTGAGGTTGGGCTGGAGCTGTGGGGGTTTGCAGTCAAACAGCAATCTTGTTCTTTCAAAAATGGCCCAAAGTATCTCTGATCAACTGCAGGGGTGGCTTTGGCCTAGGAGAAGTGTTTGGAAATGAAACATTTAGTCCAGGCGTCAATAAAAACAGAATGACAAAAAGTGTCATTAAGGACAGGGAGTGCATGTGGGGCTGTCAGTGCTTTCCTTCCCTCTCTCTCATTAACTGCTGAGGCTGGAAATCCATCCCCCATCCCAGGAGCAGCTGTAGGAGACACCTGATAAAGTAGAACAGCAAAGCCATTAACCTGAAGTCACAGATTGCTGTTCTCCTCCTGCTGAAGCTGCTCAGAGCAGGTGACAGGAGGCACAGACAGCTCCCGGCTGCAGCCTCTGATCCCACAGAAAGGAAATGTCACTGCACAGCTCCAAGAGGCTGTTTCAGGAGCACCAGGCACAGAGAACATCTCTGGCACCCTGCAATCCTTGTGAGGCTCCATCAGGGTGATCCCTTTGCTGCTCCCAGCCGTGTGGGGCTGAGCTGGGCTGGCAGTATCACACCAGGGCAGGGACCAAGGAGCCTGAGCCCCTTCAAACTCCTTTTGGCCCCCTGTGCTGAATGTGCAGATTCCCAGTCTGGCAGCTGCTCCAGGCTCAGAGCTGGAGTGGGAGAGCTGGGAGGTGTCACGCTGACGTGTCACCAGGGAGCTCCACCCTGAGGGAAGCTTTGAGGGCAGGGGATGAGGATGGAGGTTCCACCCCGGACTGAGGGGCAGTTCTGTCCCTGTGTCCCGGGTGCCACCTGCCCAGGGCAGCAGGGACAGCACATTCCATGGAGGCTCCAGGGCTCCTTCCTGTCCCATTCCTCTGCCAGCCCAGTGAGCCTCACCTCTGCTGGAAAAGAGATTTCAGAAGGTAAAATTGAGCAGCTAAGTAGGAAGTCCTCCTTGCCATCCCTCAGGAGCACAAAGCCCTCTGTCCCCACAGAAACTGTGCAGATTTTTCCTCTCCCTTCTCCTTTCCATCTGGCATCTCCAAACCAAGGGCATGAGCCATGCCTCCCCTGGCCCTGCAAGGGCAGATGATCACCTGGCTCTTTGGGAGCTGTCTCCTTGCATCAGCTGAGACTCTGCCCCCTGGGCAGCACACGAATCCATCCCTGTGTCTGTCTGCACAGCGAGTAACAAACATTCCTCTCCCATCAGTGTCAGTGTGACTGCACGGGTACCCAGGAATCTCATTGCCGCTTCAAAGCCCTTCATAGGATTTCTGAGCACTGGATTTTACCCCTGTAGGATATTGCCATAGCTACTAATTATTAATAACAGCCTGTAGTGGAGGCTGACAGTTGTCTCTGGAGGGAGGCAATGTTCTGTAGCTTTGGGATCCATCCATGCTCCTATTTAGCAACACAGTTGAGGTCTCTTGATCAGCCCCTTTCAGCCTGGAGTAAAGCAGGGATATCAGAGAATCCCAAGATGGTTTGGGGTGGAAAGGAATTTAAAGCCCATCCAGTGCCACCCTCTGCCATGGCCAGGGACACCTTCCACTGTCCCAGGTGGCTCCAAGCCCTGTCCAGCCTGGCCTTGGGCACTGCCAGGGATCCAGGGGCAGCCACAGCTGCTCTGGGCACCCTGTGCCAGGGCCTCCCTGCCCTCACAGGGAAGGAGATGTTTCCCAATATTCCATCTAAACTACTCCCCTTCTGGAGGGTTCAGGAGTTTCACCACTTCTTTGTTCCTCTTCCCCACTGGCTTTCCATGGCAGGGGTTGAGGTAGTGCCCTAAAATGCCTTCAGTGTCAGAGGCTTTTTCCTGTGACACTGTGACATGTCCCGTTTGCTCTGTCACTCACCTGGGTACAAAGAATCCTTAAAATATAAATCCATCCATGAAGTCCCTGGTGATGCATGGTTGTGGAGGGATGAGAGGGATCCTGTTCCCCACTGACCAGTGGAGGGAATCTGTTCCTTGGACTCCTGATGATCAGGGCGAGAGCAGGAGATGCTTTTGGTGGTGTAAGGATCCAATAGGATTTGGAGCTGAACTGTTGCAAACAGCTTCCAGGGCTGGAAGGAAACACCTCTGGGGAGGGTGATCAAGGTGCTGCTGATCAAAGGTGCTGGGTTTAATTCCACTCCTGGCTCTCTGTCCTCTCCCTTTCTCCCCGAACCACATCCAGGCTTGGCTGGCTGTGGGAGCTGAGCCTGTCCTGTCACAGCGAGCCCGTGATGTGACGCAGAGGAACAGGAGGTGACAGGGCAGGAACAGCCTGATGGGCTGGAGGCTGAAACAGAGGTGGAGGCAGTTATTTTGGGATGGGATGCCAGGAATTTATGGGGGATGTAAAGCAGAGCTGACAGACGAAAGAGCCAAGCTGCTGCTCCCAGCCTTGGCAGAGGAACATGGTGACCTTGGAAGCTGCTCTGGCTCGTGCCCAAAGCTGAGCCGCACGGTACCGAAGGGGTGCATGTCCCTGGGGAGAAGCGCTGGAGGGCTGTGGCATGGGACAGCCCAGGAGCAGCTCTGGGCTGAGTCCTCTGAGTCCCAGCTGCTGAGAGATGTCCCAGGCAACCATTCCAGCTCCTCTGCATGAGGAGAGGCAGGGCTGCCTGGGCCATGCCAGACAGAGCCCTGAGACACCTGGGGATGAGCGAGGGCTGGGCTCCCACCTGCAGCCTCCACAGTGGGTCTGGGTGGGGACAGTGACCTGCAGAGAGGAGACCTTGGACAGTCAGGGGTCCTGTGTTGGGGGAGGTGACTCCACCCTTTGTGTCCCTGAATGTCACTCCAAAAGGGGTGTATAAACTCTTCTGGTCTAATTTATGGTGAAAAACCTTTAAAATCTGCACCGTTGTGGTGGAGCTGGCAAGGGAAGGGTCATGGTCAGGCACAGGTGGGACACGGTGACCATGGGGATGGTTGTGTTGGATTAATTGATAAATAAAGTATAAATATTCCCAATGCAGTGTCCCAATAACAACTCCATCACCTGTTCCAATGGATTATTGGGTCACCCTGTCCATCCTGTAGGATCAGGGGTGTCAGTGAGACCCCTTTGCTGACTCAACTTCCCTGAGGAGAACTTGGTCCACTCAGTCTCAGATCTGGTCTCAGTCTGGGTCTAAAGGACCATAATGGAGCAGCTTTGGGCAGGTTTGTGGCCTTTGGCCTTGCAGGATCAGCAATTACAAAGCAGCAAAGCACCTGTGGAGTGGCTTTGGGATTTTATCTCAGTATTAGAGCAGAGCTTGGCACTCCCCACTCACCTGTCCAACAGTGAGTCACCTCTGTGCCCGCTTGTTGTTGTGTCACATAGAATGAGGAGAAAAGACTCCGAATTCCAAGGAATCAGAAGGTATTTATTTTTAATAATCTGTTCTTTTTTATAGGGTCTTTTGCTAACAGCTACTTGATTGGTTAAATGATACAACGCCTCTCTGCCACCATTGGATGAGACAGAGAGAGCATATTTTGAAAACACACATAAGAAAATAATAAACTAAAGTGAAAAACAGCACCTGTTATTTTGAGAACAAGTGATGTTTACAAAACTTCTATCAATCTTTTCCTGAGAACAAGAAATGTCTACAGAACTGTTCTCTTTGAAGGCAAACTGTTTTTCCTTGGGAAAAATCAGGCCTGGTGCTGGATCTTTCTAAGATTCACTAAATGTCAGCCCCATACCCACTCACCTCTCCCACAAATGGCATTCCACAGGTCAGGAAGTGCAGGTGCTCATGGGGGGAAGGGGGCTGGGTGTGACCAGGCTGCTCCTCAGGTGAGATCCCGTGCTTCCCTCTGCTCTGTAAATGCCCAGCACTGCCCAGGTGTGTTCTGTGCATCCCAAATCCCAGCAGATTGCCAGGCTTGGAGAAAGCAGGGTGTGCCCAGTGTGGCTGAGCAGTTCTGCAGGACTGGGACTCCTGTTGGCAGGAGGAACCAAGAGCAGCAGGAACTGCCAGGGGGGTTGAACATTTTGAGATGAACCTCTAGGGTGATGCAAGGTGATGGGTGATGAAAAAAGAGGAGTTTCACCAGAGGCTTCTGTGCACCCCAAATCCCAGAGGATTCCCATGACAGGAAACAAGCAGGGTGTGCCCACAGTGCTGCAGAGGGCGAGGAAATGGAAAATTGGGGTTTAGTGGCAGCTCTGGCTGTGGCCTCTCCTGGTGACCACAGGTCAGGGAGGACTCTGCTTGTGGACATCAGAGAGGGAAGTTCTGCTGCTTTGCAATGCGCTGGAGTAGAAATTGCTGGAACAGAGGCCTTGGGAAGGATCCTGCTTTCATTCCCAGGCAACAAATCCCATTTCCACTTCCTCAGTGCTGTGAGAGCTGCAGAAGCAGTGCTGCATTGTCAGAGCAGATCCTGGGAACCAAGGAAGTGTCACTGGTCCCAGCCCCACCCTCTCCCTCTGAAGGTGACAAGAACCTTTCAGCAGAAGATTTTCCTCCTCACACTTGATTTCCAGTTTCATTTCCATGCGGGGAAGAAGAAGTACTTTCATTTCCATGTGGGGAAGTGACTTTGCAGCTGGAGCAGCTCCTGCACACGGCTGGGGAAGGTCCCTGCACTGGCAGAACAGGCTGGAAACTTCAGCCCAGAGTGTGGGGCTGAAACAAAGGGAGAGTATTCCCTAGAGAGCACAAATACTTAAAATATTTATTAGAGTACTTACAAATACCTTTTTTCCCAGATTTTCTTTTTTTCTTGCTTTACACTTTCTTTGTTTACATTATCCCTGAAAATTAAATGAGTAGGAAAAAACACCCACATATTTTTTTTCCAAATTCTCTTTTCTTGTTGCTTTATATTTTCTTTTTTTTTTTTTTTCCAAAGCTCCACAAATATAAGAAGTGGTTTTCACTGGTTTGTTTTGCAATGAGAGAGCAAAGCAATTCCACTTGATTTAAAGGAAACAGCAGTTGGGGTAATGATCACAGAAAGGCTGGAATTATTCAATGAATAAACTGGAACGTCTTATCCTTCTCCTACTTCCAATAGATTTGGGGCACTTTGGGGATGACTTCCCAGGGATAACACGAGTTACAGGGGCCTGGAGTGGAGCATCCTCATTGTGGGTCTGGCAGAAGTGTCCTGCCACAAATCCTGAATCTGTGGGGAGACTCTCCGGGACTTTATTCCAGCAAAATCATTCTGCTCACAGGTGAAATACCCTGGAATAAAAGTAACTCCACTCCCCTCTGCACTTGGCAGAAGCAAACAAAATTGTGTCTAATTCCTTGTTTGCAGTTCCGGGGGACAAGTGGAAGAGGTTTGTGGGAGAGATGATGCCCTGAGCTGTGTAGGGTGCTGGGAATTCTGGATTAGGAACCAGGACACCTGGAATTCTGCCCCTCTCTGCTCCCATGCCTGATGGAGACAATTCCTGTGGGGTAGGGAAGGGATGCCTGAGGAATGTTCTGTCACACCTGGGTTCAATGAGTTTTTTTTGCTTTTTGGGGTCTCAGTTTTCCTCAATTCTAAACTCTGGCCAGGGATGGAAGTGGCCCTTGCCCAGGGGGATACTGCTCCAGCTGTGCTGCTCCAGGACAGAAATTCCAGTGGGATTTGGGACAGGCTGAGCTGGGGTTTGTGTTCCCAAGTAATTTGCTCAGATTCAATTTCCTACACAGCTCTGTCTCTCTCCTGAGAAGTTTTGGCCCCATTTCTGTGACCTCTGAGATGAATTCCTGGAACAATTTGGACATTTTTGTTCAGACACAGCAACACTGACATTGTTCCAGCCCTTCCAGTGGTCAAACAACAGCTCTGGAGAGCTCAGCCAAGGTGTTTCCCAGCTCCTGCCAAATGTGCTTCTCACAAATATGTTCCTCCCTCACTCCTGCACCTGAGATGCTGCTGGGCATGGAAGGAAATCTGTTTAGCTCCTGTGTCTCACTGCAGGTAAATTCACCAGGAATGCAGGGATAATTCCACAGCTTGTGACAGACAAGGGGTCCAATTTAGTGCCTACTGAAATTCCTGCTGGTCCCCTCCCTATGGATAGGAGGACTGGGATCACCTGGGAATGCTGGGCACTAGGCCAGGCTTCCACGTGCTCGGGGACAGCTTCTTGGTGCTTGTGCAGTCCTACAAAATCAGCAGCACTTAGGGCTGGTCTGAAGAAAGTTTTGTCCCCCCAGACCCCCTGAAGGTTTGCTTTTCTCAACAGTTTACCCTAAAGTCTTTATTTGGAGCAGACACAATTGTGTGGAAAGCTACAGGAGGAGCCCTGACCAACACTCAGGCTCTGTGAGGAAGGTGAGACATTAATCAAGACTTTCATCCTTCTACCTCCCTCAGTCCTGCCCAGCAGAGCTGTGACCTTGGTTTGGGGAGGGCTGGTTCCTAAACCCCAGAGCCCTGGGAACGGTGTGGGAAGTGTGGAAGGTTTTAGCAGCACCCTGTGGGATTTCTCACCACCAAAGGTGGCTCATGGGGAGGCCAAGCATCCTCAGGTGAGGTTGAGGGCCAGCATCAGATGGAAAATTGCAATTTATCTCCTAGAGAGGTCTGATCCAGGGTTTGTCTGCCTGAGGGAATAAAAGAGTTTCATGTTTGCTGAGCCCAGCTCCTGAAAATGTTTTTGAGCTCTGGGGATGTTTGCTGCACTCCAGGGCTCAGGAGGCAGACAAAGCTGCCAGGTGGGTGAGCTCAGGGGGATGAGCACAGGTGGGTTCCCAGCCAGGCAGGAGCAGCAGCTCTCTAATTATCCCCACCTCACCTGTGCCCACATCATCTCTTCCCTGTTTCCACGGGGAGGAGAGAAAACTCGCAGGAAAGAGGAGAGAAAACTCCCAGCACTCCCCCTGGCCCACCTGAGAACACTGCTTGTTCTCTCTGGGAGAAACCCCTGAACTCCTTTGTTTCCTGAATTTTTCCCAGTGCCCCCAGTGCCTCCTCTTGCCTGCGGGAGCCACACCCAGCTGAGCACGCGGCCAGGGAGGGCTCAGGATTTGGGCCCAAAGGGAGAACCAGGAGCTGGATCCCGGTGCTGGCTGGGGTGAAGGTGCTCTCCCTGCCTGGTGCCAGTGATGCCAGTCCCCCCAGCCCTTCTGGGGACACTGGGTTTGATCTTCAGCCTCAGACAGCTGAGAACAAACTTCTAAACGTTTGGTTTAAGGCCTTCAGGTGCAGGGGTTTGGTCTTGAGTTAATTCATAAGCAATTAACTCCAGCTCATTAATAAGAGATCTGTGAATGTTGGTTGGAGCACAACCTCTCCCCAGATCCCGTTCCAGGCCAGGCACATCCCGGTCTGTGTAGGGCAGAGTGCTCCCATTTGTATCCTGCTCTTAATGTGCAGGGAGCGCCCAGGCCTGGGAGTTCATTGCCAATTCATTAACTGCAGCTGAGGGAAAGACCCAGCATTAGAAGAAGCCTTTGCTGCGTGGTGTGGCCTTTCCCTGAGTGAGTCCTGCAGTTCCTGAGGGCTCTTTTGGGAGAGACAAAGTGTTGTGGGTGATGGACAGTCTGGGCTGTGGAATACTAGTGATCCTGGTGGATCTGACCACAAAACCAGAGCCCTCAGCTGATAAGGCCACCTTTTCATAGTGACAAACTCAGTGAACTGGCACAAACTGTAATTTTTAATTTTTTTCCTACCTTTGAGTGAAATAACCCTGGGATGACAAACAGGAGAGCCCAGGGGATCTGCTCAGGTGAGACCCCACCTGCAGAGCTGCCCCAGCCCTGGGACCCAGCACAGGAGGGACCTGGAGCTGCTGGAGAGAGCCCAGAGGAGGCTCCAGGATGATCCCAGGGATGGAGCAGCTCTGCTGGGGGGAAAGGCTGGGAGAGCTGGGATTGTTCAGCTGGAGCAGAGATCTCATCGCGGCCTTGCAGGGCCTGAGGGAGCCAACAGGAACCATGGAGAGAGAGGATTTCCAAGGGATGGAGGGACAGGACACAGGGAATGGCTCCCACTGCCAGAGGGCAGGGATGGATGGGATATTGGGCAGGAATTGTTCCCTGGGAGGGTGGAGAGGCCCTGGTACAGGGTGCCCAGAGCAGCTGTGGCTGCCCCTGGATCCCTGGCAGCACCCAAGGCCAGGCTGGACGGGGCTTGGAGCAACCTGGGACAATGGAAGGTGTCCCTGCCATGGCAGGGGTGGCACTGGATGGGCTTTTAGGTCCCTTTCAGCCCAAACCATTCTGGAATTCTGTGATCCTCTGAGACTCCTGAGAGGAGGCAGCAGCTGATCTCAGCCCTCAGTAGGGGAATTCTGGGCAGGTCCCAGCCAGGGATGCTGGGCTGAGTCAGTACCTCCCTCACTGCTGAGCTCTGCTCAGGGGCTGAGGCAGCTCAGCCCAAACCCCTTTGAGCAGGACTTGCCTGGAGTCTCCTCACAGCAGGAGAACTTCCTCGGCTCAGAGGGGTTCCTGTGGCTGTCACCGTCAGCAGCCAGGGCACAGCTCTGCCTCCCGTGGCCCTGCAGGCCAGGACAGCCTTGGAGGGGAACAGACTCCAGGCTGAGCCTTCCTTTCCCTTTCCCTTTCCCTTTCCCTTTCCCTTTCCCTTTCCCTGCACTGCCAGACCCTGGCCTCAGCCCAGTGTGAGGCCCAGAACCAGCTGTGTTTATATTTTCGGCACAGCAGGCGTCCCAGGGCAGGCTCAGAGCTGTCCTCGCTGTCCCTAGGGACATCCCCTGAGTGTGACCTGCCTGCTGAGGGCCTCCTGCCACCTCCAGCAATCACCTGCTAAATGCAACACTGGGGTTTTGTGCACAAAGCTCTTCCTGTGTCTCTAAACTCCCTTCTCCAAGTCATTACCTGTATCGATGGACAAGGGTTTGTCTTTAACGTGAATTTCTGCTGGCTCTATAATTTATTTTCTGTTATCCTCCCTCTGCTCCTGCTGGGGGAATGGAAATATGGAAATGGTGGGAAAATCAGCTTTGGGTACCAAATTATTCCTCCCACTCCGGAGCAGTGAGGGAAGTTGACGGAATCCAGAATTTTTGAAGAGATGACTTCATTGACCTATATGGTCTGAATTCAGTCCTCTTTTGAATGAAGGAAGGGCTGGAGCTGTGTCAGGGAGGATCAGGCTGGATCTCAGGGAAAGGTTCTTCCCCAGAGGGTGCTGGCACTGCCCAGGCTCCCCAGGGAATGGTCCCGGCCCCGAGGCTGCCAGAGCTCCAGGAGCAGTTGGACAATGCTCCAGGGATGGACAGGGGGGGATTGTTGGGGGTCTGGGCAGGGCCAGGGGTGGGACTGGGTGATCCTGGGGGTCCCTTCCAGCTCAGGATATTCCATAACTTCATGAATTCAGACCAAGAGGTAAAGAGCCATAACTCTTCCCGCATCTGCCTTTTCTCTTAAACCTCTCCAGAGTGACTCTAGCAGTTTCCAGCTGCATGAGAAGATCAACTCCATAAATACATGCGTGGGTAGCCCCCTGGGGGGCAGAAAAATCCTCTCCTTACAGGCCAGACTTGCCACAGAAGAAAACCCAATAGCCTGGAAAATGAGAAGGCTGTGGAACAGTGACCCAGCCACAGCAGCACGGATTAAGGAATATCTCTAATTTTAAAATGAATTTCAGATAAATAAAACTGTGTTAATGGTCCTGAGGGTGCAGTGGGCTGGAACTGCACTCTGAATTCTCCAGAACTGAATGATAAAGGTGAAGTTTTACAGATCTACATAAGACAGGTGACGTTTTACAGATCTTCTCAGTCCTACATAAATCCTTCCTGTGCTCTCCTGGGACAGAGAGGCCCTGGAACAGGTGCTTTAGTTATGATCTTTTATTGTACTGGAATTATGGCAGAGTCTGAAGAGGGCTGGGCACCTCCCACGCAACTTAAGGCTCCTTCAGTTCCAACTCCTGAGGGAAAAGCCTGGGCAAAGCAGGAAGCAATAAATCCCTGGAGCACCCAGGGATGGAGGGTGGCTCCCTGTGTACAGGCTGAAATCCTTCCAGAAGCACCTCCCTCCCTGCTGCCTCTGCACATGAAATCCAATCAGGGCTCCTAATTAAACACTCCACTTAAGGGTCTGGAACTGCAGGATGTGCTGAGACCAAAATCTGCTTCATCCTCAGCTGGAGCATCCACGTAGTGGTTCCTTTGTGCCTTTTCCCAGCTCTCGTGGCCACAGGTTCCCTGTAAAGCACCTTTAATTCACTCTAATCTCATTCTGTGGCTAGGTTTAAAGCTCTTCCCACATGCCCTGTTCCAGCCTCAGAAGTTTTCCAGAAGGTTCATGGGCTCAATCTGTTGCTGCAGCCTTATTTGCATATATTTTGCATTTTGCCTGGAGTGTTTTAAGCCACCAGCCCATTAGCAGGACTAATTTGGGGTTGGCTGTGTCAGGTTTTAATGCAGAGATGCCACCCTGGGCCTGGCAGGTTGGAAAATCACTGCCCAGGAAGAGACACCCTGTAGGCACCATGGACATGGGGGACTGGGGTGGATGGAGAGCATTTAGAGAGGGTCAGCACAAGGTCTGGGAAATTGGGAATGTTCAGGGGTTTCCAGGGATCCCAGAGAGGTTTTGGAGTTCCTTTTCCCACTCCAGGCAGGGTTTCCTGGCCTCAATCACTGTGTGCTTGTCCAGTCTCCGTTTATGGCTCTGATGGAGCCTCAGCACCACCCTGGACCCTCCAGAGCTCCCTGGGGATCTCATTTAGGGCTTTTAACATTTCCTCTGTTCTTGCCAGATGTGACTCCTTGTCCTGGTCGTGGAGCACACTCTGTCCCTGTCCCTCTGCAGCAGCTCCCTGTGTATTTGCAGATTGTTCTCTCTGTGCTTCTCTCCCTAATATTCCAAACCCACTCTCTGGCAGTGGGAAGCCTTTTCCCTGTGTCCTGTCACTCCATCCCTTGTCCCCAGTCCCTCCCCATGTTTCTTGGAGCCCCTTCAGGCACTGGAAGGCCACAATTAAATCACAAAGCTTCTCTTGTCCAGACCCTGCCTTGATTTTCTCCACACCCTTTTCCAGCTGCTTTGTGCCATCCGGGAAAGCATTGCAGGAATTAGTTCTGGGAAATGTTCTTATCCAGGGGTTTGGAGAACAAAGCTGTGCTGTACATGAGGGACATGATCCCAGGGTCAAATAATAGAGAAAAATTGTGAGGGTTAGGGAGTTTTCCTCCATTCACTGATGGCCCAGTTTCCTGTGAGTGTGGACTGCTCTGAAGACAATGGGGTCACATCAGCAGAGAAACTCCAAAGTGAAGTGGGAAATGGGGTTCAATCAGCAATTCCCAAAGGCCTGGGTCCATCCCTTTAAAAAGAAATAATGCTTAAATTCCTTTAGGATGCAGAAGTTGAAATGATGCTGCTGCTTCTTTCCTTCCTCCTTGTGCTCTGTTCCAAATGAGTTCATGTCCCATAAAATAAAGGCACTGATGGAATCCCAGCAGCTGCTGAGAGCTGATCTGGACAGTCCTGCCAAAGGCCCTGGTAGTAATTACCTTGTTACTGCTCCAAAGCAGGAGAAGAATCTTTATATATTATGAGAAACAGCTTAAATTACTGGGCCTCCAATCCCTTCAGGCAGCATCAGTTTAAACTTTTGATTTCAACACCCACAAAGTCTCAAAAGTTAAAAAAAAGACAATAAAAAAGCAAGTTTGGGGCACGGGAAGTATCACAGGACTCTGCTGGAATCTTTGCTCCGAGAGCTTCCCCTTCCCTGCCAACTCTGGTTCATAAACCCTTGGCTCTAAATCAGCTGAACAGAACAAATGATTTCAAAATGGCAACATTGGCCCATGGCTCACCGTCCCACCATGGCCAGCCCCAGCTGCTGCCAGGGAGCCCTCCCAGGGACGTGGGAGCTGAGGGTCACCTCAGCTGCACCTCAGACAATCGGGTGGCACCAGAGGGGGATCTTTTCCCACAGGATCTGGCCAAACCTTCATTTCTGACAGAGGTGAGGCAGCAGGAAACATCTGGAATTAACGTAAAATAATTGTGTTCATAAAAAGGGACCAGATGGGCTCAGGTTCTGAGGTCTCACAGTCCAAGGGAACAGCTCTGTGGGGACACAGCTGTGGAAAAACAGGGTGATCCCAAAAAAACCAGGGTGATCCCAAGTCCCACCAACCCCACAGAGATCCGCTTTCCCTCCCTCAAACACCTCCAACATGCAACATTTCTCATGAAATGTTTGGTTGGAATATTCTCTAAGTTCAGGTTGATTCTGAATTTTCCTTACAATGTCTGAAGCAGACAGGGTTCCTTATTAATTAGTGAGGCACCCCTCACCCCAAGGCCAGCATTTCCACAGGGTGCCTCTCCTCCAGAGTGCTGGTGGAATTCAGCTGGATGTGACCCCGGGGGACACTGAGCAGCTCTGGCTCCTGCTCACCTGTGGGGCCAGGCAAGGATCCAGGTGAGCCCTCCAAATAAAGCCACACCTGAAGGATTCCTGCTCCAGCCAGGGCAAGGCAGGCAGAGAACAGAGGCTCTGTGGGAATGGAGAGCCCCAAATCCATGGAGTACTTTGTTTGAGCAGTGCTGAACACAAGAACAGAGGCTCTGTGGACAAGCAGAACCCCAATCCAGGGAACATTTTGTTTGAGCACTGCTGAACACGAGGAGCTGTGACAAGGCTCCCCAGAAGCAGGAGTTAAATATAGCCCCTGGATTTTCTCACTATCACAATTGGGAGCTGAGCTAAAGACAATGAAATCTCATGCTCCAATGCAAGAGCTGCTGCAGGCAGCTGGAACGGGCCTCTTCCTCTTCTGTGGCTCTGCAATCCATCAGAAGTGTTAGAACACTATTAGTAAAACCATTAGTAACCAGTAACTATTCCTGGTAATTAAATTCAGGACACTTGGCTTCAGTTCCTGGGCCATGACTGATCCTGTCTGGCCACAGGCAGCTCTTTTTCCTTCTGCATTCCTGAATTTCTCCCTCTTAGGAAAGGAGGCAGCAGAACTTGTCTTGGAAGGAGCATCAGGAGCTGAGGGTTGGTAAGGCCCAGTGCTTATTAGAGAAGGATTATGAGGCTTTAGGATTTGCTTCCTGGGAAGTCTGTCCAGCACTCCAGGGGCCTGGCATTGTGAGAGCCAAATTCACGGAGGGAGGAATTCAAGGAATTCACCTGGAGCAGCCTCTTCTCCACAGTTGTGCCCCAGCCGATGTGCCTGGAACCAAATCCATCCAACCCAAGTGTCTGTAAATTGAGAAAAGGGAGAGAAGCCCAGAGTGAATAAATTGCACTGGTTTGGTGCGGGGCTAATCCTGTTCTCATCCCTCGGGGCAGGCTGACACTGAGGTTTGCCCTCTCCAGCTGCAGCTCCATCACGCCGAGCCCTCAGTGACTCCTCTCTCTCTGGCTGCTCCTCCCCAGTCACAAACGGTGCAGGCCAGAGCCCGGCTGGGGACAGCAATTTGCTCCTCATTAGGGCTGAAACGGCAAATTCCTTCCCGCAGTGTGCCCCAGGAGATGTCAGCTGCCATTACTGCATTTCCAAGGGGAATTAATGCAATCGGCAGAGGCTGGAATACTCAAGGCAAGGGCATAGGGAGGGGAGAGCCTTCTGCAGCTCCCTGCTTGAAGGTGACTGCAATAAAGGGATGTTGGTGTTTATCTGATCCTGCTCTGGGAGCCCTGGAGGGGGCAGTCCTGGATCCAGGAGCTGGATTGGAGCATCCCCACACCAGGCTGTGTTTAGGGGCACAGCAGAGGCCAGGAATGATTATCCCTGCCCAGCAAACTCCTCTGGATGTCTGCTGTCTCCTGCTCCCCTTGGCACTGCTTGGGTGGGCTCTTGGGGAATCCCTGTCCCTTGGAACTGTGCTGGGATTGGGATCTCCCAGTGCTTCCTGCAGGGTGTCACTGAAGGCAGCAGGGATCCAGGGCTCCCTGAAGTAACTGGGAATCCTTCACGAGGGGTCTGAGCACCAGAAGTGCCCAGAAATCCTTTAATCCCTGTGCTTTAATGGGAGGTTGTCTGTGGGGTTCCCAGTTGCCCTCCGGCAGGAAGGAATGAACAGGGACAGGCAGGCACTGGGATCCACAGCTGCCAGGGACGCACGAGGGAGGGAATCGAGTTCTGGAGCATCTTTCTCCAGAGGTGGGAGATTCGTTACAGAAAATTCGCTGTGAGCAGTTGGAAGTGGCTGATGGAGTTGGGAGGAAGCTGCTGGCCTGGCATGGAGAGTGTGGGAATAACAGGCTCATTGTGTTCCATAGGCACCCCTCATGTTCCAGGGCTGATACAGGAGTGCAGAGGGCTGCAGGAGCCACCGATTGAACTGAGAAAGAGATGTGAAGAGGAGAAACTTTGCAGAGTGTGATTGCGGGGAAAATAACTCCCCTGGCAGAGGAATTGCACTGAGTTAGGCTGACAGGGGAAAGGCAGGAGCTGGGATGCTCCGTGTGGGAGCTCTGGAGAAGAAGCTCTGTGATCCCATCCTGCACAGCTGGGCAAGGACCATTCCTCCTGCCATTCCCCCCATCCCCCTTCTGGCCAAGCCTGGAGAGGTGCAGCCCTGAGCAGAAGTAGTTAATTAATTTACAAATTGCATTTTTCCATTGTTGCTTTGCCCAGCCATGGATCCCTGGTGCAAATTGTGATAGGGTGGGTGCAGTGGATGTTGGCCACGCTCAGGGTGAGCAGATTTCACATCAACATCACCAAAACAGGCAGAGCTCTGGACTTTGCAGGCTCCTGGCCTTTGGAGCTGCTCCTGTTTACCAGAAGGATTTTGGATCCAAAGGGGATCAGTGCACTGAGAGCTTCCAGAACACCCTGAGGGACACAAGAGGGGCACCAGGTTCCTAATCCAGGTTCTCCCAGCCTGGTTCTCCTCTTCCACATCTCCCACACCACCAGCACTGGGGTTTGCCTCTAGCACAAGGACATTTCCCCACAGCTGGAAGCCCCAGGGACAAAGGGGCTGTTTGAAGTCCTCTCTCCCCTTGCTGAGAGCTTTCCTTTAGGGCTTCCTCGACTTTCCCTTTTCCCCTATTGCTGTTTCTGTATCCAGTTCTCCATTTTTAGCTGTGTGCCACTCTGGCTGAGGATGAGCTGAATCCCAGAGCCCTGTAAATCAGCCCTCTGGTTTCTGGGCCCTGGATCCTCCTGATGGCTCCAGCCTGGAGCAGATGCTGGACTTCCAGATGCTGGGCGAGCTCAGAGACCCAAGCAGTTCTCACAGCTCCCTGGCTTCTGCTTTGGGATTGATTGAGCCAAATTCAGCAGAATCCGGATGTCTTTGAGCACTGGGGAGTGGCAGCAGCTCAGAGCAGATCAGCTCTGTCTAAGCTGCACTGAGCTTTGCTCTGAGCAGATCCTTGAGGTCGAGAGCTCCAGTGAAATCCCTGGGAGCACAAAGCTGTGAACTCAGAGCAGGAAATGCTGGTCCCCTTTCAGTGACCACCCAGGTGCATCCCATTGCCAGGTGGATTTTCACAGGAACAATCCCCCTGAACCCACAGGGACAACCAAAATTCCCTTTAGGAAGGGTCGGATTTTCTCCAGCCAGACCAGGCTTTGAGGCAGCAGCGTTATCCTTTGTAAGATCAAGGGCAGTTGGGAAAAGCAGAGGAGCTTTCAGGCACACTTGCCATTATTCAGGAATAGAAGCATCAGATTTGAAAGCTGAATCAAGCTGGGGATGATTGCTGAGAGTTTAATTAGAGATGTATCAGTTGGTTCATCTCGCAGGGAAGGCGGAGGTGGCAGGGATGCAGGGAGACGATGTTGGTTGAAGGGAGAGATGTGATCACACGTTCATCTCCCGGGAGGAGAATGGATTGAGGCAGTTTAGAGCCTGGATAGCACAGAGAGCTCCTGCTGGAATTACTATTTCCATGTGATCCGTGTTTAGTTAAATCCCCACTGCTGGAGGGGCTGAGAGACTGGATTCACGTTCCCTGGGAACGGAGAGTCCCATTCCTGCCCTGGCCACCCCTGTGCTGGTGCCCCATTTGCTTTGCAGGGAAGGAAGGATTTCACCGCTGTCTCCAGGCTGCCTGAAACCCCTTTTATCCCTGCACACTTTCACAGCCTCGCCCCTGCCTCTCTCAGCTTGCCAGGGAAGACAATACCCTTCCCACTCCCTGTGTGCCAGCACGGATTATTTTGGGAATGTGCACCACAGAATGGAGCAGGAAATGATGGACTGCCTGGAGAAAGAGTGACATTTCCTTAAATCCTCCAAAATGTATCATAAGAATTCCCAAATGCTCTGTTCAAATCAGCACAGTCTGATTGTTGTTAATATTCCACAGAGAAACCCCACATTTATCTCTGTGTGCCATTATGGGACTTCTGTAGGAAGTTTTTCCATAGGAAGAGAAGGTGACACAGGTCACCAAAAATCCAGTTTTCAATTTAAAAGGATTAAATTCAGTCTGAACTTTGAGCAGGACTAGCTGGGGCAGCAGCAGGGATGACCTGCGCTGAGATGGTCGGGTGATATTTCCCTGGGCTATCAGCCTGAGACTGCTTTGGGCACATTCCCAATCCACTTCAAATCACAGCTCAAATCCTTGGATTCCCAGAGTAATAATGAGGAAAGGACGTCAGTGGCACTTGAAGCAAGACTCCTATTTGGAAAGGAATTTTGGTTGGAATAAGGCCCCACATTTCCCGGCCATTGGCTGTTTCTGTCACGTTTGCTTTTCTGTCTTATTTTCCCACAAAGCTTCAGGATCTGCTATGAAAAATCAAAGGACTCTGATGCATTTTTTAGCACAATTTCGAATCTTACACTAAATTAAAAGTGACTCTGGTGTTGCTGTCTTCCCTTCTGCCTGGCACATTAGGACAATAACCTGGATCTTGTTAATGTTTGCTTATTCCTAATTTTGTCCCTGGTTTTTAGCAGCTGCCTCACCTTTTGTTCCCTGATTTCTCTTCCATCACCTCTCCAGCAGATAATCAACCTCCTTGGGAGCTGCCCTCCCTGATGAATCCTTCTCTTCATCACTCCCTGAACCCAAAATCCCAGTCTGGGTTTGTCCCTGGAATACAAAGCTCAGCTCCAGCAGCTCCTCATCAGGGAGGGTTCTGGTCAAATGTCTTATTTTAAGTTTTGATTTTGTTCTCGTTCTTTCATTACCTTAAGAGCACTTTCCCAGCTTGACACCCTTTAACTTAGCTGCTCAGAATATTCCTGATATTTAACTTCAGCTCAGAACAGAGCAGCTTTTTTTCTCTTCTACATTTTCTTATTTTTCCTCCCAGACTTGCCCTGAGCTGGGACTTGCTGCGACACTTCAGGGTCAGAGCACACATCTGAGGGACACGTGCCCCAAGCCCGCACTCCAGGAGCTGCCAGGCAATGCCAGGTGTCCATTCCTGGGCAGATTTCCAGCTCTTGGTGTTTCAGGGTTGTCACAGGGTTGTCCTTCCCCAGCCTCCCGTGGCCCTGTGCTCCTCCCTGGCCCTGTGGAATCCATCCTGGACTTCCATTCCCTGCTGCCTGCTCGGCCCTTGGCTCTTGTTTTGCCCTGGAAGGGAATGGCAAAGGCTGAGCAGGATCACACAGGGCTGGGGCTCCTGAGGGCTTTGGGACCATCTGACATCCCCTCTAGGAGGAAGAACTGGAGGGTTTTGGTGAAGCCCCAAGGTGGCAGATCAGGATTGCAGAGGTGTCCCAGTGCAAGCCTCAGGATGGGGAGCACGGAGCAGCTCCCTGGCAGCTCAGCAATCCATCAATCAATTCAGTCAATCCATCCATCAACTCAATCAACTTCATCCGACACATATGGTCAGGATATAAAGATTTCCAAGCTTGTGTGCAGGAGCTGAGATTCCTGAAAAGTTAAGCAGGGCTAACAAAAAAAAGAGAAAATAATAATAATAAAAAAAAAGAATGAAAAGAAAGAAATCAAAAACCAAGTAAGTGATGGTCCAGCTTTCTCCATGGTTTAATTCCAGCCTTTTCTCCTGGCCCCAGCCTGTGTCTAAAGCATTTATCAGGGCTTGATGATGGTTTGCAGTTTTCATTTGTGCTTCATTTCCCCCAGGAAAGCTCAGCTGTGAGCCCAGCACGGGGCTGTTTGAGGGGCTGGGGGAGGTTTCCAGCTGGACTCACAAACAGATGAGAAAGAAAATGTTTTGTTTAAGGTCACCCAATGAACCAGGGCCCTTCATGGAGACACATCTCAGTGGGCTTGGTGTGGGGATATGGCTTCATCCTTCAAGGCAAAGCTTTGCCAGGCTCCAGTTCCCTGTCTGCCTGCTGGGAACTGGAGGTGGAGGCTGGAGACCAAATGAATGGGATGGATTTGGTCATAAATCTGCTTTGAGTGGGGTCACCCTTTAGAGACCTGGAGAAATGTCCCCATCAAGGACTGCTCTGTCATTAAAGGCCACACTCAATTGGCACTGCTGTCAGGCAGTCAAAATTCACCCTCTAAAGGATTCCAGGGAATCTCAGAATCTCCTGAGTTGGGAGGGGCCCACAGGGATCATCAGCTGCAGCTCCTGGCTCTGCACAGACACACCAAAATCCTGCCCTGTCCCTGTCCAAACTCTTCCTGCCCTCTGGCAGCCTTGGGGCCGTGACCTGGGATAGGAATAAACAGGACAAAGCAGGCACAGGGCTGGTCAATATCCCAAGGAAACCCAGGGAATTCCTGTGAGGCTGCCCCGAGCTCACTGAGACCAGCCTGAAAATGCTGCTGGTGGGGCCATCATTCCTCTGCTTGGCAGAGGCAGATTTGAGGCTGAAGGAATTATTTAGGAGCAGATGTATCTGATTTTATCACTTCTCCAGGCTGCTCAGTGCATCCTGAGGTCAAACCCTTCACGTAGGAATATAAATAATTATGGAATTTAATAGAGCTCAGCCAAAAATGAAGGCAAAGAACAAAGAAAAAAGCATAACTGGAGTGTTTTGTTTCGTAACAATTATAGAATTAAAATGATTTATTGCATTTCCACATTCATGTTCAATTCATTTGATTATTGCTGTGGAAAGGAAACTTGAAACTTCCCATTTCAGCCCTTTCTAAACAATATTTTGAGTGGGTGTCCAAGATCCTCCCATTCACACACGAGGAAACAAAAAGCAAAGCAGGAAGCTGCAATTTGAAAGTTAAATGAAATAATTCCTAGCAGACAGTACAAAACATTTCACTTGACCTGAAAGAAATGTTGTTGGAGAGTTTATCCTGCCAGGAAGGCAAAGAGAAAGGAAGAAATATAAAAGAACTTTTTTTTTTTCTCCATTTGGGTGGTTTTCAGTGACAGGAACAAGAAGTTATTTCTGCAGCTCGGGCCACAGAATTCCAGATGTTTCCTAGCCTCAGTCCCAGGATTCACTCCTATTCACAGGTGCTGTTCCTCCTTTGGATGGAAGAGTGATCCCTTCACCAGCCCAGTGCTGAGCAGATGTGGGTAAATCCTGCTGCCAAGTGGGAACAGTGAGACCCCTCCCAAAGGCAGCAGTGACTCCTCTCACCAGGAAAAAAATCCTTTGGGTTGGATTTGCTCTTTCTGTTATTGCCCAATTACTGCAATCCCAGCTCCTCTTGGAAAGGACATCTCTGTCCTTTATTGCAGCTCCAGGAGGGCCTGGAGAGGGTTTTTCCACAGGGAATCAGGTCCTGCCCTGCTCACTGCTCAGGACCCAGCTCCTGTCCCCTCCAGCTGGGCTGTGCCAGGGAAGGCTTCGCTCTGCTCCCTGCACTGCCTCCCAGGCTGAACAGAGAATAAAGGCTCCCAGAGCAGCTGGAGTTGGTGATTCTGGCACTGAACAGGGAGTGAAGGCTCCCAGAGCAGCTGCAGTTGGTGATTCTGGCACTGAACAGGGAGTGAAGGCTCCCAGAGCACCTGGAGTTGGTGATTCTGGCACTGAACAGGGTCGGTGCCTCTCGCGCTGAACAGGGAGTGAAGGCTCCCAGAGCAGCTGGAGTTGGTGATTCTGGCACTGAACAGGGAGTGAAGGCTCCCAGAGCAGCTGCAGTTGGTGATTCTGGCACTGAACAGGGAGTGAAGGCTCCCAGAGCAGCTGCAGTTGGGCAGCTCAGGCAGCAGAGCCAAATTGCTGCTTTGCTGCCATTCCTTGGCCCAGCAAATTCCCCCCGAGCAGCAGCCAAGGGAACTCAGAAGAGTTCTGGGAGATCATGGAATGGTTTGGGTTGGAAAAGGACTTTGGGACCAGGGAGTCCAGGTGTTCAATTGGGTTTAAGTGCTCTGGTGATCTCAGCAGAGCAGGAGGGGAGGGCAGGGCCTGTCCCAGCACAGCCCACAGCAGGTGAAGCTCCTGGCACCCTCTGGGATTTGCCCCTGGAGCTGGCGTTCCCTGAGGCACTGAGGGTGCTGTCACATGGCTGTGGAAGGTCCTGAGCTGAACCAGGCTGGGCTGGGCACTCTGAGGTCTATTCCAGCCTCTCTGGTTCCTGGCTGCAGCACCCCTGGTGCGCAAAGAGCCTGGGTGTCTCCAGCTGTACTGCTGTGGGCAGGGGGAAGGAGAGAGCAGGGCTGGGGTTGTTCTGCAGGCTCTGTTTGATGAACTCCTGGAGCAGCAGCCTCTGAGCAATGGCCCAGCCGTGATTGCTGCCCCCCATCCCAGCCCTGGAGCTGGGCTGGACAGACCTCACACAGTTCTGGATGTGCTGCCTGCTCCGAAATGATTCAGCTGAAACGTTGCAGCATTCACAGGGCTGTGCATTTATCTCCTAAACACCCAGCAAAAACCTCTATAACTCACAGAACTCATCCAGTTTGGCAACTGAAAGAAAGATTCTGCAGCAGGGGAAGGAGAGAGAAAATCACTCAGAAATTATTGCAGCAATGTGGCTCTTTAGGGGAGTTGACAATAATATGGGTTTGATTATTTCTGAAAGAGCTTAACTGACCTTTACAACCAGATTCCATTAAAAATGAATAATTTTCCATTTAAAAACATATTTTTCCTGGCAGTGAGTAGGAAATGTAACCAGACAACTTTGTATCCTTTAAAAAAAAGCGTTACCCATGTAGTCTTTGGGGGGAATTAAAGAAAGGAACCAATCTCTTGGCAGCAGTCAAATTTCAAAGCCTCATTTTACTGCAACGCTCTAAAATAAAGAGACAATTTTATTCCTGTGCTGTAGCAGCCTTGCTTGGTCCTTGCTCCAGCTCAGGAGCTTCTGAGAGGCTCTGGAAAATAATGATCCTGTTCTGTCCTGGCCACATAAATCAGGCTGTGCTCGGCAGCAGCGTTTGGGACTGCAAACAGAGAGGCTGAGGGAGCATCTCACAGCTCCAGCCTTGGCAGGGGAGCCTCCCTCAGGTGATGCCTTGGCCACGTCCTGCAGCTTCTCCCTGCTCCACTTGGTGCCTTCTGCTCCTCATGAGGGGCCAGGGGTGATTGCAGGATGCTCCAGGGAGGAGGATTTCCCTCAAGGCAAAGGAAATGCCCCTGTGCTCTGGGATCCATCGGGGTTGTTGGGAGTGGCAGGAAGGGACCTGCAGGGCTGAGTGCTCTGGGTCAGAACAGCCCAGGTGAGCAGAGTTCAGCCTAGGCTGCAGCATTCCCCAGCTCCCACAGAAAGGGTTCAGCAGCAGAGAAAGTCACATTAAAATAAAATATAGAAAGCAGAAAAATTGCCCTTATTCCCATGAAATGTGTATTCCCTGCTGCTCCAGGAGTAAGGAATCCAGATTTTTCAGGCTTTGTTTATTTATATCTGTTAATATATGAGATATGAGGAAGATAAGAAACTGGGAAGGAATTCCTGGCTGTGAGGGTGGGGAGGCCCCATCCCTGGATGGGTTCAGGATTGGACAGACTCTGGAGCAGCCTGGGATAGTGGAAAGTGTCCCTGCCCATGGCAGAGAGTGGGACTGGATGGGCTTTTTGGTCCCTTCCAACTTAAAACCATTCTGGGATTCCGTGATTTTATTCCAGTCTGACCAGTACCAAAGAATAATTTTTTAACCAGGGGGGTATCAGCCAACAGTGCTGTTCTCTCCATGGATTCCAGGGAAACTGATTTCTCCCTCTTTTCCCTGGCACAAGGGAGCAGGAATGGATCAGCTGAAATCCCCCACAGCTGATCCTGATCCACAGGGGCACACCAAGGTCAGCAACAAACACGGGATGAGCTCTGTCACCTGGGCTGTGGGCACTGCCAGGGATCCAGGGGCAGCCACAGCTGCTCTGGGCACCCTGTGCCAGGGCCTCCCCACCCTCCCAGCCAGGAATTCCTTCCCAATATCCCATCTAACACTGGGGAAGCCATTCCCTGTGTCCTGTCTGTCTATGCCTTGTCCCCAGTCCCTCTCCAGCTCTCCTGGAGCCCCTTTAGGCTCTGGAAGGGGCTCTGAGCTCTCCCTGGAGCTTCTCCTCTCCAGGTGAGCACCCCCAGCTCTCCCAGCCTGGCTCCAGAGGGGCTCCAGCCCTTGCAGCTGCTCCACGTCCTTCCTGTCCTTCCCATGCTGGGACCAAGTGCTGGATGCAGTTCAGGAAAGCTGGGAGAAGGTTTTGAATCAGAGTTCTAGGGGCTGTGTAGGAGCAATACAGGGCCAGGTTTAAGAGCAGTGGCCTTGGAGTGTCACATTCTAGAGCTCCAGCTGGATTTGGGCTCTGAGGAGCTCCCACCTGGTGACTCAGGGCAGAGATAATGTGTCAGTGTTTTCTCCTTCTGCTGCAATGAAAAAAACCTGAGTTTAGTTCTATTCTCCCCAGTTCAGAGCAGCAAATTGCTTTTAGGCCTTTCATGTCCTTACCCTAGGCTCCATTCATGGAGTTACTGGAAAAACCTTGAAGAGAAAACACGTCTAGGGCTGCCCTGCCTGGGATTCCTCCTCATCACTCGCAGAATTTTGGCCTCACAGCCATTTGTTCTGGACCTGCTTTTACAGAGTCCAGCCAGGCACAAAACCCTGTGAGCCAGAACAGCTCAGCACCAGTTGGAATTTTACCCACACAAAGAATTTAATCAGTAATCCCAAGGGATGAAAAACTTCGGCAAGGACAGAGCTGAACATGGATCAAGCAGAGGCTGTAAAAAAAAGCTTTATATGGGCAGACTGCAGGGAGAGGAGAGAGAAGAGAAGAGAAGAGAAGAGAAGAGAAGAGAAGAGAAGAGAAGAGAAGAGAAGAGAAGAGAAGAGAAGAGAAGAGAAGAGAAGAGAAGAGAAGAGAAGAGAAGAGAAGAGAAGAGAAGAGAAGAGAAGAGAAGAGAAGAGAAGAGAAGAGAAGAGAAGAGAAGAGAAGAGAAGAGAAGAGAAGAGAAGAGAAGAGAAGAGAAGAGAAGAGAAGAGAAGAGAAGAGAAGAGAAGAGAAGAGAAGAGAAGAGAAGAGAAGAGAAGAGAAGAGAAGAGAAGAGAAGAGAAGAGAAGAGAAGAGAAGAGAAGAGAAGAGAAGAGAAGAGAAGAGAAGAGAAGAGAAGAGAAGAGAAGAGAAGAGAAGAGAAGAGAAGAGAAGAGAAGAGAAGAGAAGAGAAGAGAAGAGAAGAGAAGAGAAGAGAAGAGAAGAGAAGAGAAGAGAAGAGAAGAGAAGAGAAGAGAAGAGAAGAGAAGAGAAGAGAAGAGAAGAGAAGAGAAGAGAAGAGAAGAGAAGAGAAGAGAAGAGAAGAGAAGAGAAGAGAAGAGAAGAGAAGAGAAGAGAAGAGAAGAGAAGAGAAGAGAAGAGAAGAGAAGAGAAGAGAAGAGAAGAGAAGAGAAGAGAAGAGAAGAGAAGAGAAGAGAAGAGAAGAGAAGAGAAGAGAAGAGAAGAGAAGAGAAGAGAAGAGAAGAGAAGAGAAGAGAAGAGAAGAGAAGAGAAGAGAAGAGAAGAGAAGAGAGAAAACTTCACTTTGGGACTACTGATAAGTTATGGTGTTCTGCTGATACCCTGAGATCTCTCTCAGCCTGGGAATGGTCTCATTCCAAGCTGCAGCTCCGGGAACTGTTTGGGTTTGTTTGCTGCTGTTTCAGCCTCACAAAGAGCTCATTAGTGAGAGCTGAGTGGCTCCCAGGCTGGGCAGGGACTCGGAGCCAGGATCTGGCTCCCATTTAGAGCTCCTGGCCCTCGGGACATGCTTTGTTCATCGCTGCCCTTTAAAGGGCTTTTGGTTTGCCAGGCAATGGAGGAGTGGTTGCGCTGGAGCCGTCTCCATGGCTCACCACATCCATTATTACATGTTACACCACCACGTTATTGGAGTGGGATGGGATCAAAGCTTCCTCCACACCCTTGGCTGCAGGTTTGGCTTCCCCAGTGCTGGCACATCGCTGGGTTAAAATGCTGGGGAGTTTTGCGGCCTCTGCCAGCCCCGGCCAGGCCCTGAGGGAGCTGGAGGCTCATCCCTGTGTGCAGTCCATGCCCAGGTGAGTCCTGGGCGAGCAGGGAGTGCTCCCGGTGCCCCCTGCCCTCCCTGGCACTCTGGGAGCAGACTGAGCATGGCCAGTGCTTGTGTTGCATCTTTTCCTGAACGGGAAAATTGCTGAGCTGGAAAAGCTCCATCCAAGCAATTCCTGGTGTCCTTAGTGGCATCTCTGCCGTGATATTCCTGTCCTTGTCCCATTGTCACCTTTGCTTTCCTGCTGCCCTTTCACTGCTGCTTCACCTGAGGCTGCTCCTTTCAGCTGCCTCCCAAACAGCTTTTTTAGAGTTAAACTGTCCTGGAGGGTGAAATCCTCCCTTGAGGGTACGGGCACCCGGGATCAGCCAGGCCATCAGGACAGTTCCCATCAAACTGCAGCTCCTTTGTCCCCAAGCCCAGCTCAGCCTTGGCTGCTCCCCAGCTCTGGAGCAGCTGGGATACAATTAATGGCACTTGGAATACAATTAATGGTGACTGGGATACAATTAATGGCGACTGGAATACAATTAATGGCAGCTCCAGCACGAGGCTCAGAACAGCCTGACTGGGCTCATCTTTAACATTCTGAGGCTCCTCTGCTTCTCTGCAGAGACTGAACTGATTCTTTTCCTTTTGTCTGGAATGGATCAATCTGGGTCTTTGGGGCTGATTTATGCGTCATGTTCCTTTCTGAAAGAGCTCGTCCTCCCCAAGGCAATTAGAAAATCTCAGTGAGAAGGAACGGGGAGGGCTGAGGCTGCTTTTCCTGAGCTGCCAACTGAGATTCTATCAGGGGGTTGATCCTTTCCATCCCTGAATTCACAAGCGATGGGATTCACCTCAGGGTATGTATCCACATGAGTGATTCCCCTCAGGTGAGTGCATCCACATGAGTGAGATGTCCAGAGTTCCTGGTGGTCCCTGGATTCAGGCACTGGATGACAGAACACGATCCATCCATGGAAAAACAGATGTGATTTTTAGGAATCCTGTGTGTGCATCTCCTGAGAATTTATGGTGCTGTCCCCCACTCCTAAACCTGGATGAGAAGAATTGAAACTTCCCCTTTCTGCTTTTGTATTTCCTTTTGGAAACTTGTTGAGAAGAGACAGGATCAGCTCCCAAAGTGGACAACAATATGTGTTGGCCAAGGGCCAGGTGGGAGGGACATCATCCCTGGAGTGTCCCAGGGCAGGGGGCTTGGGAACAGCGAAAGGTGTCCCTGCCCATGGCAGGGGTGGCATTGGATGGGCTTTGAGGTCCCTTCCCACCCAAAGCATTCCAGGATTCCGTGATCTTGCTGTCAGTCGTGTCCCAAAAGCTGGAGGACACCCAGAGGGATGCTGGGAATCAGGGGTGACACTGACCATTCCCAAGGGGATGCTCAGCCCAGCAGTCCAGCCAGGCCTCTCCATCCCCCGAGTCCATTGGCATTTGGGTGTTTCAATCTCCAGCACATCCCAAACACTCCCAGTGTTTTGTGGGTGTTCAGGGTGGTGGCCCTGAGCTGTGCTCAGTGACAGGGACATGTAGGGGGTACTGCAGTACCAGTGATAAATCCCAGTCAACCCATTGGAAAGCTGGAATTGAGGGTCCAGATTCCAGCCCAGCCAGGGCAGGATGATGCTATTTCTCTTGGAATCTCTATCCCTGCCAAGAGAACATGGTGGGAAGTTGGGAATATCCTTTGGATGTGACTGGTCTGCAAGTTTTGGTTGGGTTTTCCCCCCCTGTTCTGATCACCTTTGCTCTGATGGACATTTGAAGGTTTTGTTTTTGTTGAGGTTTTTGAGAGTTTTTTTTCTCTGTTATGGTTTATTCACTGAAATATCGATTCCTCATCAAAAATTCATCAGTGTTTTTGGCCCTAGGCCACCACTTTCCAGCCAAGAAATGGCTTTTCTGCCTCAGAAAGAAGCCTTTTGCTCAAGTACAACTCTCATTTTGTGAACTTGTCTTTTCTCCTGAAAAACTCCAGCTGCATGCAAACAAAAATTCCTTTTGATGGATAATCTTTGTATTGGGAACATCAAGCTTGTGGTCTAAACTCTTCTGGCACTTTTTTTTTTTTGGGGGGGGAAGGGGTGGATTTTTGGAAACACCATTTCTCCTTCTTCCAGCTTGAGTGAGAGCATGGTGGAGGCACAGCTGGAGCAAGAAGAGCCTTTCCTCTGCTTGTCAGACACCAAAATATGAATCTCTGTCTCTTCAAAAGCTTTTAGGGACTCCAGCTCTGGAAAAACTATGAATTCCCACCTGGTTTTCTCCACTTGTCCTTCCCAGAGTGAAAAGTGTCCCTATTCCCAATTTGTAGATAAAGGAATTGGGAAATGGGGGAGTTAAAGTAAAAGCAGTGGTGGACATGAGGCACCTCCAGACCCAGGCCCTGTTTCATCTCATGCTTTCCTTGGGGGAAGGATCTCAATGATCTTTAGGTCTCTTTTAGGGATCCTTTCCAGGATTCCCTGGGAATGCCTGGCAGCCTCTGGCCCCCTGCCAGCCCTGCTGTTACACTTTGGGGTCAGAGCCACATGACCTGCCTGCTGTGACCAGACTGTGAGCCTGGGACTAGAGATGTGCCATAAGCAGTCAGGGAAGGAGGGAAGAGATCCAGGAGCTCTGTTCCTGCCCAGTGCAACTCACTCAAGGAGCCTCTGACTGAAGGGACTTTTGGGTTTAATGGTATTTTAAGGTTTCTTTTGTCTTTTGCTCCCAGCTTTACCACAGCTTTGGTGTGGAGCTGCAAGGTTTCAACTTCTGGTTTGTTTAATGCTCCCTGAGACTTTCCCAGGGCTAAGGAACTGAGGTTTCATATTCCCGCATTCCTTAGGAAGCAGCGGGAGCCTGCCGAGCTGGGAGCTGGCTGAGACCTGGGCTGGGCTTTCTCCTGCTTTTTGTCTTCCCTGCAACAAAGATCTTTGTTCTTCTACTTCCCTTCGCTCCGAGCCTTTCCCAAAGCCTCTCTGTCCCTGAGCTTTGTCTGACCCAAAGATGCAAAGCCCCAGATGAAAAGTTCCAAGCTCCCAACTGAGGCTCTGCTGCCCCCGGCTTTGAATCCAGCCTGGAAGGTGGAGGATGAAGCCAAACGCAAGGAGATTCAGCCCTGCCTAGAAGGGGAGGGTTTGTACCTCGCTCATTAACTGGAGCCGTTCGCAGGGTCATTAGCGAGTCCCTAATTGTTCGATTACCCCAAGCTGGCTGCACTACGGAAACAAAGCAGGAGGAAACCGGCCCGCGGGGACTCTGGAATTCCGCCAGCGCCGCCCCGGGTTTGTTATTTGTGTGCTGTGTGAGGTTATTTGTATTTAGTGAGAGGTTTAAAAGCAGCCAGGTAGGAAACGTTGGTTGCAGAAGCAGGGCTGGATCGAGCAGCATGGAATTCATGTGTCCGTGGCAGAAAATGGAGTAACACGGCACAGGATAATTGGGAATAAACGGTAATAGTGGGGGATGGAAGGAAAAGCTGATCAGTTCTTCCTCTCCTCCTTAGGGGTGCTGTGGATGTCTCCAGGGGGGCACTGCAGCTCTGGTCAGGAATCCTGTGCTGTTGCTGGGATTTGAATCCCTCCTTTGGAAAACTTGGCCCTCCCTTCTCTCCCAGAGCAGCCTCACCTGAGCATTCTGCCTCTGCTCAGCCTGGATTCCTGGCTGTTCCCTCCATCCCTTCCATTTTCCAGCTCTGGGATGGTCCAGGACCAGAAGAACTCCAACCTCGCCCCTGCCCAGATGTTCCTGGGTGAGGAGAGCCAGTGTGGCTGATTCCAGGTGATGGGTATCAGACGTCAGGAATAAAATAAAGCCAAGCAAAAATCAGATTTTCAATCAGGCTGGATCACCGGGAACCATGAGCACTCATACTCTGTCACGATGTCTGGAGCAATAAACCTCAGATGCTCCCAAAGCACGCAGACCAAGTTAATTTGGATGTGGACACGACCATTGTGAGGGGTCAGCTGGGTGTTAACAGCAGAATCAGGGTTTTATTTTGCTGCTCTACATAGGTTCCATTATCCCTTCATACAGGAACTGAGTTTAATCACATCTGGCAGACCTGCTGCCTGTAATGTGTCCCAATATCCCATTACATTTTCAATTTACATGTATTACCTTTCCCTGGAAAAGTTCCCTGCACTTCTGTCCACGGAATTAAATGGCCATTATGAAAACAGAGCAGGACATTTCAGGGATCTGCGTGTTTGATCTCACCCTGGGAGGCAATTAGTGCTAATAAGTCCTGTATCCAGTGTCTACCTCTGATTTGACTCAAAAATAGAGCAGCTAAAAGGCCTCAAGTGGGACGGCGATTCCAGAGGGTGATTCCCTTCCCACAAAACGGCCGATAATGGAGAACGGAGGAGCTGTGTCTGGGCAGGGGAGATCAGAACCAAATCTGCGTCTTTTAGACCAGAACGTGTCTGCGGTGACTCCCGGGGAAGGAAGGAGCAGCATCCCAAATCAAGGCTGGGTTAGGCTGAGCCTAAACACAAACAAACACCCGGGAGCCAGTGACGGCGCTGAGACAAATAATTAAAGCAGGAGGTGTTTAAAGCAGGAGTTAAAGGCTCTGCAGAAGAAGAGGGAGCAAGTTCCACAGCAGGTTTAGAAGGAGATGAGAGTTTTATGCCCATAATCTCCATTGATCAGGGCATTTCCCTGTCAGAGAAGGGAAAGAGGAGAGAGCCATTGATCACATGGAGTCATTAATGACGGTCATTAATCACCTGGAGCTGTGCCTGAGGGTCCCTCAATCCCCTCCCACACACCCTGCCTGGACAATGGACATTCCAGAGTGTGTTTTACAGGCAGGATCAGCAGCCTCTGGGATTTACCAGCTGAGGGACTCCCGGCCTGAAGCTCAGGAAAAGGGCAGTGATCCAACAGGAACGAGCACCCAGAAGGAGCTGCAAGGAAAGCCCAGGCTCAGGAGAGGAATGAGGCAGGAGAAGGGTGGTGAGCAGGGAGAGGGAGGGAAAATGCAGGAGCTGGAGCTGGAGCAGGTCCCTGGGGCTGAAACCAGGAATGTGCACGTCTCGTGTGGGAGCCACTGCCATGGAAATGGGCACCGAGGTGCTGAGGCGTGGGCACGGGAAGGAGGATCTGGAATGGCAGGAGCCATCCCTGCCAGCTGCAAGGCAGCCATGAGAAATTCCAGCCTGTCACAAGGACATGCAACAGGACAAGGTGTGCTTGTTTTAAACTGAGGGAGCGAGGATTTGGATTGGATTTAAGGGAAGAGATTTTTCTGTCAGGGGAGTGAGGCCCTGGCCCAGAGCAGCTGTGGCTGCCCCATCCCTGGAAGGGTCCCAGGCCAGGTTGGATGGGGTTTGGAGCACCCTGGGATAGTGGAAGGTGTCCCTGATCATTGCAGGGGGTGGGGAACTGGAAGGTCTTCAAGTTCCCTTCCCACCCAAAGCATTCCCTGATTCCATGGCCTGTGACCTCTGTGAGGAAGGTTCCACTCAGGACCCTTGCACTGGATTTAACAGATATTAAATAAAATAAAATAGTCCCACATGTTTGATGAATAAACACACCAGTCCCAGCAGTTTATTCCTCATCTGCAGCTTTTATAAACTTTGCAGCTCCTGAAAACCTTGGGACCCCAGGGCCAGGGGCAATAAAGGCTTTATTTAATGCAAATATGGGCAGCAAGGAGAACAGCATAATGAGGAAGAAAAATCAAAGGAATGGGTGAGAAAAAGCCCAGAGAAGCTGATTTAGGGTTTCAGGTCCTCAAGGAGCAGGAGAGGTGGATATAGAGTAAGGACATCTTCCAGGACCGGTTTTGAGGGTGTTCACTGGCTTTTGTAACAATTCTTCCAGGAACCCCTGAGATCCATTGTTAATGTGCTGTAAAATCCCAAAGCTTTGGCTTTGGAAGCATTTTAAATGGAATTAGGATTCGTTTAACCAGAGGGAAGTTCAAAGGTGACAAAAAGAGTTGAGATGGAACAGAACTTGATGGAACAGTAACAGCAAATTCAGAACAAGGCAAATGAGCAGATAAAAGGGGGATACTCAAGGGATACTCTGGGCATACCACGAGGACACTGGAGGGAGTGAACTTCCTCTTCACTTCACCTACAAACACCACCCACTTGCCTCCCCTCAGGACAGGCTCCTGTCCCCTCTCCAGCCTCTCAGTGCCTCACAAATGGCTGCAGGAATGTAAGCACTCAGCAATTCTGGGGCTGCAGATAAAAGTTAAAAGCAGCACAGGGAAAATTGTCCTAGGAAAATTGTCCTAGGAAATCATCCCCACTTCCCATTCTGTGGAGGGTGAGGGAATTCTTCTGGAAGCAAGGAAAAGCAAAGGGACGCTAACAGACCAAGAGCCTTGGAAACAAAGGTGCAGCTTCCTCCAGTCACAGACCTGGATTATGGAATCCCAGACTGAGGTGGGATGGAAGAGATCTTAGAGTGACACCTGCCATGGGCAGGGACACCTTCCACTGTCCCAGGTGGCTCCAAGCCCTGTCCAACCTGGCCTTGGGCACTGCCAGGGATCCAGGGGCAGCCCCAGCTGCTCTGGGCACCCTGTACCAGGGCCTGCCCACCCTCCCAGGGAACAATTCCTGCCCAATATCCCATCCATCCCTGCCCTCTGGCAGTGGGAGCCATTCCCTGTGTCCTGGCCCTCCATCCCTTGCAAACATCCCTCTCTGTGTTCCTGGTAGGCTCCCTGGCCATGCTCAGGTCCCTGTGGAGAGCTGTCCCCAACCCGCATCACCCCTAGGAGGTTTCCAGAAAGGGATTTTTGTGCTGCCTCCCAAAGCTCCTCCTTACTCCAGGAATTCTGTGCGGGCAAAATCACAGCCCTCCCAACCCCTTCTTTCCCAAAATCCTTCCCCTGTCCCCTGTGGAATCACTTGTCAGGAATCATTGCCCAGCAGAGCCATCACTGCCTTGGAGCAGGTTGTGTCCAGCTGTTGGAGTGAAGCCTTCCCATGTTCCCATCCCTCCTCTGTGTTTTGTACCACGCCAGGCACAGCTGGCTCTGAGACTCCCTTGATCCCAAAAATAACAAGCAGCTGGAATACAACAGCCCCAGCTCCCAGCCACGAGCTGCTTTTCCAGGAAAGCTCTCTGGCAGCTCAGTGGCTGTGAGCACACCCTGTCTTCCCTGAGGTGCTCCAGCCCCGCCGCTATCGATCCCAAGCCTCTGCTCCATTGGATTTCTCTCCAGGCACAGGAGGAATGAGATTCTCTATCAAAACAGCAGAGCCCGGCAGCAATCACAGAATATCTGGGCAAAGATCTCTCTCCTTTGTTGCACAGGCAGCAAACAAAGCTGGGAATCTTTTGTGCTCATTTAAAGACAAAAGTGCTGGATTTGTTTGGGAAATTGCAGCCTTGATTTCCATCACATCCCTGGATTGTTCCCCTTGAGGGGACAAAGCTGTGCCCCTGTCACAGAGGTGACATCGGGGGCAGAGAGGGCAGCTCCTCTTCTGGGCTGGCTCTTTTCCCACTCCCAAGGCTTCAACCCGAATTTCCCAGCCACTCACTGGTTTCACACCATGGGTGCACTCCCAGAAATTCCACAAGCTGGCAAACTGAGGCCCAGCTGAACAGAGGGCGAGGCCCTTGCCCAGCAGGAGTGTGGAAACTCCAACTCATCCTGAGTCACTCCTGGAAGGGTTTGGAACGGGGAGGGAGGAGCTGGGGACAGTTCTGCTCCAGAACAGGGAACGGGGAAATGACCATTGTGGGACATTCAGGGACATGGGCAGGGAATGTGCAGCTCCAACATGGAATAAGTGACCTGAAACATGATCCCGGGAAAAGGGAAGGGAAGGGAAGGGAAGGGGTGTGGCTGCCTTGTTTTCCCAGGCAGAATTATTTTGGAGCAATTTTTTCAGCTCCAACATTCCCTCCAGCAAAAGGAAAGGCAGCCCTGGAGCTCAGGGAGTCAGGGAATGCTTTCGTCTCTGGAAAGTGAACTCAAATGATTCCAGCTGCCAAAGCCTCCCAGTTCCACTGATGGATACAGGTCCAAAGTGTGGCATGGAAGGGAGATTTCAGCCCAATTCCAGTGGAATGAGGAGCAGAGATACTGGGATCCCTCCTCACCCTTGAGCTGTCAGGCTCAGTCTGTGGCTGTGGCTCATCCTCTTCTTTTGTCTCTCCCAAAACTGAGGTTCCTTTTCCCCCCACCAGTGAAGACCTTTTAAGAGGAAGCAGAATTTCCCCTGCAGCCTTTTCCCAGTGAAAACATTTCCACTGAAATCTGGGACAACAAAGGTTTCCTTTCTCACTTGGCAGAGGAGGAGGTTCCAAACCCCCCAGACTGAGCCTCTGCAATTTGGCTTTTGCTGCACTTTTCCCACTGTCAGATATCAAAAATCCCTCGCTGTCCACTGAAGTGTCAAATCCTCTTTTCCTGAAAAATCACCCAAAATGACATTTTAAGGCCACAGGCTTTGGTGGGAGCCCTGTGAGTTCTCCCTGAGTTCTTTCTCAGGGAGCTTGGCTCAAGAGAATTTGGCTTCCTCCCACCAGAACCCGTGCAAGGCTTTATTGTCCCAAAAGGGAAGGTGACAACAGGTGGAGCCAGGAAAGCAGCATCCTATGCTCCAGGCAGGTGGAGGGAGCTCCTCGGGGTTATTCACCACCTGGATGGGAGGAGAATCCCCCAGCTCCAGGTCACTGAGGTGGGCAGAATTCCTGGGAGGTAAATGGGATGTGAAGAGGATCAATCCTAAAAGCCCCGGAATTCTGTCTCCTGACAGTGACTACTGCAAACCTCTGTAGCCAAGGCTTTGCTGTGACAGCAGACTTGTGCAATGAGGTTCCTTTGGGTTTGTTGTTAACATTTAAAGTATCCCCTGTTCCCTGCCTGGCTTTTTGCCATCAGAAGGAGGCTGAGCTCTCTGGGATCAGGTGAATTTCCCCTTCTTTTAGGAAAAGAATAATTCCCTGTGTGCCAGATCTGCAGGAGAGCAGCCTGGTTGGAAGGGACAACAGGAAGCAAAAGATGTTATGGAATCCCAGACTGATGATGAGTTGGGTTGGGAGAGACCTCAAAGCCCATCCAGTGCCACCCCTGCCATGGCAGGGACACCTTCCCCTGTCCCAGGTGGCTCCAAGCCCCATCCAACCTGGCCTTGGGCACTGCCAGAGGTCCAGGGGCAGCCACAGCTGCTCTGGGCACCCTGTACCAGGGCCTGCCCACCCTCCCAGGGAACAATTCCTTCCCAATATCCCATCCATCCCTGCCCTCTGGCAGTGGGAGCCATTCCCTGTGTCCTGTCTGTCCATGCCTTGTCCCCAGTCCCTCTCCAGCTCTCCTGGAGCCCCTTTAGGCCCTGCCAGGGGCTCTGAGCTCTCCCTGGAGCTTCTCCTCTCCAGGTGAACACCCCCAGCTCTCCTGGGCTCTCAGGTTTGATGTCAGCTTTTGGCACCGTGTCCTGTTCCTGTTGCCAGGGGATATTGAGCAGAAACTTGGAAACATCCCAGATATTGCCACGGTGGGTGGGTTTTCCCCAGACCTGCTCAGGACCCCTGGGGATGTGTTCAGGGCCTGCCTGGAGGGAGCTGCAGTTGGGGAAGTGCTCGGGCAGTGTCCCAGGCAGGAGAGATTGCTGTTGCCCAGGCACAGCACTCGGCTGCTCCTCGGGGAAGGCTCTGTCTCCCTGGCAATGCTCTTTGGGAAATGCGAGGTGCTGGGGAGCAGGGATGTCTTCTCCTTTGGAGGGAAAAGCTTGGGAACAAAGCAGTTCAGAGCATGAGGGGGTGGCAGCGCCCACCCTGGGCACCAGGACAGCAGCAGTGTCACCCGAGGCCCCTGAGCCTCCCTGGCCCTGCTCTGCTCCTCCAGGGCCTGTGGGTAACACTGAGCAGGAAAAGCCTGGCCTGGAGATCCTGCATGTCCCTGACACCTGTGGGAAACTCAAACCCACGGCTGGGAGGTGTCAATCCACTGGAAATGGGAGCCAGAGCACAAAGCAGGGATGGGGATTTCCAGGAGGTGAAGGTTCCCTGCCTGTGGCAGGGGGTGGGAGTGAGATAGTCCTGAAGGTCCCTTCCCACCAAAGGCATTCCATGGATCTGTGACTCCGTTCTGTGCTTCCATTGCTCCCCAGCACTGCTGAGGCCACCACCGCCCGCGTCCCCAAGTGCCACATCCACAAGGCTTTAAATCCCTGCAGGGATGGGGACTCCAATCCTCCCTGGGCAACCCCTGCCAAGGCCTGACCCCCCCTTCCATGGAGAAATTCCTGCTGGTGTCCACCCTGAGCCTCCCCTGGCCCAGCCTGAGGCTGTTCCCTCTCCTCCTGTCCCTGTTCCCTGGGAGCAGAGCCTGACCCCCCCGGCTGTCCCCTCCTGGCAGGAGTTGTGCAGAGCCAGAAGGGCCCCCCTGAGCCTCCTTTTCTCCAGGCTGAGCCCCTTTCCAGCTCCCTCAGCCTCTCCTGGGGCTCCAGCCCCTTCCCAGCTCTGTTCCCTGCCCTGGACACGCTCCATCCCCTCCAGGTCTTGTTTGTCATGAGAGGCCCAAACGGAACCCAGGATCTGAGGTGAGGCCTCACCATTGAACTTCACCTCTTTTCCTTCTTCAGCAGCACTGAAATTCCTGAGAAACCTCTTCCTGCAGAGATACAGACTTGGAAATGAAAGATTTGGTCCTGCTGGTCCGGCAAGTCCCTTAGCAGGAATCCTGGAGCCCCCTGTTCCCCAGTGGATACCCTTGGAATGATCCTGATTCTCTGTTATTGGTGCTTTGCTTTGCCCTAACCCAAAATTCAGGTGGAATTTGGGCTGCCTGGAACGGCCTTTTCATCCTGAAAGAATCCTTAAATAATTTTCTTGTTTGGAATTCAAAGAAAGACTTCAAGATCTCAAATTTTTTGTCACTGGGGAAGGAAAACTTGAACAAGTCAAAACAGTGGGTCTTCAAGCTGTTTATTTCCATTTGACCTTTAAAACCAATTTGTGGTGTAAACTCAGTGACATCCCTGAGCTCCAAGTTATTCCAAACAAAAAACATTTTGTTGGAAATGACAAAATGGGCTTTCAGCAATTTCTCAACATTTTTCTTCTTCCAGCAGGAGATTCATCAAATTGATCCATTCCCTGGGGTATTTTTGGCTTCAACAAATTGACCTTGCCTAGAAAAGGGAGATTTTGTCAGTGGGAAAGCTGCACCAGGAGTTTTAGGAACAGCCCTGTTGGGCAGGAGAATGGAAAGGGCAGGAATGGAGGGGTTGGGGATGTGGCCTCTGCTGTGACCCCTCCATGGGCTGGGGGATGCCAATTCAATGTTATCTCTTCTCAGCAGGTCACTGATGGCTCCACCTCCTCCCTGGCTGCTGGGGGTCCCCTGAATGCCCCCTGTCCCCATTCCTGTGCTGGAATAAAGCCCTGCTGCCACATTTCCTGCTCACTTCTGGCACTGCAGCTCCATCATTAATCAGGAAGATTTTATAAAACATGAGTGGAATCCTAATTCCCACCGTGGACTGATTCCAAACTCTGCTGGTTCTCTCCCACTTTTGCCTGGGAGCTCCTGGTCCTGTTTTGGGGATTTTGGGGCTCTTAGCCTGGGCAGATTTGCTGAGGGGGGTCCCAGGGATTTGCTGGAGGAGGTCCCAGGGACCCTGCCCAGGTTAGGGGGTTACTCACAGAAAAGCAGCATCAGAGCTGCCATTCCCATACCCACATCTGAGGTTGAATTTTCATGGAATTATTCCAGAGTGGGTTGGGTGGGAAAGGACCTGAAGGACCCTCTCATTCCCATCCCTTGCCATGGGCAGGGGCACCTCCCAACAGACCAGGTTCTCATTTTCTAGATTTGGAGAGATTTCTGTTTTGTCTGAAGCAGCTCTTGCTGACCCCACATTTTGGGTCTCTCTGCTCTGTCCTTGTCTCTTCCCAGTTCTGTTTTCCCTGGCTGCTTCCAGACTCCACGTGTGTGCCTGGATTTTGGCACTAGAGGGAATTTTCTGATATTTTCCTGTGTTTAATTCACCACCCCAGTTCCTGGCACACTCCCAAACAATCTGCAGGAGCTGCTGCTCTGGGGTTTGAGGCAGAGTGTGGGGTTTGGTGCAGGGAGAGCAGGAGAGCAGCTCATTGTTGGATCCAACCTGCCCTTCCCCAGCAGGGATGTGGGCAGGAATCCTGCTCCCAAAGCCAGGGACATCCCTGGGATGCAGCACAGCAAACCAGGATGGGCACAGTGGGGGAGGAGCAGGGAGGGATTTATTTGTGGCTGTGATGAGGGAGCTCTGGGTCCAGCCCTGGAAATCCCAAATTCCAGCTTGACAAATGTGCCCAGAGCCCTTCCAGGCCTTGGCTTTATTGCTCCTTTCAGTTATTTGGGAAAAATCATCGGGATCTGCCATTTCCCTTCTGCTTTATTCCGGACACTTGTTGGTTCCCAGCCCATCCACATGGATTTGCACCCCTAGACACACTCAGGTGGAGAAATACACAGGAATAAATGCACTTGGAGCAGGATTTGGGAGCAGACTGAGAGCCAGTGGGATCTCCCAGGCCTTTATCTCCATTTCCTTTGCAGTGCTCAGTATTCCAGCAGCTCCAGGTTGTGAGAGGCCGAGGGGCAGGGATTTACTCTGGAACTGGCCCAGCTGGGTGCAGAGGGAGGCCCAGCTCAGAGCAATGCCCCGGCAGGTTTAGGATGTGCAGCAGTGGATAATTTGGAGTGAGGGTGCTCAGCCTTCACCACACAAACCCTGCCTGTGCCACACAGCCCCCCTGGAGCAGCAGAACATCCCCTGTGAGTGCTGGCCATCCTCCCCCTGCCCTTCCCGGGGCTTGGGTGGGTTTTGCTCCCTCCCTCTCATTCTCTGACTGAGACAGAATTTTTGCTCTGGCAACAAAGCCACTGCCCATGCAGGGATGAGCCTGCTTCTGGGGTGGGATGGATGTGCCAGCTCTGTGGAAAGGTGTGAGGGGAACTGGAGCACGGGAGCCTCTGGAATACCTGAGACCAACCTGGGGGGGAGGATCCTGATGCTCAGAGAGGATGCTGTGCTGTCAGGAGCCAGGCTGTGAGGACCCTGTCCCTGCCCCCAGGACTGTCCCTGCTGTCCCAGCTGTCCCACCCTGTCCCAAGTGTCCCTGGTGGCACTGAAACAGGCAGAGGAAGGGGACAGTTGTGCCAGCAGAGCCTCCCCCTCCCGCCCCTGCTCCTGGTGAGGGACTGAGGGTCCGTGGCTCCTGCCAGCCAGGATGGGCTTCCCGAGGGAAAATGGGCTCTTGTCTGCTGTGCTTTCAGAGGTTGTTCCTGCCACAGGCACGAACAGGGAGCTTGGAGAGGGCTGGCAGCACTGAGAGCTCAGCTGGGAAGCAGGAGCAGGAGGGAACAACAACAGGAGCTGAGGGAAGGGAGGGAAAAGCCTGGAGACTCCTCAGAGGCATGAGAAGGTGGAGCAAAGGCACATCCAGGGTAACAAAGCAGAGTCTGTCTGTACAGACACAGCTCTGGGGCTGGCAGGCACCTGGGGAAGGATGTCCTGGGGATGTGGGAAGGATGGGCTCCTGGAGGCTGATCCCAAGGCCACGGAGCTGCTCAGGGCAGAGGAGCTGGTTCTCAACACATCTCCATCAGCCAGGCACCGTCCCAGCACCGGCAGCACCCCCTGGGCAGAGCTGGCCAGGATCACCCTCAGAACAAAGCCCAGCTCCTGGAAGGTGCTGGGGGCTCCATCACCAGATGGCTGAAGGAAGGAACTGGACCTCAGAAAATGCCCTGAGGGGAACAGCACATCCCTGCCAGCGCTGCAGCTCTGCAGGTGTGTGAAGCACTGGCAGATGCTGAAGCAGCTCCCTTCTCCCTCCCTGCGAGTGCTGGATGCCAGCAAAAGGCAGGAGCCTGGATTCTGGCTCTGAAAGCCTTCAACAGCTCGGCTCCCTGCAAAGCCAGGCGGGGCAAGTGAAGTACAAAGTCCCACTGCAAGGCTTTGATGACTCCCACACTTCCCCAAAAGCAGAGCCCAGCTCTGGGAGAATTCTCAGGGAGTTCATCCCCTGCTCTCTGTCTGTCCTTGCCAACAATTGCAAGTTTCCCCTTCAAGCTGGGAATCACTGCCGGTGATTTAAGGGAGATGTTGTCATCAGGATCCTTCTGAGGGCTGAAAAATGGCATGGGCAGCGTTTAGAGAAAGGGAGCAGAATCCGTCAGGGGAACTTTGCCTCTTCTTGCTTTCCCTTGGCTTCCAGGAGCTGGGCTGTGCTTAGCAGGGAGAGGCTGTGGAGCCAAGGTGACCAGTTTTCCCTGTTTGTCATCCTCTGGCTCTACCAGCTCCCTGGCAGAGTCACAGGGTCAGGTTTGCAGCTCAGCACAGCCTCGGCATCCTGGATTCCCACCCTGATTTCCATCCCAGGCACTGCCCACCTGTGCTAACCAGGGGGAATTCCGTCCCTCTGGCCTTTTCCACCCCCTCTGCTCACCCCCAGGCACCACCTGGGGCATCACTGGCCTTGCAGGGCCTTTGTTGGGGGCTTTGGAACCTGGCACCACCAGCTGCAGGCGGGGGTGGGGGGGGCG